>VZSE01011625.1:265862-315111 GCA_013398275.1 Promerops cafer | reverse complement strand
TTCATGTACAAAAAAAAAATATTGCTATTTTTTTTTTTGCTATTTTTTTTTGTTCATGTAGAAGACAATCCTTCAATTTTCCTACAGAGAGAGTAAATACATTTATCTAAAACTCTGGATTCACATTCTTTGTGTGAAGACTCGTGTTAACACAAAGCTGAGCAATTTCAGCATTGTATATCTGTTTTCGGAATAGATATAACTAGAGAAGTACAATATGTTTACTCTTCATGTCAGATCAGCCTAGTGTTTCTTAGCTTTGATATGCCTCCATGCATAAAACTAACTACCAAAATTATTCTCAAATCAAATGGTTACTCCTTCAGCTTTCCACTTCTGTCCAGTGGCTTGTGGCAACCCCTACCCCCACCTACAGCACATAGTGCCAGTCAGAAGAAACACTCCAAGCACCACTCCAATTGTCCATCTCATTAAAAAACACAAGCAGTCTCTTCTGAAGAGGAATATTTTCCAGAACCAAGGAACACAGAAGAATGGGATGTTTCTAGTGAATTTCTCCACCACTTAGACAGAGAAGTCATGCATATTTGCATTTTCTAAAAAATGTGATCTACTTCAGGCTGAGGAAAAAACAAAACATCCAAGAAACTCAATTTTATTTGACTAAAATATTTGAAAATTCATAGTTTGGGATTTTTTTTTTCTCATCTGTGTCCTTATTTGCACTATCTCCTTGTTCGCCCAATAGGTTACTAAATTAAATGGAAATTTCTCATAGCTGCTCAACCTGCCAATTGAGCAGCACTGCTTTTTCCCTACAATTATATTTCACAGAGAAAATGCTTTGTTTTACCATTTAATTTCTATTACAGTAGCAATGAGGAAATATTAATTATATATTCCCATTGCAACTATGAAATTTAAGCTCTTCCACCCTTTCACAGACAAATGCTCCCTTTTCTAGGTGGATAAAACATTTTGAAACTATTTTACAAACTGGTAGTACTAGAATAAATGCCTCTGTAATGGTTTTTATAAAAGAAAAGCACATTTCACAATCACTGTGCATCTTTCCTTGGGCACTGGGAAGTCTGAGTCAGGTCAAAAAGAGAACAAAACACTAATTACTGAAGCAATCCTGAAACTAGGTGTTTGCCCAGAAAGGTGTAGCTTTTCGGCCAACTATACAATCTCTTCAGTTGCATTTTGTTTCACTATGCCACCCGTCAAACAGAGTAAAAAATTCCACTGAACAACAGGATAGTTTTTGTCATACCTGTGCGGTAACTGGCAACTTAAGATATTTCTGATTAAGACAGAAGACTGAAAGCCATATGTGCTACATATACACAAATGCAAGGCATGATTATCTAATGATGAGGGACAAAAAACACTTCAAGAAGTGATTTCTGACAAAAGAACAAGAATTTTGTCAAATCTTTAGTGAAAGAAAGCAGGCAAAAAAGCAAAGTGAATTAGGTTCTGAATATAAATTTCCAAGATTTTTCTCTATTGTATTATTTGAAGGTCTGTTCCTGCAGGTCTTTTTCATGTCAGCAATCCCACTGTTTCTTTTTAATATCTCAGTTAATGAAACCAATTCCTCAAACTTGGTTTAACAAAGTAGGAAGCAAAGAAACATCAGAAAAAAACCCCACAAATAGAAATAAAGACAGGAAAAGGGAAACTCATTGTATGCAAACTACAGGTAAGTGAATGGAGTTAAGAAATATAACCTTAACCATTATTCCTTGATATGAGAAACAAGATTCTTGTGTGGTATAGCTTCAGTACTATGTTAGTGCCATAAGAATGTATCTTACCACTAGCACAAAAAAGTTGCTGTCAAGATTGAAGAAGGAGTTACAAAAAAAGAGATTAACTTCTCCTGTTACATGTTGAAAAATCTTGCATTGAAACCTTGAAGTATTTCTTTAACCATATTTCTGCAATAAGTCACTGTTTTCACAGTCATTTTTGACATCAAGGAGGAAGCTGAAAAAGAAGCTGAAGCCCTGATACATCAGCTTCTGTATGACGTCAACTATGAATATTCTCATGTGCATGGCTTTAAACTTTCTTAAAATTACAAAACGAGATATGACCCTGTTTAACAGTGAATGTATTTTTAGTCAATTTTTTCAGCTTGGTTGTACATATCCTAAACAGCTTTTGAAATGACAAAAAAAAATTGAATAGTCTGATCTAGGAAGGATGTTCTACCTACACCATCTTCGACTGCAAATCTTTTAGGGTTCCTGTTCTAAAACACCTCTAAACAAGCCCAGTAGCTGACAGAAGTTCTGATGGAGGCATACGAGTGTCACACACGGTCCTCCTCTCCTTGTGACTGACATATTCACTGTAACACAAAAATTCAACCCAGGCCACCAAAGGACTTCAAACCATGTCTGCTCTGCTTTGACTTGAATGGTGCCAGTTCTCAGTTCTCACAACTATAACCACAGACTCCTGTAAAATGGGCACAGCCAGTCACCTGCAAGTACTATGATCATTTTGCAAATCAGGAAAGTAGCTTGGAACACAAACAGAATTTCTCAGAGTCCTCTAGCAACTAATTCCTAAATGCAAACCAAAACATATTTAATGAGTGCCCCAGTACCTACTATTTAGCTTCTCTCATTGACCCTCTTCCAGAAATGGGTGTTAAAAAACTCTAAACAACTTCCATGGGCATCCAGAATGACAGTTTTCTTCCAGCATAACAATGACTTTGGCTATGTTATTGAAACTGGTCATGTTTCTGACAATCAGTAAATACAGAATTATTGCACTGACTGATTAAAATCATCCTTAAGCAATTGCTTCATTGTGTCTTCCCCTGCATTCTAGAGCAGCACTCACATTATTTAGGACTACTTTAACATAAATTAATAGGCCCTGACAACAAACTACATTTGCTTCAGTGAGAAGTCATCTTCCTGCACACAGTGATGTAATTTTTGATCCTCACTAAGAAATTATAATAAAGATATTTTTTGTGGCAGATAGATACATTCAAATGTCTCCTGTTGTCTAAATCAACTTATTAATGTACCAGCAACACTCAGGAGTTTGGTAGCTCTTTTGCCATTTAGCACATGTACAAAATATGAACTGGTTCAGAAGAAGTAGTTACTAAGCACATCTGACATTACCTGTCTGTCATAAACATCCATCAACTCCATTCTGATACTATTTCATAATCCCCAGAAATGTTTCAGAACAAGCATTTGATCATTCAACATTATCAGACTGCATATGTGAAATATGACATTGTTCAGAATACTTAATTTTCTTTCTCTAAAACGGTTTCAGAGTATTCCCATGAATTCCCATTACATCATTCTGGCTACTTATTAAATTCTTATTTTTGCTGCTTGGGTTTGTGTACGCGTGTGTTTTGTGTTTGCTGGGGGCTTTCTGTTTGTTTGGTCTTTTTAATAAAAGCAATTCTAATTGATGCAAACAAATAAAATACGACCATCTGAGTTGAAACACTTACCATTATATGTGGAGGTTAGGGACCACCAATATAAAGACAGATAAAAGTAATCCAAAATCTTTAACACATTCTTTTATAATGCAGCTGCATAAAGGATGCCAGAATTAGAAATGAGTAGAGTGTTTACCAGTTGATTATTCACAGCTGAACACAAGCATCTGAGCTTACAGCTTTAGGAAATAACCTTTTCATACATTTTTTTTTTGTTGTTTTAAGTAAAAGATGGTACAATGCATGTTGAATATTTTGCTTCACTGCAAGTGCTTTCAAATAGCATAAAGTAAACAAAATGGAATAACTGTATTTAGGTGCTCTTAATTATATACAAAAATAAAACTTATACAGTTATGAACTTCTGTGATCAATTAATAGACATAATCCCTTGTTGCTGACTTGGTCTCTGGGTTTTTAAATGGATGATTAAGTATGTAAGACCAAAACCAGCTGAACAAAAGAGCGTCTTTGCTTAACAGCATCACATTTTTTGCTTTTACAGTATACACACATAGGTGCTTGTTTCTTCCAAGCGTTGCTTGTTGCTCTTTTGCTTAAAATACAATTTATCATTGCTTTTTGCCATGCCATGTAAAGACTGTACTAACAGTAGCTTTGAGAATAATTTAAAACTTGCAGATACAGGTATGCTTTCTGGGTTCTCCAGATGTAGCTCAGTGCAAAGGATGCAGCACGTGGGAAACAACCATCTTCCAACTACAGGCACACTGTGGTGATTACTAACATTTGCTTCTGCACTGAAGGGAAGATGAGAACTGTTTGTCAAACACCAACAAAGAGCATGCCAAGACACAGCCTATCCTCACTTGAAAAAGTTCATATGGAATATAATCCCTGTTTCAAGTTTTAGTTTTATAAAACATGTTCCTGACAGATGTAGTCAGGGGTGTACTTCCCTTTCCCTGTCCTCTCCATCCCATCTACACACTTCTCCAGGGCTGGATGCTGTACCCACAAAACAGATCCAATACACATAAAATCTGAAGTGGAAAAGAGTGCATAAAGCTCTAGAAGTTCATTAGTATTTCTGCAGTTCTGTTCCTACATCTGAAGCAGTCATCACATATTTGCTATTAACATAAATTTATTCAAATATGAAGAAGCTGTTACAGCAATTCTCTATCTGCAGTTCTTGAAACATGTTGTGATGATTAAAAATCCCACACGCATTGAGAAAAATTTACAGCGCATAAATTTGTTGCAATACCCTCATACCCTATGCTCATTTGAAGCGCTCAAAGCACACTATGTTAAATTACACACTCTTGACTCTGTACTGGGTATTTTCTATAGACTATTGCATCCTGCATTGCAAACTGGTCAAAAGTTTGCTGATTTAAAAAGCTCGCTTTAATGTCATTTGGACTTCAGTTGCCTATGCGGATTGTCCAGTGAAGTCTGGATTTTGAGTATTATTGAATGTGATTAAACACTGGATACTTTGTATGTGTATGCACACTTTCCACTCCTGTTTGACGTGTTGCCCAAAGGACAAAGTAGTCCAAGTGTAATTTTTCTGCTGCCTGAAATAGTTTCCTTCTGACCTTATTACATCAAAGTAACATAAAGTTGCTGCTCTAAATACCTCTACATATATGATGTGTCTATTGACATCTTCAAAGGATGGGGTTTTTTCTTAGCCAGAGGAACATCAGCTTACAAGAGGATGAAAACTCTGTGGAAAAGATCCAGTGATAAAACACTTTTTCCCAGACTGAATCCTGAACGGCTCCTGAATGTCAACAAAACCAGCAGCAAGGAGGAAACTGCCTCTGTGTCCTCTTCCAGTAAAAACATCCTTTTGATTTCATGCCTTTTTGACTGTTCCAGGTTCTCAGATCATTGGTATTAATCAATCAATTATTGATCAGTCATCAGACTGATCACATCATTTTAAGGTTTGCAAATATGGGAAATTCCGAGCTTATACAATTCACACTTAGGTAATAGACTGTTCCTTCAATCAGAGCACAGCAGTACTTGTAGCCAGGTACAGAATCCTCTCCTGTCTCCAGTGCTAGTCAAAACTAGGTTTTTTTCCTCACATACTCTTGTCAAGTCTATGGTAGACCACCTGTAACTGATTTTTTTATCTTCCAATATTTTTTCCATTTTTTTAAACATATTGAAGGTTATTTATTCTTTTACTTATTTTTAAATTAACCACCCTACTGCCTTTACTGGGGAGAACCACTGGCTTGTATTTTCAACCTGTTTCTTGTTTACTGCATTTGATGACCATATTTACCTGCTAGTGGAAGAGAGACAAGAGCTCCAAGTTCATATCCTGCATGTTTCCTGTGATTTACCTTACATTTGTTCAGTTATCCATTCTCTAGCCTGTAGATTCCAAACATACACCACCCCTCTCAGGGAAATCGTGCCCTACCCTGATAATTATTTCAGTTTTCTGTACTTTCTTGATCACTGCTATACTTTTGGAACACTGAATAATTCTGGGGGTCAGAGGGATGAGTCTCTCAAAAACCTGAAATGTGGCCTCTTGAAAAATATTTGAAACCTTTATCAGCTACAGGGAAGGAGCCTATCTTCTATAAACCACGATCATTGTCAGCAAATATTCTTCTTCCCAGGATCTTCCTTAGTGATCTTCCTTGTTTCATAGAATCAAATTAAAAGTCATGTTGGAAAGGAATTAGGTGGTCATCTACTCCAATCTACAGAAAGAAGAGTCAACTCTGAATTCAGGTTGCTTTGTCAGGCAGGACTTGAAAAATCTCTGACAGAGATTCCACAGCCTTGCTAAGCAGCCTCTCTCAATGCTTAATTATCCTCACAGTGAATGGATTTTTGTCCTTAAGACTGTGCCTCTTATGTCTTGATTTACATACATGGTGTCTTATCTTCTGGCCAAGCACCTCAGTGAAGAGCCCAGCTCTATTCCCTTGATTACCTCCTTATCTGTGATGGAAGGCTGCCATTAGGTTATCCTCCCCTTGGAGCATCTTCTCCAGATTGAATACGCTCCATTGCCTCATCTTCTCAAAGGATGTACGCTTCAGTTTCCAACTGCTTTGGTCACCCTACGTTGAATATATTTCAGTCATTCAATGTCTGTCTTGAACTGGGCTGGCAGAAAGAGGGGAGGTGGTGTTGAAACCTCAACACAATATTCCGGGTGGGTTCTGACAAGTGCTGACAAAAAGGGGAATGGAACACTTCCATCAGTGTACTAACACAGCCCAGAATGCTGTCAGCTTTCACTGCTGCCAGGGGACACTGCAAGACCCTGCCTTTGTCTACTGAACTTTAAACAAATTTGCTCATCCCTTGCCCACCTCTGATGACGTCTGGCGCAGTTCCATGGAGAAGCTTCTCTCTTTATGTGTTTGTAACACTGTCCTGAACTTGACTTCCTAGTTGCCACCACAAAACCAATTGCCATTGCAAAAAATGAATTAAAATTTCTCATTATTTTATGGCTTAACAACATTTAAATACAGCATGGAAACATGTAAGACACTTTCTCAGTTCAACTTCCACAACCACATCTGAAGTGTTGGAGAATGGCTCAACTTGGGCATTAAGAAGAGAGGGAGAAATTGCAGGCATTAAAAAAATCCCTCCCTCACCACAAGAGCAATCCTACTTGTTTTCCCTACAGTGATGGAGAAATAAATCTACTGTTCATGAGACTGAGAAAAATGAGATTGTAGAAATTTGATTCTGGCTCTGACAGATATTTGATTGGGGAGATTATAGGCTCTAAAATGTTTGGAACAGAGATTGCACTTCAGCATTGCCTATGTTTAGGGAATATGTTCGCCAGACAGTAAACACTACAGAAGAAGAAAATAAGAGCTAAATAAAATAATAATTTAAATAGCAGAGATGCTTGTCTTAAATTTTTGTCAAAAATGAAATTGCTCACTAGTCTGACACGTTAGAGGCTAAGTTCTTTTGCTTGAACTATTCTTGACAGATTTTAATGTTAATTGGTTTGGGGAAGATGCCAGGCAGTCTAAAACATTTGCTGCAAAACAAATGTGAAGGAAATATGGCTCAGGGTGCAGAGTCTCACAATTCACTTACAACTACAGAGAACAAGCACCATTCTCCACAGAGAATGACAGAGCAAGACAAAGAAAAAATTAATTTTAAGAAGTGGCAAGTAACAAGCAACTGTGCCACAAGATTTACATGCTGTACATTAAAACATTAATTTCACTATAGTAAAAATGCTGACTATAAACTCCAGCAAGGTCTCAGCAAAAGTACAAAGCAGTTGCAGTCAGCAGGATCTTTTCTGTACACAAATTATCATTTATGGCTAGCAAAAAGAAAATACTCAAGAAGGTAAAAGTAATGGAAACTGAATTGTGAAGAAGTCCCTCAGAGAGAAGGCAACAAAGGTCGTCTCATCCCACATACTAACTCAAAGCACTCATCCCACCTGCTCATTCCCCATGCCACAGCTGCAAATGCTAAGCTAGAACAACTGAACTGCAGACCACCCGCTTTTACTTTGGGATCTAGCAATGTTATTGTACCTCAATACAATCAACAGACCAACAGGGCTGCTATTTCCAAAGGAAGGGACCTTTGAACTGCACTGGCATGCAACACATCTTGTGTTGGTTGTGAAGCAAGGGGAATCTCAGATTTCTCAGTGGGCATTGAACCAACAGGTCTACAATTTCAGGAGAACCCCTTCTCACAGAAGACAACCATTTCTTACACTTAACAGAAGGACTTAGCATCCCAACATGAATTGGAAGGGGGGACTTTGAATCACAAAGTAGTCTGGATGCCCAGTTCTGGTTCATTTTCATTAACAGAGTGTGCACTTATCTACTTAATAGTCTCACAAGCTGATGAAAAGTTGCAAAAACATCTTTGAGTAAAGCAGCAGAGACATGGAAGTTAGCCAAGAAGATTTCTCCGTCTGGATGGAGACCCGCTTCCCATATCCATTAAGGATACATGAGCACATGCAGTCTGCTGTCTATTCTTTGTGCAACAGAATTTTAGTTCTGCATAGTCTCCACTTGCTCTTCTGTCTGCTTCTAAAAGCCAGCAAGAATGCACTTTTCCTTCAAAGTGAATGGGTAAAGTACTTCCATAGGCATAAGAGGTGCCAAAAAAAAGGGAAAGGAGCAGAGGAGAATGAGAGTCTTCATGTTGTACTTTTGAGCAACAGTTAAGCTAAATCTATTTCTCAAATGAGTAATCAATATACCAACATAAAGAGAGTTCTGGCCAAAAAGAGAAAGAAAATCTCATTTGTGCCGAGTGCAGGAGCAGTGAAACACAGACATAACCAACTGCAAAATACCATCCTTCCCTTTCAGAAAAACAAATAGGCTACACAAACTATCAGTCTCTCTACCATTTACAAAGAATCCCCAGCTATTTATCCAAACACAAAGGCTCAAAGGTAACCCAATGTTTAGCAGATAAAGGAAGCAGAGAGATAACAGAAAAGGAACAAGAATTTTGTAACAGCAGAGAATGCAAACAGAAGTGAAAGGCTTTACTTCTCTTAAAAACAATTGAGGACCCACTGAAAAAACCCAAGGAAATTCTTCCATATATCTAAATTTTTTTTAAAGTAATAGATCCCCAGTACAAGTAGATTACAGTAAACATTTGCTGAATTAATTATCTGTGCATACAATTCCTACATTTCTTTGAAAGCTAAAATTTATCATTAAAAAGTCACTAATTTTTTATCCACTGAAGTTATTTCCATCTTTAAAATCAGTGCAATTTTTAAACAATTTAATTTAAATTTAAGTTTAAAAAAAATTTAGCATTTAAAAAATTTTGCACAGAACCACTGACATCATGCCACCTGTGCTTAAAAAAGTTTATTTAAGAAATTATAGTGATGACTTCCTAAAGCCTGATACAGGTCATACATCTGGAATTTATTCTTTATACAGTACCAATTAAGCATTACTACTTGTCATTATATTGAAATGTTATCTAAGCATTTTAAGAGGATCCTCTTTATCATAGGAAAAAACCTTTAAATACAGCTTACTTTATGAGACTGCTACTAATGAGCTATTACAAGCTACTGCAAATACATTAATGCTATTAATTCCCCCTGCCCCTCAACACTGCAGCAGAGACACACCTAACCTTTCCTTCCAGAACCATGTCCTCAGAAAATGTTCCATTTTACAGGGAACTAAATCCCTGTGGTCAAGTCAAGAAAATACCAGCTTGCTCAACCAGCATTTGCTTCATAAAATCTCCACTACCACCCATTTCAGGCTGGTCTGCAGGAATTCCTCTGAAATGTTAAGCAAGCTTACCTGTGAGATACAATTATTGAATATAATACTTATTTAGCTCTACATTTTCTTTAGAAGAATGTTTCTAGGTAACAGTATCAAGCCCAACAAATCATGTCTTCTAGTCGAGATATAAACAGGATCTATTATGTTCATGGTTTTTCAGAAGAGAGTCTGGAAAACATAGAGATCTGTTTCACTATTTTCCCGTTTCTGGATGCAGTTGCTACACAGCTGCTACAGAAGCTTGTAAAAGAATTAGCAAATCTCTGTACTTGAAGACACACACACATATTATATCGTGACAACATTTAACTCTGTGCCCTGACATGTGAAGTTGAACAACTGGGCTGGCCCACATGTTGCCAAGCTTGCAAATGTTTCACAAAACCACGCTACAAAACCAGAGAGAAGCATTTCTAGAGTTATGTGGAGACAGCTGCTTCAGACAGGTCTCTCTGATCAGGTTGGGAATTCAGCCTATTACCCATGACATTCTTAATGCTCTGGTTTATATGCAAATTATGAAAATCCAGTTGTTCTTTCACCTACGTTAGAGAACCTTTGAACTAGAGAGGCACAAGCCTAAAAGAAACTAGTCTGCCTCTGGAAGGGCAGGTGGGCAGCAATGGTTTAATTTCCTATACACTGAGACTGCAAACCAAGAGAAAATAACATGCCCCCCCCCACCTTCAGCAAAGTCACCTAATACCTTTCAGGGCTTTTTAAGAAGCCATTGTAAGAAATACAGTACCATATCTGAGACTGCTATAAGAAACCTGACAAAACAATGATTAATACAACCAGCACCCGAAAAACAAAAGCTATGTCCATTTAAAAAAAAAATTCATCGAACATATTGTAAAAAGAAATTTTTCAGCCGGTGAAATCTGATTATGATACTAAAGTTCCCTGAAATCTCCTAAACTAGGAGAAATACCAACAAAATACTTTACCATTGACAAACACAATTTTACAAACCAAAGATTTTATACTCTCAATTCAATGTAGGCTTTTTCTTGGTTTTTTTTAATGTCAATTTTTTGTGATCACTTATTTTCAAAGAAATTAGAAATACCATACTTAAATTTTTGTGACCTTCTCCTGCCTCCAGCACAAGAATCCTCTTAGTATTTATAGGCTTCCACAGTAGAAATATGAAAGCAATGTTTCTATCCAAGATGCAGTCCAGATATTTCTCAGCCAGCTAGTCTAGTCTGCCAAGGCTAAGCAATTTCTGTCAGCCTTGGTTTTCACAGAGGAAAGTGTTTATTGCACGTGCAGTCAGTCAGCGCTGTTCTCTACGATTAGGGTTGACGGCCACAGGGAGACAGGCATGCTTTACATGTCAGTGGTGCATCCACCCTTCTAAAAAGTCTGTACTTGAAGCAACAGAACGCCAGTAAAATGTTGTCTGAAATTGTTACATTGCATACTCCATCCCAAAAAAGAGCAACAATTTCTTAGCAGCCTGGGTTTGGTAACAGCACACTCCCACTTTAGCATCAGTGAAGCTCAAGGAGATTTTTGATGTCTGGGGCAGAACAGCTCCTAGCATGTCCCTTGTGTAGGGCAAATACATGTTTTGCCTAGAATTGGTTTTGATTGTAGCTTTTTTGCTGTTGTTTTGGGGTGTTGGTGGGGGTTTTTTGTGTTTTGTAGTTTGGGTTTTTTTTGGGGAGGACAGTGGTTGGGTTGTTTTGTTTTTGAACTTCTAAGTTGTTCAAGTAGGTATCTAACAGAACTGTTGCAACCACTTCACTTGACTAGGGCTGACTGGCCCATGGATTTAGATCCTGTTATTTAGCATACTGCCATGTCTGCATAAATCCCTTGTACCTTGATCTCCCAGATTCTCTGTCTTGGATACAGGCTCCATAATTGATCAGAGGGGAATTCAAGAGCAAAATAAGTTTCAAACAACTACCTCACAAGAAATATTACTGTAATGGGACTACTGTATAGGATATATTTTTGATGGGGTTCTAAAGTTTATTCAACACTAGGCAAGTACATTATTTAATAAACCATGTTGATGTATCACACGTTCAGCATTTCTGTAACTGAGATACTCTGCCTGGGTAAGACCCGGTTCAAGGCCCCATTGAAGCCAGGCTCAATGGCTCTAATTAGTCTGCATGAAGTAAGTCAGCATTGGTGAATAGCATGAAAGCTACACTGATTTAGGTAACACACATCATTCACAGAAACCACCATGCCTTTCCATTCAAAGGTATCACACCATTTTTTTAATTTAAGGATTTTGTAGAGGTATAAATTATATTTCATCAATTATTTCAAAACAGCCAAATGGAGGAATTAGAATAAGCGGATTCGTAGCATTTGTTGTTTATTTTGGATAGCAAAAGGCAAAGATAATTGCTTTTTTTTTTAAATACCAACTGTGTTTCAGGCAATTTACAAACATTAGGATTGTTTTAAAATGAAATGACCTAACATTTGCCAGATTTCCACTGCCAGAAAAAACAATTATGTGCAAAAAAGGTTTGAGAGATCATTATTAAAGCCCATAATAGTCATAGCATTAAAAGAGTCCAAACACAGCTCAATGTTTTGCAACACAGCATTAAAGAACAAATGGAAAAAAAATTGATACCACACAGTAACAAAGACACTATTACAGCTTTCTGATTCTGAAAACACATGATATATTCAGCGCTTTATAACACTACTTAGCAAAACAGGTAGTCCATAAGAGAGGCAAAACACTAACAAAGAAATACTGATGAGTTTCACATAAACTGTGAGAACAGCTCCACTCCCACAGCCACCTGGTACATGAAAGCTCAGCAGCCAAGAGTCCAGCACATAAATAAAATCTCCAGATCCAGAAAACTGCAGTAGCAAGGCAGTATCTGTGCAATATATACCCACTGTTCAGTCTTCAGCAGTAATTCTCTAGACCATGCAAAGTAAAGAATATAAAGCAAGGAAGAATCACAAGCAAGAGCAAGAATTAAGGATGTTAATATTTATATCAATAAACATGTAATTGTCATAAAGAGAGAAGATTTATACATCCTAAAAATCAAAAAGACAGGATTGATTTTAAGTAGTATTTCACATACAACACTTTCCCAATTAAAAAGGCCAAAAGTGGTCTTTTCTGGACAAAGCAAGGCCAAGAATTCATTCCTCTTTGTGGAGAAATCTTCTCTAAAATCCAAAATTATTTTATGTTTCTCACCACTGTGATGTATCTAGGCTTATGTCTTACACCTTTAGCAAAAGTAAACACAATTAAAAAAACCAGTTTAGTTAAACTAGATTAATTAAATTCAAAAGTGAATAGAGTCAAGCATATCAAAAGTCTCGCTGCACAGGATGTTTTCCAACATGTTTGGAACTCATTTTGCACATCATTTGATAAGCATCACCACAGAGCAAGACATTTTTCTCATCTTCAGCTTTTGCTCAGTATCACTCAGTGCAGAGAGTCAGACACTTACTTGAAGAGAAATTTCCATATTCTGTATTAAACACAGCTCCATATTTTCCTGTCCAAGGCCACTGGCGTCCACCATACCTTCTCTCCCTCAGGTAAAATAATGCTACACCATCCCTACAGACTGGGACCTTTGAGTTAGTCAAGTTTAGTTGCAATAAATTAACCAAAGTCTAGATGCTTACACTCTTCTCTATCAGTGGGAGCAAGCACAATTATCAAAGCCTGGAGTTCGTAACTTTCTAAACTATGTTCTGTAACACACAGGGGTTTTCTGAAGGAAAATTAAGAAATAAAGCACTTGTGTAAGCACTTAATTGGACAACGTTTTATTTTAACCTAAACTGTAAAGTTTCTCAACTACTGGAAATTAAAAAGGCATTTAATTTTACTTTCTGAGTAAAAACTTGACTTTTTTTCTAACCCTGTGAGAAAGCAAGCCTTTGTCACTGTTAAAATGTGGGGGAAATACAACATTATATCAGTAACTGTGGGTTATAAAGCATAAACCAGTATTGTTTCAATGCCATATGCATGTTAAATGTTTTTTCTATTGACAGCCATATTTTATAATTATTTGATGGTCATGTTATTTTTCTACTTATTGCAAGACTAGCCTGCAAAATGTGTAAACATTTTACATCTTACATCTGCTATCTAAGCATTTCAGAAGAAAAACGCTCACAAAGAAACAGAGAACTCCCTTATTGTTTTATTACTATCCTAGTTACTGGTTTGGATCTTCATCATGAAATTCAAGTTATCTTAACTCTATGGTGAGAATCCTGTTAGCATAGGAACAACTGGCAGGAAGCTAGGTGAACAGTAAACTTTTCTATTCAAATAAAAAATGATACATTGACTTAACACTAGTTCTCCTTTGTCTCTCCTCATACTCCTCCAGGATCTAAATTAAATAATACAGTGCTTCCTTCAGAATCCTGGTGAATAATAAATAGTAATCCTGATAGAGAAAATTTCTTTGATGCTGTAGGAAATTGTATTTTAAAGGAATTTAAATAGAATATGTTATTTTGTGACAAAAAATTAGAAATATCTGAAAAAATTATGAAAGCCACTAAACCTGAGACTTCATAAGGTTGCCAGCATGCTAATTATTCATTTACCTTGTAGTCTTTACATCTTCATAATAAATGCAGTATTGGATGTAGCATCTTTGAGACAACTGAATTCATTCACCATGAGTAGGATGTACTTCCAATAGAATGACTTAAAAAGATCTCTCTCCTACTTGAGAAAATTTTCAGCCCACACCCCTGCAGCTAAAAGAACAGATGACTAGACTCAGACTAATAAATTATCAGTTTACTACTGGTGGAAATACATTTAACACTTCTAGGAATTGAATTTCAAGTTAATTTCGTTACAGCAAATCAAAATCAATTCATGTAAACAACATACATTTTTTTTTCCCCACTGTCTATTTGCTTCAGTAAAGTCTACTCCTCCAGACTGATGTATGATGCCAAACATTTTTCTGCCTAGGTACAGTATGGCTTACACAGGCATCCCACTGAATGAACTTTTCTAATGCTATTGCTGTGTTACAGTCTCCAGGCTCTCAGACTTCTTCCCTATGCCAACAAGTAGATCCACAGTACACACTTCAGCAGCTTTGGGGGAACAGTGTGTACACCACACCTTTTACCTCACAACTGTATTTATTATGAAGGTGTAAAGATTACAAGGCAAATGAATAATTAGAATGCTAGCTCAGATAGAACCCTGGCCTTGTCACAACCCCTGTACAGACCTAGGAAACTTCTGCTATCATGCATCCATATTATAAACAACAAACTACATCTTGTTTTGGCAGAACAAAGCATCTTCACGTCAATGAGAGAACCTTGTGAGAGCCCAAGTTAAAAAATAACTGAAAAACCCCCAAATTTAGAAAGACTTCCCAGAGCCTAACAGCGATGACAGAAAAAGATTCTTCATGGATGAAGAGTAGCTTGTTTTACAGAGATGTTATGGAATGGAGGTAAAAGTCAAACAACTGATTTCTTTTTCATAGTAATTCACCAGACTTATGGCAAGGGGTAGAAAAAACAAAGCAAGAAATTACTAATCAGTTACACACTAATTAGACCAGTGATGGCTGTGAAATACATGAGTGTTTATAATTTCTTTCCAGACTTAACTTTTCAAGTACCATGTACCTATTCAAACAAAAAGAATGGCGTCCTGAAGACCCCAGAAGCAATTCACAGCTTTTTTTCCCCAAACATTTGAGGAAGATGAAGCAAAACTTCCGCCTTTCTTTTCATTTAAAACAAAACTAAGAGCAACTTTTGTTACTGCTTTGACCCGATACCTATGGCATCAGGGTCTCCTGCAGGAAGACACAAACCAATAAACCCCCCTCCCTCCTCACACCCCACTCACTCCCACCAGGCAGCACCAACACAAGCAGCGCTCCAGGATCAACGCACTGAAGAAGCGTAGCAACATTTCGGTGATTGAGTTTCTCTGTGTGTGTTTTTCTGCTTTCATTTGGGTTTCTAAATGTTTTTCCGGTACTTAACTGCTCACAGATGGGATATTTGTGAAAAACATATGCAGCACCCCACCGAGACCCCATAAGACTGCCATAATCTTTAGTTACGTCAGGAGAAATGCATGCAATGGTTCACTGGCGAGCAGATGCCAGTTGCTATGTAGGGAACGTTGCTCCATTATCGTGGTGCTCCTGTAGCAAAACTTTCAGGCAAATAAGGTGGGTTTGTTTTTAAAGACAGCTGCCTTCACTCACTCACACTCTTGCTTTCATACCCAAATATTCACCAACACCAAAACTCACTGGTCTGAGCAGCCTGCCCAGTGGTGAGGCTGCAGGATCAGTGTCACTGGCATCCGTCCACGGCCTCCCAGGATGATCTGGGAGCCAAGGTGCTCACAGGATGAGTCCTCTTCGTGTTGGGATGGCAGCCATAGGCAGCTATGTGTGGCTTCTTCCAGCCTTCAGGAGCTGCCAGTGATCAATCTTTCCAGCCTGAGAGCCACCAGGGCCTAATCACTGCCTCAATCCAGGGCTCAGGAAAAGCTGCACTTAGACTTGTTCTTTCCTATAGCCCCTTTCCTGCAATTTATTCCTCCTGGTGCTTTCATACCAATACATTCCTAACCAGATCATCTTTAACAATACTGCAGGAATCTTCTGCACATGCAATAGGAGGGATCAGACCCCACCGATTTTTCCACTTACATCTCAGTCCATGACTAGTAAAGGAGACTATGGGAGGATATCTTCAGAAAAACAAAATCCCTTCTGTGTGAGCATGCAAAAAACATCCAACCACAGAATTTTCTTCCTAATCCCTTTGTACTTCACAGACACCCTAAAGTATAAGGTCATATTTTCTGTCTTAATCCCATATAAGGAAACATTTTTTCCTACTTACAGTTGTTTAAGGCCTGGTAATCCTTTTACTCTCCAAATCTATTTGGTTTTTTACAGAAGTTTATAGCCGGTTACTTAATCCTCATATAAATAAGTTAATCAGCCTTTTCTTATATGAAATAGGACTTAACATTGTAAGGTCCATTATTTTTTTTTCCAGAAAGATAACAGCCAGGCATAAGAGCATAGAGACTTCCACAATCCCGCGCACACAGATCTGACTCCCACTGCATTCACTGCTTGCAGCCTACTTACTGCACATTAGGGGAGTACAAGCCCAAATGCAGAACAGTGCATTATACTGGAAGAAGCAGCAGCTTTATATTAGAAGTTTTATCACCATCTGCAAATTTACAATTCCTAGCTATGTATGTATTTTGGCTTGCTTGATTCTTTTGCAAGCATTCCTTAATATAATTCAGAATCAGCCTTCCAGCTGAACTGGTTTCTTGTGCAGATATAACTGATGCATTTATTCATTAGCTTTGGTAAAGCCCTAGGCATAGTGACAGCATGAATAATATACAAAGTAAAGCCCAACATGCTCAAGAAATACCATAGTTTATTACGGAAAGCAAATAAAAATGGGGATGGGGAAGTGGGGTATCTTCCCCCTTTCTCTTCTTAACAAACATGTACAATCTACAATCTTGATAGGCAGGATAAGCAAGTTCCTTATTTTTCCCTAGATGTGTGCATATTGGAACATAAATGAACTGAAATACGTATGGCATGTTCTATTCAAACTCTCCCATAAAACTGCATAGACTTCTATTAGCTTAAATTTAGAGAAATAAACTACTTGCATTTTAGTTCTAAAGTTTATTCCTTATCTGTGATCTCCAATAATTTTGCTCATAATTTATACAGAGGAAAGGAGGTCACACAAACCTTGTCAAAATATAATTGGAAGCAATAGTCTGAATTCATTAGTCCTATAAACTTTTTATTTAATCCTCCAACACAACATAAGCAGTAGCAAGTATTTTTATCAAGCTGAAACACCTCTAAAACTTTCAGCCAAATATCTTTCATGCATACTGGGACTTGTCCTCCACACTAAATAAAAAAGAATCCTCACTGATAAGACCTTCTCTACCCTGTCCTTTGCCTCATACAGAACAGTTTACCTGGTATTTTTCAGCAAAGTTCAGGTTGTATGGTCATTGCAGCAGTATGAATTTGGTGAGTTTAGGGGTAGCAGGGGCTTCAGGGTGGGAGATCTTTCTAGTGTGCTACCATTTACCTCTCATTTAAGGGGGAGAAAAAAAGCTGCCAGGCTGTTTCATCTAAGAAAGACTTCCGCAATAAAATTAAAGATATATTTAATATCAAGACTAATGTCTTAATAAAATTAAAATAGACACAATCCTTTACTAAAAGCTAAAACCATATGGATAAGGTTCTGTAAAGCCATAGAGAAACACAGAGGGTTCTTTCCTTTTTTTTTTAGTTAATAAAGAGAAAGAAAACATTTCTTACACAGATTCATTTAATATACCAAATAATTCACAGGATTTCCTATTTGCCTCGGGACTTAATGTTCATTGTAAAATTACCCTTAAATAAATACTACACCATGATTTTTGCTATTTATATTGTGGTATTCCTTTAGTCAGCACTGTCTAAAGTTCAATTTAAGAAGTGCACAGCAGGGTTAAGTACATAGCAAGAAAACTTAAGAATCTTGATGACCCCTATACCACAGTGTTTCACAGGTTCCCACTGGACATTGAAATCACTAACAAATAAGCATTATCTTTTTCTGAAGTTCACAATGGGAACAGAATAAAATCAATGCATGCATTAGGTAAATATGAAATATCTGGTTATTGAACCAGATATTTCAAACAATATTTTAGTATTTTTATGCTAGTTTTTAAATATCTGAACATTGCATGATCATCTCAATATGCAATTTTTTCCTCCATAATGTATTATGTAGGGTTTTTTTTTATTTTTAAAAAACATTTGCAGAGCAAATAGCAACATGCATGATTAAATGGAATTGTCTGAGATCATTAGGTAGGATATACGCAGTCACTCCATTAGCTTTCTCTTTGAGTAAATAACAATGGAAGTTATTTACAGATGCTAAAAATCAGCAGCAGACACTCTTTACTTACTAAAAGGGACACCACAAAAATAAATATACAATTGCAAACAGAAGAGAGAAAGACAAAACATTAAAGAAACTGGAAAGATTGAAGAAGAAAAAATAATTTTAAAAACCCCAACACAACAAAAACCTCACATCCAACCAAACAAAAAAAACCCCACACCACACTACTAAAACATCCAGTAGCAACAATATTAAATATGTAATTTTACCATAGATTAAAAAGTTTGTTCCTTATTTAGCCTCATAACACCTTGTCTGAGCTAATCTAGTGCTCAGAAATTTAGTAATGACCTATCAGGCATTACTATCCTATCCTGAAGATCCTTATGACAAGAGGTGTTTCTTCCAGGATTATAGAATGGAAAAATTCTTCCCAAATCAAATGGGTCTATGCAGTTTGCTGCTATGACAGCTATGCCCAGCCACAAGGGCTCTCCCCACCAGGCCACACTTGAACAGAAGTTACTCACATTCCTCCTCTTATATTCCTGTCTCTCACCCACCACTTAGCTTTTTTTAACCAAGGAAGTATCTTCCCCCCTGGTAAAACCTGATGCTTTCTTAATGTAAAAATCATTCAGGCTTCTCTGGGGACCTCCTGAGAGGGGAAGTCCAGGGAGCTGTATGTCAAAATCTCTTGTCACTCAGAGCTACATGGTCAGAGAAGGCACTTTCAATCAACTTCCACATGTTTTCCTCACTGCTTTCATCCCACATGCACAAACAGCTAGGCAAATGCTCCTGGGTTCAGTGTAGGTAGAAGCTTGCTCACAGCAGGTCATGCC
Source organism: Promerops cafer (assembly GCA_013398275.1). NCBI lineage: Eukaryota > Metazoa > Chordata > Aves > Passeriformes > Nectariniidae > Promerops > Promerops cafer. The sequence goes on along the minus strand of VZSE01011625.1, from coordinate 295,570 downwards.
TACTTTGGGGGTGCCAGAATTGCAGGGATACATACAAAAACCACCTCCACCATCAGCAACAACCTGGGATCCCCCAGAAAGCAAAATGCTTCCATCTCATACTTTAGCACTGCCAGCAGTCGAACAGGACATGGAATTGGAAAGCTGAACACAGAAGCCAGAGTACTTCCAAAACCTGGCAGTAATCTAGTACAACAGATGGGTAATTCATAGATAAGACCACCAGATCAAAGAAAAACTCATTTCATCTAGTCCTGAAGAGAGCCTATACCACTGGAACCAAGTGCAAGAGGATGACAACAGGCACATTATTTTCAGCTACAACACAGTATTATTTCCATTGAATGGTTTAGGTTGGAAGGAATGTTAAAGACCATCTAGTTCCAGCCTCCCCACCATGGGCAGAGATACCTTCCAATAAACCAGGTTGCTCAGAGCTCCATCTAACCTGGCCTTGAAGGCTTCCAGGGATGGAACATCCACAGTTTCTTTCAGCAATCTGTTCCAGTGCCTCACCACCCTCATTGTAAAGAATTTCTTCCTACCTCTTTAAATTTAAAGACATAATCCCTTGTCCTGTCACTACAGGACCTTAGAAAAAAGTCCCACTTGAGGTTTCTTGTAGACCCCCATTATTATGGAATGCTGTGATAGTATCTGCCTGGAGCCTTCTCTTCTCCAGGCAGAACAATCCCAATTCTCTCAGCCTGTCTTCAAAGGAGAGGTACTCCACCCCTCTGATCATCTTTGTGGTCCTTCTTTGGACTTGTTCCAACGGGTTGATGTCCTTCTTACGTTGGGGGCCCCAAAGCTGGATGCAGCACCAGAGCAGAGCAAAGTCTCACCAGAGCAGAGCAGAGCAGAGCAGAATCCCCTCTCATCCTGCTGGCCGTGCTGCTTTGGATGCAGCCCAGGACACATTTGGCCTTCTGGGCTGTGACTGCACATTGCTGGCTCGTGTCAGGTTTTGTCCCCCAACACCCCCAAGTTCTTCTCCACAGGGCTGCTCTCAAACCATTCTCCACCCAGCCCATATTTGTGCATGGGATTGCCCTGACACAGGTGAATTTTGTTCGCAGTACTTAAAAAATACAAAGACTCTTGTTTACACCAACTACATACATCCTCCAACACCACCTAAAAAACCATATCACTAGTATGAAGACACCTTTCACACCCAAAGTGAAATACACCTCAGCCAACAGGCTCAGCAGAGAGCTGGTACTTCACATCAGCCCTTGTAAAGCCTTAAAAATATTAGCAAGTTAGGATCCATACACTTTCTGCTGAACATATGAAAAGGGCATATTTCACCACTGCAGCAGAAACCCAAGCTCCTCACGTCAGCAAAAAAGCCCAGCAAAACACAGAAAGGCAGAGCTGGCCTTAGCTGGAGTCAGCAAGCAAAGATGCCTAGTTGCATAGATGGACCCTGTAATAGGCTTGATGCTTTGATGAATATTCACCCTTACAGACCTTTTCTTCACCTTCTCAGGCAGTTTCCAAAAATACCATAGGAAGTTATTTGCAGCACAGTGCCTCTCCTTGGCCAAAGTTTTCTAAAACACTAAAGCCGAATATGATTTTTAGAGTGGGGGAAAATCTAGATGTTGGTGAAATATCACATTGAAGAGAGAAGCACAGAATAGAACAATGTTTCAATGGAATTTTTTCACCACATTAAAATTCATCCAATATATAAAATGCAATGCCTCTGCAATTGAAACAAAATGTTTCATTTAACTTAAATTTTCTATTTTATCAAAATTTCAGCATCTCCACATCTCAAAAGTTTGCCCCTAATACAAATGAAATACAAATTTCATTCCTTTTCAGCACTTGTGATACTTAAGCTTACTAAAATATAACAAGTTAATATCTGGTAAAGATCATTTCAATTTGCGAAAGGTTGAAGGTTGCGAATGAGTGAATTTATTTAAAGGTATACTTGAAAATTTACATTGACATTTGAACGTGAGTTTATTCTGTGCACACCAAAATAGCTTGGCTCTTTTACCTAGACACCTGAGAAATCGCACACTTCTAAATAACAGCAAGCAGATGGAGTAATTTCTAATTTCCCAAAATTAGATTCAGAAGCTTATTAAAGCTCTGTAGTAAATGTGCAACTTCATGTTCTTCCTCAAACTTCAAGATAAATATGACATTAAATGAAAGGACACATTTTAATATAACATTTAGGAACAAATTTTGACTAATTTTAACTGACTTCTGAACAGTGTCTGAACTGGATGCAAATGACAAATAGTTGGCGTTTATCTGCAAGTGTTGTTCCTGCATGATAGATATACTCATCTGAGCCTGAAAAATACACTCCATCTCTTCACAGAGTGGAAGCAGCTGCAATGACAACTCATTTTTGGCAACTTTAGTCCCTATCTACTTGTAGATAGCAGAAGCAGCCTCAATCACATATTAAAACTAATTAACAAACACACTAAACTACACCATAGCAAATACAGATGCCAGCTTCATCAGCAAGAGCAAATATCTAACTCTTACACTGCATTTCCACAGCAATTTTGAAGGAATTTTATGGCAGAGGTTAGCAGGCCTGTCCATCTCAGATCTTCACATGGATCTCTCACCCCATCTTTTTCAATTCCTTGCAAAGGCAGGTAATCAGGTCTGTGTGCATTAGACCACGGTATTAAAATAAGACAGAATTAATTACTGCAGGAGCATTACAATTCAGCAGATGCCACAATACTGAAAATAAGAGTCCATCTTTGTGCAGTGCTGCACAAGGGAGATTTATGCATTTTCTTCCAAACTTCATGCTAGGCAGGAGAATTTTCTGTGCTCATTACAAGAAAGCACACTGACTGAGACCCCACAACAGGAGCAGAAGAGTGAAGTGCTGTAGCAGCAGCATTAGCAGTACAATGCAGGCCACGGTGCAAAACAAATCCTTTTCATGAGACTTGCTTGCCTTGGTAGTGGAGGGACTTGAGAAGAACAGGGTTGAACAGATCCTGGTTCATGAGGAATAAAAAATTAAAATCTTGTCTAGTGAGTCTGAAACTGATTACATCTTGAAATACACAAACCCGATGATTTTTCATCGGTCAGCACAGAATGCTTCAAAAGAACATTAAAAAGGAGGCAACCACTGTACAATGAGACATCTTTGAAAATACTGCTCAGACTTTTTCTTTTGTACCCTTCCTCCCACTGAGAAGGGAAATATGGTGCAAGAAAAAGCCAGGAGGTCAGGGCATGAATGCAACAAGTCCCGAAACCTTAGAGTGCGATAATCCAGAAAAGGAAGACGTTTTCTAAACCACCAATAGCAGTTCTGAGGATCCCATACAGGGAACAGCAGAGAAGCCAAGGCTGCTACAAAGAGAGAACAAAGGCAGCCCCCATGCTCAGGAGAGGACTTGAGAAGGACCACAAGTTTTCCTTTCCCATGGACCAGCAACAGCACATATACCCTCATTGCTTAAAAAAAGAAGCATCCTTTGGAATGTTTAAATTAAACTAATGTGGCTCAGATACAAGAGGAACTTGTTCTTGACTCAAGTCCTACTCTATCTGGGATTACCACTAGCACCACCACCCTGAACCCTGTTATCCTGGTAGTAATCTGACAAAACACTTACATAGATCAGACTACACAGTACAAAGAGATTTTACTTTGCTAATTATTTGGGAGGTAAAGCCTCCCAAAACAAGCCAAGAAGGCTGGAAGCCCTCCTGTTTCGAATTATTCCATAACAACAGTAATAGTAATAATATTAATAATAAGAATAAGAAGTCTTACTACACGATATAATAGTAAACCTAAACTTCGTAATGCAAAGTGCTGTAATGCTGTCCCAAGCCAGCAGACAGAAAGCTAAATTAATCTCCACTGTTACACATGGGCTTGTTAAACCGCAGCAGAGTGAAAACAAAAAGACCATGTTATTATCGCTCAGCGCTGCCACTGAGAGCCCAGTGGGGAGCCACGACACCTCACATGAACCATGCTTATTTCACAGTGCTGCTGTTGGCAAGACCCTGTGAAGAGCATCAGAAACAAGTGGTGCAGTTTTTCATGAGCTAAATGGATGCCAGAAACACCACAAAGAGGATAAAGGGATAGGGAAAGAAATTTGCACCTCTCTTTTCGTCTGGCAGAACTGGTAGGTGGAATAGACAGATCTGTTTCTCTCTATCCCAATGTCTGCATTGGCACGGAGGTTTTGGCCAAACCAGGAAACAGCTTCGGCTCTCACATCCACTCTAAAACTGGGCTTGAAAACACCGTCAGTGCCAGAAGAGAGAGAAGGAAGCTGAGGACTTTTCCTACAGCTCCACAGATCAATGCATGTATCCTCGAAATGATGAAAAACAAGCAGCATAAACTGGAGCAGAGTCATTATACAGGATATATCCTTACAGCAGGCACAGAGAGGAGAGACTTTCTGTAACAATGACCTAGACAGATATTAAACTAGCAGGTGTCACATACATCTGGGAGACACACAAAGCACTATTAATCTCAAAGAAAAATAATGCGGCGTGATAACATGACATCTGGTCATGCACAATAAACACACTGTAAAACATTTATTCCTCCCTATTTGCTATGTAAGCAATGACTCTTTTAATTATCCACATCAAATCCAGGTTCAGAAGATGGCAATGAAAGCATTTGAAACATCTGGAAAATGCTTACATATGTATTTTATACTTAGTAAAAAAGGATGTTAGTGCTTGTGGACCTGATTCTGTCCATGTTTATCAAGTTTCCCTCTTGAAGTCAATGGCTGTCTGTGCACAGGAGACAGCACATTTTTTTAAGCAGGATTCTAAAAGTGAAAAGAAAAAAGTTCTACCAATGTCATTTCAAATCATGTTTGAATCTGGTTTTGTTCTTCTGTTCTTCACTTGAGCATTTCTATACCCTTTTTGTGAGTTATTTGCCTGTTTTTAATCCATTCAAAAAGAGATGGTCTTAAAATATCTTAAGAAATAAAAAATCACAAGCTTCAATTACACATTCCAACTGCACAGAGCAAGTGTCAATGTGGAATTAAGCATGTTTGGGCATCAAGGACATAAGCATTAACTGTTCTGAGGACAGAGGCAGGTTTTCTTAAAGTAAGCTAAAAAAAAAATCAACACCATCAAAACCAAATCAAACAAGCCCACACAAAAAACACCTCAACACTCCCACCCTAATAAAGTTAAAATGCCTTTCTGAACTAGTCTGAACTCCACTAATAGCTAAATATATTATATTGATGGGTGTTTATTTAAAATTAACAATGAGTTCTTTAAACAGCCTTGAAAAGAATTCAAATTCTTTTTTAAAGGGTATAATGTTCTCTTTGCTGAATTTTCTACTGTGTCTCCAAGTGCTGACAAAATCCTGTTTAATATCTTCTGTAAATCAATATATTTCACCAGTTTCAGGAACAAAAAAAAGTCATACTCTCACATTGTTACACACACCATTTCACTCTGAAGTAAAGCTGGTACTATCACATTAGCTGCTAATCACTAAGTCCCTCTTCTGTTAAAAATCAAGTGAAATTTAATTGATTTACCATAAAGAAGGGTGCAGAAAGCAAACTGTCAGCAAACTGGACTGAATCTTGCCCTGATTACTTCAGCTTGGAGATGTTTCAAGACCCATTACATAATGGTCTTTTATTTCACCTGACATCGCAATTGCTCCTTCAAGCATGATTTATATAAATCTTGAGTTCTCCTTTCTGAAAGCCTTACCTTCAACACAGCAGTTCCACCCCCTCCTTCAGAGTGACAGTTCCAGGCCCAGATCATGGTGCAAAGCTGGTCCCTGCAGCTGTCCAAAGACTCCATTCAGAACACACAGCCCAACAGCAGCATAAAACCCATGGCCCTCTTGACAAAGCCCAAGGGAAAGGCTCAAGGAAAGCTACACACACTTAAGTGACTTCACAATTTAGCCACTGCTTAAGAGAGAACCTTTGATGCTTTAGCCAAAGCCCTCAGAGAACACTGTAAGAGGCAACAGAGAGAACAAAAGCTTGATTTCGGGCTAGCAGGTAGCTGCTCAAGGTCCACCAGTAAACAGTGGTATTTACATAAGATTTCGAGACTTCACCTCTGCCTCGAAGCACTAGGAGACCATTATTGTAATTTCCTCCAAATTCTCTGAAACAAATACTAATACCAGAAAAAAAAAATCTAGTATCTCTGGATTTTAAGAGGCCAACAGTCCGACAATGCAAATAAAGTGATTACAGGGCAGTGTTAGCATCCTCTGAAGAAAAGAATGTTCATCCTATGAACAAAGACCACTTGAGTAACAAGCTTGAGTAACCTAATACAACTGAAGGCAATGCCTCATCTCTCCAGGCAAATAAGAAGCAGTCATGCACTGAAACATGGTTTGAAACATGAAAGAAGTAGTCCAGAGTGAAAACAGACTCAAAATTTCATTCTTGTGATAAATAGCCCAATGTATTTTTTAAAACCCCAAGAGCAGTAGTGCCTTTAAGCCAGGCTTCTAATTAGCCACACATAATTGAAATATGCAGCTGTTAAAACAGTGAGGATAAAAATAAGCACAAGAATAATTTTCTACTTGCACGTGCATTTCTCTCTCAATTAGTTATGAGATGCTCTGTTTCTGAATGCCTAAGTTTACTGAAGATTTCTTACTACTATAATTGAGAAAAAACAGAATGAAGTCTCATTATCATCTGATCAATTTCAATTTATAAGTGGAAATGATATGAAAAAAAGTGACAGTTTTTATCATTAAACTCTTACAAGAATTACCTTGTTCTGAACTATGTATCATCATATAACAAATAATTTCTAAACCATTTGAAGATGCCTAGGTTACATGGCTCATCACTCTTCAGAGAAAACATCATCACAAATTACCATTATATTTTGAGAGAAACCAGGATTTAAAAGACTTACGCATGTTGACTTGGAATGAGCTGGACAAGGCACACATGGAGCCTGCATGTTTCCTTTATTTAAGAAGCAGTAAAATGCAACGTTACAAAATTATGTTTGACAAACTCCCCATTTTTCTTCATAACGGCTACTATAATTTCCCAATAAACGTTCCTAACCACAATTTTACTAAATGCCCAGAAAAGTAACAAGTCTCACACTTAGCAGGTAACAAAATAACCTGTCCTGGGTATAAATACTAATGAAATGGACAAGAAGGTAGATACAAAACATTAAATATTAATCAGCACTACCAAAAGGAGAAGGCTGGGATATACACCAGGATGCATGCCAGGATATATGGCTTTAACAGTAGACTGATATGACAGAAATGCATGAGAAAGAGAAAGCTGTCACTTTCTGTTGCTAATAAATCTAGCTCTGTGAGTAAAAATTGGTACAAATTACCCTTAATTATCTATCATTAAGAACAAAAAACAGTGGTATACTACACAATACATCAAGGTTTGGAAAAGTGGAACCTTAAAACTCGAGATTGAAAGCAGAACTTGTAGGTGTCTACATTGTTAAAAGAAAAAGCTACTCAGTACTCCACTAGGTTTTATAACAGTTATCTGTAGTTTTTACTGCAAACTTAGGAAGAGATCTTTATTTCTTATATAACAGATTTGGAGAAGAACAAGCTAGAAATATCAAACTAATTTTTTTCCTCTCTCTTTAAAACATAAACAAATACTCTCTTGCTCTTCATAACACGGTTAAGGCATTTAAAATTAATAAAGTTCAATTAGCACACCTGAGAAGCCTAAATTAAATTTCAGATGTGCCAGTCAGGTAAGAAGTCATAGCTGCAGGAGAAACATGCTTACTCTCAAATTGCAAACCCAAGCACCACCACAGTTCAAGAGTGTTGGAAACTTGTCTTCTACACACATGGAAGAGTGTCTCATAATTTTAGTTCTTTATAACATAATTAAGAGACTAAGTGGCACATACCTTTTTAAGTATTTGGATATTCAGATATTGCAAGTACCAAAATAGTCAGTAAGCCTGTCTTGATTGTAGAGTCAGGTTTAGGAACAAGTTCTGGAGCTATGACAGAGAAGGTTCCCAAAAGAAACCAGGCCAGCAGGACCAGGGCAGAGACTGACCCTCTGTACTCAGCCCTCATGAGGCCACACCTCAAATCCTGTGTTCAGTTTTGGGTCCCTCTCTGCAAGAAAGACACTGAGATGCTGGAGCATGTCCAGAGAAGGGCAACGAGGCTGGTGAAGGGTCTGGAGCACAAGTCTGATGAGGAGGAGCTGAGGGAGCTGAGGTTGTTTAGCCTGGAGGAAAGGAGACTCAAGGGAGACCTAATCACTCTCTACAATCACCTGAAAGGAGGATGTAGCCAGGTGGGGGTTGGCCTCTTGTCCCAAATAACAGGACAAGAGTAAATGGCCTCAAGTTGTACCAGGGGATGTTTGGATCGGATATTAGGAAAAGAGTCTTCACAGAAGATGTGCTGCTGTCTGATGAGGATGTGGGTTAGTGGTGGGCTTGACAGTGCTGGGCTGATGGTTGGACTCAATGATCTTAAAGGTCTTTCCCAACCTGAATGATTCTATGATTTTGAACAGAAACACGCTATACAGAGCAATCCTTATGAAAAAATGCAGTTACTTGCATTTCTTTCTGAACAGAATGTCATAATTTTAAGGCTACCTCACCAAAGCAGTTTGTTTTAGAAAATGATCATAAACATTTATTGATGATAACTGTTTCTTACAAAAAGAACCCCACAGAATTTGACTCTGTCTTCCTATGTTCCTCAATCATATTTGGTGGCATCATACACCTATGAAGAAGTTCACCTCTGTAGCTTAGCAAACAACTGTAGCAGAGACAAAACCAACTCCATCTTCTGCAAATTTTGTTACCAGTTAACACATTTTTAGCTTGATTTCTAAAAAACCCACACTCATTATACAGTAAGTCAATTACCCAAGATTTGGAACAGACATTTATGACCCTTACTGTTCTAAGACAAAGTTCAAACCAAACAGACAAACAAAAGACCAACATAGAGAATCATCAATAGCCCACATCCAGTACTTTTTACTGTATCTTAACAAGGATCCTATTGAAGCCAAAGTCTTCCTTGTGCTTTTGAGAAGTAGATAGAAGTGAAAACCTAAAAACAGTGAGAAAAGGTGATCAAATTCTATGATTTGTCTTCTGGTGCTAGTTTTGTGGGATACTTCAACAGTAAGATGGAAACCCGATAGTTCATGAATTTCAGAGAAAGAAGCAGGTCCTTAGAGCTGCATGTGAGATTTTATTCATGATTTTAAATTTGATAAGATTCTTACATTCCACTATTGTGAAATGAAAACAAATTAAACCAGGCTTTACTCTACCTATAAATATATCTTGGAATCATCCCAGAACCAATGGTAATAGCAGGAATAATATAAAAAATGTAACCAGTAGTATTACCTTTGGTGATTTAAGTAAAAATAAATGAGCCTCAAGTGTTCTTTCAAAAGGAAGGACAGAATGTACAACCAGCACATGGAACACTAGTGAGCAACAGAGAAAAATTTAAAGAATAGCTCCTGAAGTGCATTAGCTCAGTAATTAATTCAGTAGTAAGAATATACTATCATTTCATATCCACAATAGAATAGTTTAGCAATCAGACTATTTATCTACTGTAAATGTATATATAGCATTCAAGAAATATATCCAGACAACTGTGATTTGATGGTTTTATTTCCATGATGAACTACAAGAAGTATTAAAAGTCTAAATTCATTTCTAAAATCAATTTGTTCATATTATCCACTAGCTCAAAATCTCATTGTTTTATTTGCTACAAAATCAAAGAGCAATCCAACAGAAACCATTTTCCCGGGAGGTACTAACAGTCTGCAATGATTTGGTTCATCTGGCAAAGGAAAACATCTTGAGCTTCTTTATCATCTTCTGCAGGTGTGCTTTCTAGATCATGATTCACTCCAGAAGGACCCTTTCAATACATCTGCTGAGTCTCAGCTGACTGCACTGAAGGGCAAGAATCCTTAAACTTTTGTTGTTTTTTTTTTTTTTTAAGATTGTTCAACTAATTTTTAATCCAATAAACAGCATGTGATTTTGTTTTGGACAGACTCATCACTCCTCCCTTTTTCATAATTCCCAAGTTTTGCTCTTCCCTAGAAATGACATCAGAGTTTCTCTGCACTTGCATGACTAGCTTAATAAATAAAACTTTTTGGTAAAACCAATTGATTTTGTCAATTGTGCTTGTTAGCCTTGCCATTCTAACACGTCAGTATTTTACTGGAACGATCTTCACCTTTAGCTAGTCTTTTCACCATGTTTTCTCAGCACCCTATTCAAAATGAGCATCTCCAGTTAAGAATATATGCTACCATTTTTGTTAAGAGAAGTTTTATTCAGGCTCCTAAGTCTGCAGTGTTCTTACAGTCCTCTTTAGGCAGGTCATGTAATTGATTTACATGCAGCACAATTTCTGTAGACTAAATATTGATCTTGATCAAGAACTGTAAATGTTGTTAATACATAAATTATTCAATACCTTTGGCGATTATATAATCTGGGGCAAATCCCACTGGTTTCACTCATGTAAAGAGTTCCACTGATGTCAATAGAATTTTGAGAGTAATTATGAACAAGATTTGATTGTGTTGACCAAAATACAAAGCTCTTCCATACCCTGAAGGGTAGGGGCAACCGTCCTAGGTCATATACAAATCCCCTAAACAATCATATCTTATAGCAGAAGCTTCCAAATCCCTACAAAACCCCAAGAACACTCTTCCCCAGCTTTTAATTTGTGCTGATGGTTGCAGCTTTGATATAGCACTTTATGTGTAAAGGCACATTACTGTCTATAACCTCTACAGCTGTTGAGGTTGTGTGCAAGGCTGCCATTGAGAAGAATTCCTAGGAATATTTCAACCTAAAACCTAAAACCTAAAAACTACGTGAGCACACCCAGGTATTTTTGACACACATAAACAGAGAGAGACAAGAAACAAAGCACATTTCATGTCTCTTACAAGGTGCAGGAGGAGCCATTACCAGCCAACTGCTTCTGATAGTGCCCCCATTGCCCCTAGCTGCAGATGATTGGCATTGATGCAGGTTGATGCATTGTTCAGTTGGCAATACTTTGTCATGTACATGTTTAGAAAACATGCTAGAAAACAATGTTTCTTAGAAAAAAACCTGATCTAGTTACTCTTAAATTGTAGCTACATGACAAGAAGTCAATTAGAAGTAACTACTGAGAGAATCTGTTCCTGGAACTTCTACCCTGCACCAGTCTCCACTACCGAACTCCTCCCCTTCCTCCCTGTTCTGTTTTGGGGTTTTGGGGTGACGGGGGGGTTAGGTTTGTTTTGGTTTTGTTTTGCTTCCCTTTAAAATGCAGTGTGTTCTTAATGCTAGCTGGACCTTTTTAAAACCTGGCAATGGTGAAGGGGAAGATTAAGCGCTACAAAGGAATGGGAAAATCTACAATTTGTAGACATCTAGAGCCTGCTGGTACAGCAAGCCTTGGTCAAATAAACAGTACTTATCTTAGTGTATGCTCTGTGTGACATTAGAAACATGATGTATTATTCCCATTTGGATAAATTATAAACAAAGATTAACCAAGTTTTTCTAAAAAAAGAGTTCCAATGCCAGACCTGTCAATCATACAGTTAGTGCCTAGTATAAAAAAAAAAGCCTACAAAAAAGATTATTATCACAGAGTAGAAAGACTTCAGAATCAAATTTAAAGGAGCAGGGATTTTAAAGGTACCTGAATTACCGGGAGCAGGAAGAGCTTTCAGGGCCTGATCTGTGACCTGCACTTCTCCAATTCTGACATTAGTAGTGCAGCTTCTTTAACCAAAAACAATTTTTGGCACCCTCTAGAGGTTTTGCTCCCACAAAGAAACAATTCAGAAGATAGATACTTACCATAAAATTTAGAAGATCTTATGACCCAGAATTCAAGCCCTGAACCAGTGAAGCTTTTTAGAAAAAAGTTTATGCAAGAATGCAACGCTAATACATCGGAAAATCAATTCTGGTTTCTTTCTTTGTGATCAGATTGCTCATCTCAATCCATCAGCCTAGGACTTTTGGATTTGTAAGAACAACTAGAAAAATAGATGACAATTAATTAATTCCCCTGTTAAAACATAAGAAATCACCACATAACTGTGTCTTTATAAAAATTAATGTTTCACTTAGTTTATGAGAAAACTAACCAACCCAGAAGACAGCTAGCAAAATAATAGATCACCCATCTATGAAACACTGTAAAATAATGTTCCAAGCCTCTACTGTCACATGGATGTATTTTTATAAAGTGGAAGTTAAATTTTGTTCATGTTCTCTGAATAAAAGCAGAATTAATAATCCATTTTGCCATCATTTTTCCAAACACCTTCCCACAAAATCCTGTCCATACAAAATAAGAAGGGAAAAGAACTTTCTATTGCAAAACTGCCTTCTGACTTCTTGACCAAGTTAGTGTTAGGATGCCATTTTCTATACTACATAATGAGGAACTAGCTGTTCAGATCTCAGTAGATCATGCTCTTCAGGTACAACACAAATATGATCAGGAATGAAGCACCAATTTTCTGCTATCATCACTCTATATCTAAAAAGAAAGGGTATTTTAAGCAGATTTACACAACTTCCTAAAACAAAGCAGAAAGCATTAGCTCATTTTAGATGCTTCATTATTAAAGAAAAAATCCCCAAAAACATTCTGCAATCTGAATATTGAAGAAGCATTTCACAGTCAGAAATTCTGACTGTGAAGTGTTCATTTTTAGAATAGTTTGAAATTGCAAGCCATTAATCCAGAGCTTTCCAACCACTGGTCTTTCGCTGCAAACATTTCACCTTGATTTTCTTAAGAAAGCAAATTTAAAAAATCCCAGAACACACAGATTAGGGTGTCCAGGGTATGCCAGGAGTAAAAGAAAAAAGAAGGCATGCTATAGCCTTGCCCCAGTTCTTTTCAACATGTTCATTAAGGATCTGGATGCAGGACTCAAAGGAATACTAAATAAGCTTGCTGATGACACTAAATGGCAAGGAGCTCTTGACTCCACTGACAGCAGAGAAGCCCCACAGAGAGACCTCAAAAAATCAGAGGGCTGGACAATCACCAACTCTATGAAGTTCAACAACAAAATGTGCTGGGTTCTACACCTGGGATAGGTTAACCCTGGATGTAAGGACAGACTGACTGGAAACGAGATGCTGGAAAGCAATGCCATGGAAAGGGCCCTGGGGATCCTGGTCAAGGGCAAGTTGAACATGAGCCAGCAGTGCCCTGGCAGCCAGGAGGGCCAACCCTGTCCTGGGGGCACCAGGCACAGCACCACCAGCAGGGCAAGGGAGGGGATTGTCCTGCTCTGCTCTGAGCTGGGGTGGCCTCACCTCCAGTGATGGGGGCAGTTTTGGGTGCCACAATATAAGAAAGGCTTTAAGCTGTTATAGAGTATCCAAAACACAGCAAGGATGGTGAAGGGTCTGGAGGGGAAGCCGTATGAGGAGCAGCTGAAGTCACTTGGTCTGTTCAGCCTGGAGGAGACTGAAGGGAGACCTCATTGCAGTTACAGCTTCCTCATGAGGAGAAGTGGAAGCACAGGTACCAACCTCTTCACTCTCACGACCAGTGATAGGACTCGCGGAAACAGCATGAAACTGAGTCAGGAGAGATTTACGTCAGTTATCAGGAGAAAGTTTTTCACCCAGATGGTGGTTGGGTACTGGCAAAGGCTACCCAGGGATGTGGTCACAGCACCAAGCCAGTCTGAGCTCAAGAAGCATAAGGGAAATGTTCTCAGGAACACGGTGTGATCCTTGCAGTGTCCTGCACAGGGCCAGGAGCTGCACTCGATCCTGATAGGTCCCTTCCAATGTAGCATATGCATTTTCTATGATTCTATATATATACTTCTCCAGTTCTAGTATCAGACTAATTTGAGACATACTCATCACTTTATTCAAATTAGACTGCTGTATCAGTGACTGGTGAAATGAAATGAAGACCAATTGTTAACAAAAATCATTACAGCCTCAGAGAAAACTGTAATGAGACTCTTGAAATATCCTGATGATGGCTCCAAACGGATGCAGCTCTAGCTACTGTGAATTCTGAATTTCAGGAGACTAGCTCTTGAATGGAGAAAGGCAGTCTCAGACAAGGCTGAATGCTGCTGCACAGACACACTTACTGAAGTCTTTTGGGCTGTACTGGAAATCATGCAAAGCTCGTTTACATCCTGAAATGTCTAAGTCTTCAGGCAGCATTAGGGTATTTCCTTTCCATCTGCCTGTCAAGAAACAAGCCATGGTAACTAATGCAAGTGACATCCTTGGGATGACCACCACATTCAATGAACAGTCTGAAGACCACACGCAGATTCCCATTTGCAAAGAAACTAGTTGTCTACTGTGTTAAAAGCAAGTGTCAGTGGAAACACATTAATGCCCCCACCCAAAATTCTTCCATGGTCCTAAACAGCTTCCATTCCTGGTTTAAAGCCTTGTTCTTTGTTCAATATTAAGTAACAGTTAAACTGTTATACTGCAGTCCATTAATATCTGAATTTCTTTGAGACAATGGAGATGTCAATGCTTAAGTCAAAGAATGTGAATTATGAAATACAGCAGAACTGTTCACAGTTGTTCAGACATGACTTCATCAGTAATGCATAGAATGAAAAATTCACTTCCCTCTGAAGCCCAGGAAGTTTTTGTATCTTTTCTGCCATGAGAACACACTGCTGCCATCCACCAGGAACTTCAGATCCTTCTCTGCAAAGCTGCTTTCCAGCCAGCTGGCCCCAGCATATGACTGGCACAAGAGGTTATTCCAACCCAGGGGCAAAACTTGGCATTTTGCCCTCATTGAACTTCACAAGGTTTCCTTCTTCTCTTTTTCCAACCCAGTTACATGTTTCTGAACAGTAGAACAATCCTCTGGTGTATCAGCCACTCCTCTGAGTTTTGTATCAGCTGCAAACTTGCTGAATGCAGCTCAGGGTCCCATCACTGAGATCAAGAACAAAGATGTTCAACAATACAGGACACAACAGAAATCATTGGTGTATACTGTTAGTGCCTGGCCTCCAGCTGGATGTCATGTTGCTGACGACAATCCTTGGGCCCAGCAGATATGACAGTTTTCAGCCCATGTCCATGTTCATTTATTTCTTCCATGCTTTAAAGGACTGAATATGAATAGATTATGGAATACTGTCAAAAGTCTCCCATAAAGTCAAAATAAATGACACTTGTTGCTCTTCCTTCATCCCCCGTGGTTGTCATATCTCACCACAGAAGGCCACCAGACTGGCAAAGTTTGTCTTTTCCTTCATAAATCAGTTATGACTACTCCAAATCACCTTCTTGTCCTTCATTTGTTTGGAAAGTGTTTCTCGGATGATTTTCTCCATCACCTTCCCAAGGACTGAGGTGAGGCTGACTTGCCTGTAGTTCTCCAGATCATCCTTCTTGACAGCAGGGATGATGTCCTCTTTCCTCCAGTCCTCAGGAAACTCCCATGATAGCCATGACCTTTCAAAGATAATTATTAGAGATTTTAAATCTCATACAATTAGTACGTAAGTAGAATTTTTAAAGATGATGGGCAGATGCCATGATAAAGAGGATCAGTATAAACTCCACTCTTCAGTGAGCAAATATGGCAGAAATGCATGAGAAAGAGAGAGATATCACTTTCTGTTGCTGGACGAAACTATTGTCTAGAAGATGATTCTGAAGCCCAAATCAGCAGTTTATGAGCATTTGATCAGATATGTTCTTGCATCTGTAACAGAGTCCACACCAGAATAAAAGGAAAGGCCCTACTGGAAACATCCTGAGACAACTTAGTGGTCACAGACCAATAATGAGATGACAAAGAATTTCACGTTACCACGGTCATGATGAGTGAGCTCAGGTTTTCTGTCACTAACAGGAACCCATGCCCTAAGTCAGGAAAAGCAGGATTCAAAACAAGACAGCTAGTAGCTGAAAACACAGGAAATAAGGCCTAGAGCACAGTTTATGAAAGGAGACTTAAGTGATACCAGGGAAAGATGCTGAACTGTGGAACAGTCTATTGGAAGTAGAAGAAAAAAAAGATTTGCAGTCTAACCATTCTCTGAGTACATAAAAAATACCTATATCGTGGATAAAGGAGGTAATGTATTCTACTACAATCACACACATGGGTAAACAAACTTATCTCCTAGAAACTATGGGTTTTAAACTGAATTTTCTCTTCAGATTATATCTGTAGGAAACACCGTTGTCAGTCGCGCTGTAGTTACCCTTTCAAGGTGTAAGTGGTTTGTTAACTCCACGAGCCTTGCTGATTGTAATCTGACAACTAGAGGAACAATGGATAAGAGAAACAAAGACATGCTTTGAGCAGCTCTTAGAATAGAAATGTATAAAACCATAAGGAGTAATTGCCTTATGTACATGCTTTTAGGATAGTGATATTTAGAATAATTAGAAGGCAGATGTTCTAAAACTCACTGTGAATTTCAATAGACCATGCTATCAAGGCTGACTACGAGTATATAAATGGATCAGAGTTGAGCAAATTAGATTTCTCCAATAAATTAAATTAATTTTGCTCAGCAAACCTTCTTTAATTATTACTTTGACTGAAAGAGCAGCAGCTACAAAAGCTACAACTAAAGTTTCATGGAATTTGTTAGGTTTAACACATTTTCTTTTTCAAATTAATATTGCATTAATTATGCTTTTGATAATGTATTATATTGCTACCTGTAAATTATTCCAGAACAATAAACACAATCTATAGTATGTCCAAAAATATTATATATTCTTGCCATCAAAGTCATTACCTATATTTGTTGAGATATTTTACTTTATTTAAAACTCATGAAGTGATAAAGGCAATTTTTACCTACTAAACCAACTACAAAGAGAAATCTATGGTTACCTTCTGATCCAGTCAGCCAAAGCCTAGGGTGCTTCGCCACCTTGGCCCATTCCCCTTCTCTTTCCTTTTTGTTTCTTTTGTATTTTGTTTGTTTATTTCTCCTTACAAAATGAATGCCAAGAAATACTATATCAGAAAAGACTGCTTGAGAGAAACCATCTTAAAAGTGCTGAGATATTTTCAGACAAATATTAGGATAGTATTAATGTTCTGTGAAAGTGAAAAAAAATGCTGAAAGATTGCTCAAATATTCTAGGGCTTACCTATGCTAGTTATTTTGCTGAAACAATCTCTAATTACTCCAACATCAACTTGACCCTTATCAAAAGAAGAAAACCTATAGATATAGGGAATTCAAGCATTTGTCCCTCACCTTCCTGCTCTAAAACAGCTCCTTTCTGCTTGAAACAACAAAGGACTGAAATGACTGATACTGGTCCCACAGCAAGGCTTGTCCTTGAAGTTGTCCATCCACTTCTCTCTTAGTGCATAATGAAGCAATAGCAACTCTTGCCTACAAATGAGTATGATGCCATTCCTTACCCACTCTATGTTAATACAATAGAAGTAACAGCGTAGTAAGGGACCAGCAGCAGGGTATTTGCTGATGCTTTCTAGGGCTTCATTATTCTTGCCAAAGCAAGTTCTAGTTTTGTTGTTTAAAATTCTCACAGAGAAGGGATCTAGTACAGTTTACTTCCCCCTCCACCTTGTTTACACCCCTCTGAATTACTCTTTTTTTACTTATTTTCATTTTCTTAAAGATGTAAAAAAAGCTCACTAATGACATTTTCTGTTTTGGAAAAAAAGCCTCTTACATCACATAAAATATGTTGTTACTTGTTTTGGAAAAAAACAGCTGAAGTCAAACAAAAGTTAACTTTTACACCACCCATGCACTGAGAGCAGTGGAGCAAGAGCTTTTTGCTTAAGCAACATGGAAAGAGCTACATGCTCTAGGAGACAGAGTACATAAGCAACCAGGATCCTGTTTTCATGCTTGTTTCTGACCTATTTTCAGC
The DNA here is from genome assembly GCA_013398275.1 of Promerops cafer. NCBI lineage: Eukaryota > Metazoa > Chordata > Aves > Passeriformes > Nectariniidae > Promerops > Promerops cafer. The sequence continues at coordinate 277,612 of VZSE01011625.1, read as the reverse complement.
CTCTCTTGACTTGTTTTCCCTTCAGCAGTCTTGATAGATAGGTTTTTGAACTTTTCAGCACAAGGACCATCTGTGAGTATGTTTTGGACAGCACAGGTTCAACAGGGCTGTGATCTAAGCACGGCTGTCAAAACACTGATGTAATACAAAATAAAGAGCCACCACTATGTTTGATTGCTTAGATGAGTCCAGTCTGTTCTTCCATCTGCATTCCTGCATATGGTCTCTCATAGATGGTGCAGTTAACGAAGCTACAGCACGCAATTTTCTAAGCACGCCCCGGGAGGGAATAGGTTCCACACCACTCTGCAGAGGCAGAGAGTGCTGGAGCACGGTCCAGACTGTGGTTCTGTTTGTTATTGTAACGAGTCACAGACAGACTGAGGAGTGTTGAGCTCACTGTGTATTTCAACGCGGGAAACACTGGGATATTTACAGCTAGCTTCAACGTCCTGTTCTAATTTAGGGGTAAGGTCAAGTTCCATAACAAAGTCAGCCTACTGAAATTCAGTATCAATAAGAAGAAAATACTTTCATTCAAACACCGAGAAGTTTGGTTTCCTGTGGGCAGAATGGTAAGAAAGTTTGAAACAACAGCTGCACACAGGCATACTGAAGGAGTGTCCTGAGGCTTCCCCTATGAGCTAGTTTGCATCTAGAAATAGCAGCTTCAGGCCCTTCACAATATCTTTTTGCACCATAGAATTATTTCAGGGGTAAAGTAGTATCATAAGCTATAGAGCTTATTATAATAGGAAAAAAAAAAAAAAAAGGCAAGAACAGAATTCGCAAGGCCATACCATTTTCCATGATATTCTATTTAACCCATTAATGACTGTTTGAAGACAACCAAATAAAAAGTCTATTCAAAAGAAGGATGCCTGCCTGGTAGAAATAAATAATAGAGAGATAGAAAGTATTACTTTACATGCCTGTTACATTTTGGGTAATATTTGAATGTCATATTTAGGTACTATTAAAAGCTCTGCATGTATCTTCAAACTTCGGAAGTTTTGGATGTATAAATGCTCAGACTTTAAATTGCAAGTCCCTTTTATTCTTCTTTTCTACACATGTATGAAAAATGTGAAGACTAAAACATCAGAAATATGTTCTATAAATTCATTCAGCAAGCTAAGTCACCTTTTTGAAGGAGCTCTAGAACGATTCATCTGCAAAAAAGAAAAAGCTTTGTGCTGGCCTTCTTTTCTTCAACTATGTCTGTGAAATGCAGATGTATAGCTGTGCCTCTGAAATACACATTGTATCTAAAACCTGGTATTGTGAAATCAATCAAAAGTGTCTAACCTTTTCCTTTCACAGACTATGGACAGAAGTGCAAGCTTTGGATACTGTTAACACAATCAGAAATAACCATTCTTCTCCATGCTTCTTGAATGCAAATATATTTATTTGTGGGATATTGCTATTCAAATAAAAGTTTTAAAATAAAAATGAGAGAGAATTGAAACTCCGTAAATTTCCTGTCATGTTGTTACGAAGCATAGCAGCCACCTGAAACTCAGATTAGAGGAAGATCTTTACTGGTTTTTAAGCAAAAAATGCTTGTTTTCTTACAGTGAAACAACAAGACTACAGTAGTTATTGTACAACCAACTTAAGTAGATGGTATAAGAGAGACAGACATCCATCAGGGTCTGTATCACAGTGTAGGAACGTACTTAAAGGTAGAAAAGTCTACATAGAAGTGGTACAAGTTTTCAGTGGCTGTTCCCATTCAGACAAAAAATCAGCCTCAGCAGTAAGTGGTAGTGACAGCACCTCAGCTCGCCTATATAATTCATCAAGAACCTTCCATGTTGGAATGGTATGACTTGAGACGTGTGTCCAGTTTAGGGTCAGTTAATGGAAAAAATATCACTGCAATAAATATTCCACTACTTCCATGGAGTTTGAGGATGGCTAAAATAATTTTATTTTTGCATCCTATTCCCTTAAATGTGCACCTTACTGTAATTGTTGTGAAAGAGTTAGAGACTCATAAGGTAATTCACAGTACTAGGTTTTAGACACAACATTTATTTCTGAAGCACAGCTATACACCTGCATTTCAAGACTGTGCCACTTTTCCATTTGTCCTATTCCCCCTGGTCAACTTATCTTTTTAATACCCACCCCTCATTCTCTTTTGTTTAGCTAAAACATGAATACATTGCATAGTATATACAAATTAGTGACTCCTAAACAAAACCATGTGACAAAAAACCCCACTTATTTTTTGCCATCTGCTAATACTATTTAGTTATTAAATCCAAAGTGGAACCAAAAGACCACCTTTAAGTAAAGATTTATTTAAAAAAATATTTGAAAAACATGGATACTTGAATGTTATGGTGAGAATATTAAGCTCTTCAAAAATCAGGAGTCCTTGCTTCTTTATTACAGTATTTTATTGGAGGCATGCTAAATACCTTATGAAAAAGTGAATTTAAAAACAGAAGAAGGGAAGAATAAATTGCTTTATTCCCAAGAATGCATATTTCCATAAACTCAGTCGCTTGTTTTAGGAGGTCTGTACAACTTCCTAGAGAGCAATTCAATTTGATGACAAGCATGCTACACTATCAGGTAAACAAACCTTATACTTCCAGAACTATGCTGTTCTACCAGTCAGGAAGAATGTTTCAGTAAGATAAGTTAGCTAAACCAACTTCTATTCTGATCTTTTCCTTCTCTTTCCCACTTCTCCACCATTTTTGCCCCCACCTGTAACTCATATATTGACCAAATAGTATAGAAACTATTAATTGAGTTTACTTGCCCTGCCTGTTTAATGATAACAGTGTAATAACCGTAATCTTCTTTAAAAAAAAAAAAAAAAAAACCAACAAAAAACCTCCACCAAACAAGAAAACTCAACCAACAAACCAACCAACCAAAAAACCAAACCAAAATCCACAAAACAAAACAAAAAACACTGAAAAAGCTCACCCCAACTCTTTCATGACAAACATTATCTTGAGGAATTACTAAAGAGTCAAGTGAAAGAAGGCTGAATAAATAGAAAAAAATATTTTTACTAAGGGACATCTAGTGAAACACAGGGGTCCCATGGAATCAATTGGATTTCTGTTACCAAATTCAACACGAGTACAGCTGGGTTTTGCCTGGGGGAGATTACAACATTACATTGCTTTTGAGATTAATATGCAAGTTATGCAACGTGCATGCAAGAGAGGAATTTTTACATTTGACAGAGGTGCAATTAATTCCATATGTGTTTAATGCACAAAAGTAGAATATACGCATGCATGCATTTCTTAAACATGTTCAAACTCTATTTTGCTTATCTGTGCAAGGTGTTCTGTTAGAACTGATGCACTTCAGTAAATAAAACACTCCCAAAAGTGTATTTCTAAAAGTATTTGCTAGAAATCATCAGACTGGATCAACTACCTGTGTTAAGAGATTGAACTAGCATCTTTCCTATTCATTGACAACATGACAACACAGCAGTTATGCCTTCCAGTCTGTCTCCCTGTCCCCAAATTCCCATCCAGCCTTTTTTTGGCCTGCTATAATCTCAGATCTCCTTCTTTGCTTGGGACACTATGTCTAGTAAAAACAAACAGAAAAACTCCAAATGAAAACAAAACAAAACCCCAAAATGTAAAAGCAATTTATGTTGCATACTCTTTGGCTCCTTGACAAACATCGTTGCTCCAAGTCTGTTCTGTCAATAGATCACCAACAATCTGTCATTTGGGGACCTGAAATATTTCCATCACCACTGATAAAAAGCCAAGTAGTTCCTCCCTGGATATTTCAGAGGGGAGAGAGTCTCAGGCAGAGCAATCCATCAGCAATGTCAGCCTGAGGACTCTAGTGGGCAAAACACAGCTGTGAAGGAAAACCTGTTCCCCCTCACTGGCCAGTTCTCCTCTGAGTAAGTAGATAGAGGGACTGCACACATAAACAGGAAAAACAGGTTCTTTGAAGTGGCTTTGCTCAGCCAGTTTTCCAATGAAATGACACCAACATGTTCAGGAAGTCAGAGATGCAAGGTCTCAAAAATGCAAAATGTCCCAAATTCTTAAGGGTAGGTCAAGTTTATGTTGCACCTAACTGTGACTGTGAGGTGTAGCGTATTCCTCAAATACTAGTGTTGCACTTGCTCACAAAAGAAATTTATTAAGTACATAAATTTTATTCTGGAAATCAAACTAAATTACTTTACATATCAGTGTAAAGTTGTATCCACTTTAAGCTAAATTGAAGGCATAAATCATGATCAAAACCTGGAATTTTGTTTTTACCACACAAAAGCAGATGTCTCCTCTGCTGAGTTCAAATACTGTTATTCAAATGCACATGAAATAGAAAAAATATTTTACTCACTACAAAAAATTCACATCTCTTCAGACTGACTGGAAAAACGAAACAAAACAAAACAGCAAGACCTATACATGCACTGTATCTCCAAGACTTAGGGACAGAAAAGTAAGAATTAATAAGCAGATTGGCTACTTTTACTTACAAGGTATTTATAGAGAGGGAACATGTAAGCCAACTAATCAAAACTCAACCTCAAGAAAGGCAAAGAAGAAATGTAAATGTTACATTTTACACCATAGCTTTCCACTTCATCCACATAAAGTACTTGCTGAACAGATCTATGCTACATAAGATACATATAATATAAGGAAATGTTTGTTCCTTTCTGAAACGAGGAGTATTAGCCATCCTTTGGGTGCTCATTATGAGAGTCTGCATTGAGAATTAAGTGCACAGGATCCCAGTGGAAACACTCAGGGGCTAACAAACTTCCATAATTTGACCAGAATTGCATACTTTGGATGTTTTTTTATTGAAAAAACTATGTAATGACAGATATTAGGAAGGTCTATGTACCTGAGTGTATTAAACAATTGCTTATCAGAATAGTGCACTATGCTTCACAAATATACCATGGCTTCATGATACCAAAGATTTTTTGGTATCATGAGTCTGCTTTTAATGGCAGTTCTTAAAACTTGTGATTCTAAATTTACCCTTTGATTAGACATGCATGTTTCTAATTAAGCTCAACCTGTCCATTCTTCTTAGAAGAGATTAAAGTCTGAGTCCCCCAAGACTCCTGAGGCTCCGTGCAATAATTTACTTGTTCTTGGTAAAGGCAATAGAAGTCAGAAGTGAAAAATAAGTGCAATAAGCTGCCAAGCTTGTCTGAAACACTTTCAACCAAAAATACATACTAGTGAATCTATAAAATCTGTAAGGGACTATCATGTTTATTGTGGCAGAAAAAGAGGAACTGGTGTTGCCTGTCTCCTGCACATTCAACTATAGCATGCTGTAAGTCATCAGTAAAAAGAATGTATGCGTAGTAGTTAATCCTTGAGGTCTGTGTGGCAGATTACAACCCCTTTATTTTTCCCCAGAATGGGCCAAATTTATTGTCCGAAAATCACACAGACATGGCTGAGAAGCATCTGGAATTAACCTGCTGATCTGTAAGCAGGACAGGACTTCCAACCCTCTTACTCAAAATCCTTCTGTTGGGAAGGTTAACACAGCTAAAGGTCAGAAGTGAAGAAAACAGAAGCCAACAGTCTTCTGTTGCTTTAATTGTAATGCAAATTTTGAAAAGGCATTCTATATTTTTGACACTTTTAAAGAAGAGATGCACTATCACACTTCCAAGTTTTGTCCTGTACATGATGTACAGATGACATACATCAGCACTGCAGTGCAAATCCACATACAAAATCACATTATTCTTGTAACTCAGGTTTCAAAACCATCTGCAGCAAGAATTCCACGATTCATCAATTACTGTCAACCTCCTTCATTAAAACACAAACTTTGTAAAATGCCCAGAACTCTTTTTGTTCCAGTCACTGCATTTCTAAGCACACTAGGTCAGACGAGGTTAGGCACTGAACTGAAGGTTCAGGTTACCATCATGTGGTGATCAAGGATACAGGTGCTTCACCGGAAGTACTCAGAAAGTATCAAATATGAGTAATCATTTTGTTAAATTTTTCAAAATGCTCACAGACTAACCTAGATTTTGATTTGTAAGAATTCACTAGATATACCACTCTGTATTTAGTACGTACACTTTTTAGCAGCCCCATCTCCAACTTTCCATAGGACTTCAATTTCTTGATCACACAGAATCTCACCTACTACTGCATCATGCCATGCACAAATTAGATGATGCTATTAGGCATGTTGAAAAGTTGTCCTGAAGCTTGGTCGGCTTAAGAAATGTGAGAAAGTGGTGGCGTTATGAATGTCTCCCACTCTCTGCTTATTTAAAGAACAGACTCTACAAATTCTGGCATACAAGACAGCAACAAGGCGAGATTTACATGTTTAATCCTGAGACATTTCCATTGCTGAAAACCTTCAAGTTGTTGTTTCCTTAGATAACCATTCTCTGACCTAGCCTTCTGCCTTCTCACTCTGCTTTTTACTGAATATGAACATCCATATCTAATGTCATGACATTTTTCACGCAAAAAAAGAGCACGAAAAACTTTTGCCTTCCCATATGCCAAACAGGTAAAGCAACAGTCAACCTCATGTCAAGAAGAACAATTATTTTTGAACAAGCAAATTTGACTGAGACAACAACAACCTGCTTTTGAAGAAACCTGATTACTACCCAGCCAACATGCCAGGATTTCATTCATTTATGCCATCTTCAGAAAAGTTACACTCTTTGCTCATATAAATCTAAAATAATGTATATATTTAAAAAAACAAACACAAACCAAACAAAGAAAAAAAACCCAAAGCCACCTAGATCAGATATGCTAGCACATCAGAAGCACACAAATTCATGAATTTCAGCATTTAAGTGGAAAATTGTAAAGAAAAACTAAAAAGTTCACATTTTCTGTTCATAATATCCAGTGCATGTTTTCTTGCCTTTCAGGTACCCAGCTTGAAAAATTGTAGAACTCTCTTGGGAAGCAGGCATTAAAATACCTTGAAACTCATTGTCTGGAGCCTTGAGTTACCTCTCAGACCATCCTTGCCAGTCACCCTTCCAAACTGCTTGCTGGTTCTGATGGAAAGCATATACTTTTACAAGACGAAGATTACAACCTGTAATCATTTTAGTGGAGCTAAAAGGTTCAGCAATTTTCTACCACCAGACTGAAACTTATTTCTAATTACTTTCCCAAGTATCTTAGTAATTTGGATGAAACTACCTAATATAAATCTGATATAAATGAATGTGTAAGGGTTAAGTCTTATTCAATAGGTTTAAAACAATCAAGAATCCTATCAGAATATATATTTACACTACCTGTTTATTTCCTTTGGCTCCCTTCAAAAATTCAGCCTTAAAGGGATATCTTGGCTACTTAATTGAATAACAACTGACAGTATTTGAACAGGAGAATGTACCCATGGCTGAAAAAGGAAAATGCTCATGTTACATTAAGCAGGCAAATTTAAGTTACACTGTCAGTTTCCAAAAGTAATTATCTTGACCAAAAGGAAGTTGGTGTACTGTGAAGATTTTTGGGAGATGAAGAAATCAATTGTAAATTTGGCAAGGAAAAAAAGAGTGGAAGACAAAACCATTGAAAACAGGAGGGGAAAATGCAAAATCCTCCCCTACAGACTATTTTATGTAAAGCCCCTTTGGGTCTCAGATGTTATTGATTTTGGATGCTACAAGTCAAACTCTACATATTTGTGGCTTCTTAAAATTAATTCAAACAAGTGGAAAATAATAGTTCATTATATAGTAGAATTATTATGATTAACACAATAAACCAAAACAAAATGTAACACCAAACATGGCTATTTTATATATGAATTTTAGAAAGTTAATGTCATTTTGGCAACTCTGAGAAGTACAAAGTTTAAAAGTTTCATTAGAAACCTGGCGGGTTCCTTGGGGAAGTTTATGTTGGGTGGTTTTTGGATTTTCTTTTTCAGAAACTTCAATAAAATAGGCAGCAACCAAAAGGACAAGATAATACGTTCTGTTCCATGCTACGTGTGTCTTGAAGTTATTGCTTATTACTATAATAGAATTTTGTAAAGTAGAATAGGCAGATTAAGAGCCAGTAGGATGCACTAGAAGTTACCATGCCAAGAGCAATTTAAACAAATATTAAATGCTTGCTCTCATAGATAATAATGTGTTTCTCTGTTTCTTAGTTCTAGACTGAACTGGCAGTTTATATGGGAAAAAAAATATATTAACATGGTAAGTGGTTTACATACAAACAGATACAATATTTCCTTTTCAATACTATTGAATTTAGATTTTGTCCAGCATAATGCCAGACAATCTGGTCAGGCAATCTGCTTTTACAACCCATTCACTACATAAAGTTAGCACAGCCCAAGGGGATAGAAGAAATTGTTTCAGTGTGTCATGCTGCATTCAGATTTCTTTCCAGGTGAGCCTAACTACCAAGGAGCCATTTAGCCAAAGGGTCATGTGGTTCTGCAGTGTGTGAGCAGAGAACTACTTACCTGTCCTGCATGGAGACTTCTCATTCATGTGACAGAAAATACTTTCCCCAACATGCCCCCATTAAAAAAGGTCAGAAATACAATGTTTTTCCTAGTATAATATCTTTTGTCTGTCATGACAAAAACAATCTCTTCTTTAAGAGCAAATATAGTTTAATCCTATTTGAGAGTCATTCTGTCACTTAAGAAATAAATTTTCCATATTTGAAACTGCTGTATCTATTAAGGTCTGTTGTTTACTTGTATGTTATTAATAATTCTACTACTAAACGTAATATTGTGCAGGTAAATAAGCATCCAAAATGCATCCTCTAATAAGATCTTACTGAATACTTCAAAGAGAAAAACCAATCACTTTCATTTTTGTCAAACTTCAGCTGTAACTTCAAATATCAAACTCTTCATGACTTACAAGCACAATCAATAAGCATGAAAACCACAGGTCCTTATTTAAGTGAAGAGTACTGTAATAATGCACTTTCCTTATCTTTCTGATACTCCTGAAAACAGTTACTTCTAGGATAGAAACATATGCTTAAAATCCTAACAAAGATATGCTGGAATTTCCACGAGTGATCGGCTCTAAAAATCACATCACACTGAACCATGAAATAGAAAATGTATCTAAAATTTAGTGCAAAATTTAACACTCATGAGTTCCGCTGATTCTGTTATCTGCTCCATTTACATGCCAATCTACACCCCTACCTAAAAAGGCTTTTCTTAAAACCCTTAAAATAAACTACTCCAGCACTTCTTTTGTAGCATAAGTTGATTTTACACGTCTTGAGCAACACCGAACCATAGTCATTAAATTGCTACCATCCATCAGCAAAGGTAAATTATACAAATCAGAATTATGCAAAAACCTTTTTTTTTTTTTTCAGTTGCTACTATTTCTATTCTGCGCAGCTGTCTGTTAGAGTTCATTATGTGAGGATGAAATTATCTTGGTATTGTTATCAAAAAAAACCCCTCAGCAAAAGTCAGAGGCTTGTGTCACCTATGAGCTATTTATTGCTTTTAACACCTATTAAGGCACCTGACAAACAGAACTCAAAAATTGTAACTGGAGTCCTCTCCCAAAAGCATCTTTCTTACAATCCACAAAAAGTCATGCAACTGGCATTTGGAAATAAATACTTAGCTTCCTACTAGCAGCTTTGGGGGGTATTTCCCTCCGTAGGTATACATAGCACAGCCCACTACTCCTTTTTTTTCAAGCCTCTCTTATATAACAGACTGCAAAAACCATCTCTGAACAACGTGATCGAGATGTGATCTCCTCTTTTGGAACTACAACATTCAACATAATCACATTCAACCCAGTCCTGAGCTATTAATCAACTTCTTACTAATGACGATGATCGATCGCAAGTTCTCTGCAGTTTTGCAGCTGATAGTCAGTCAAGGCTCCCAAAGGATCATGTCAGTCACAGACCGAAATGAGACAGCTTCACCAGCTTGGCTCAGAAATTAGTCTTACGAGGGTATTTGATCATCATATAATGCTTTGCTTAAATATCACAGTCTTTCTAGGTGGTTTGGGTTTAGTGTTGGGGCTCCTCCCCAGATAACCTGTGTAAAGGCAACAAAAGCCCTAAAGCCACTTGAGTCTCAGAGGCCCACAAGTAGGATATGCAGCAGCTTTCTCTGGAGACCTGCCCTTAACCCCTTCGTGCCATATCATGTATACACTGCCAACTAACTCGGCTATCTGAAAAAGATAAACCCAGCCTACATGAGTTACATAATCAGTTTATTTTTTAAGACAGGATGAATATGTCCTGAAGTACAGAATTATAAATATTTTTTCCCTCTCTTGATTTTGCAAAAGACACAACAGACTTACATAAACTCCATATAATTCTGGGTTGTCCTCCCTCTGTCTTGAGGTGCGTAAGTCTTGACGTACCCTATGGAAAGGTTTGCTACAAAGCAAAGCTCAGGCTGACTCACTGTTTTCACTTTACATATAGGCTACCTATAAAGACTTTGAAAATAAACCTGCAATGTGAAGTTTTCACTTTACCTTTTTATTGCCAATAAAAAGGCATACATGTTTTAAGGGGCACAGAAATCAGTTACTACCACCACTGAAGTTAAGAGCTGCGTGTTCAATAAAGGAGCCTATTCATTTCTAAATATTTCTTCCAAGTTTTGGATTTTTTTTTTTTTTTCTGTAAAGCACAGGGTTAACCGTGATACCCTGAATCCAAACAAAGCACACACTAACAAAGTATAAGAAAATGTAACTGTGCAAGATACTGTATTACACTCCTCAGTGTATTCGTCCTTCCAGTCCCTCCAGGGGAAATTTAACACGGTTTCTAAAATTATCCCTCTAACGGGTTTTTCTCATTTTTATCCAAGATTCCCGGCCAGATGAATTTGTGTATGACATGTACTGCCTGTGCTGCTGCACCTCCTTCCTCTGTGGTGACTTGATTCAGCTGAAGCTACGATTTGACCGATCGATGCAATTTCATTACACACCAGAATAAGAAAGAGTAAGGTAAGGGTAAAGGAAAGAAAAGCATCTCTCCTTTCAGCCATTAAATATAGATCAACGAAACATCACAGCGCACATCGCGGCTCCCCTCCCCACCCCCTCCGCCCGCTCCTCGAGCGCAGGATTTCGCAGACGGTGGCTTCAAAGGAAGAACACACACCCCACACACCCCTCCGCGCACACACACACAGACACACAGAAACACGCAGCAGCCGTCGCTCGGAGCCGCCCCAGGGCGCGGGCTCCGCGCAGGGCCGGGCGCTGCCCCCGCCCGCGGGTCCCCGGGCCCCTTCATCTTCTTTCTCCTCTTCCTCCTCCTCCTTCTCCCTGGCCCATGACTTCACCGCCGTAACGAGCACATTAGTGCAGGGCGTCGGGAGACACGGTGCCGCGGATGCCCTACATAAGCAACGACTAACGTAGAAAGAAAGGGAGGAAAGCGATGGAGGGGGAGGCCCGGGAGAAAGAGCCATGAGGAAATAACGCACTTTGTTACCTTTCGGCTGAGGGCACAAACACCGCTCCTTGCAGCCCAACCCAGCCCGGCTGACTCGCCGAGGGGAGCAGCGCAGGACCCCGCACCAAGAAGAAATACCACGCAGGCGGGAAGGGTGTGTGGGGGGGAGGGGGACGGACCTGGCACCATTACGGTGCCTGTCGTACTCACCGATCGGCGCCGATTCAGCCTGCTTGCTCCCAAACATATACCAAAACCCAACAGCAAATCCTCAGTCCGCTAAGCGAGAATGAAGGGGGGGAGCGGGGG
>VZSE01011625.1:243667-265103 GCA_013398275.1 Promerops cafer | reverse complement strand
GGGCGGGCGCACCGGCCGCGGGATGTGGCCGAAGGAGACACAGCCGCCGCCGCAGCATCTGCCGCCGCCGCGCTCCCGCCCGCCCTACCTCCCTCCCTCCTGCCTCCGCCCCTCCCTGCCCGTCCCCTCCCAAGCAGGAGCGCGCCCGCCGCGGCCGAGCAGCCGGCGCTGGGGGGGAGAGAGGGGGGCGGGCGGCCCCGCTACCGATGAGGCGCCGCCGCCTGTGCCGGGCGGGGCTGAGGTAGGGCCGGGCCGGGTCCCCCAGCCTCGCCGCAGAGGGGCGCGTCCCCGTGTTCCTCCAGACCCCCGCGGCCGGGAGGGCTCTGATTCCCTGGGGAAGGGGAGGCAAGACGGAGGGCGCAGGTGTCGGAGAGCACCCTGGGGCGGGGGTCGTCGGTGGGGAGAAGCTCCTCGTCAGTGACCGCGGCTCCTGCTGTCATGGGCTGGGAACTTGAGGTCAGCCAGCCAGAACGGTGACAGCAACAGGGAAGCCAGAGCTCGTTCTCCGGCTCGTGTCTACCTCGGGTCTCTCTTCCCATGCTTGGGAAACCTAGGTGGAAATCCTACCATGTTTTCAGAAGTCTTCTTGCGATCAAATAGGGTAAGGAATATGGAAGTCATGTTTTACTCCTGCGCACGCTTAACCCTTCGTTGAGAAACTTGTGTGGAATGCAATTGCAGCACTCACCTGAAAGTTGCCACTCCACGGCTCCTTTCAGCTCGCCGCTCGGAGTTTTGGTACCTGAACAAAACCACCCAGTTTTTTGGGGTTGTTGCCCGGGGTAACCTCGGCTAATTCACGCTCGCAGGGGGCTGAGCATCAGCGCGGCACTGGGGACAGCCACAGGCGCGGCCGAGGCGCCCGGGCAGCGCCTACAGCCGGTCACTTGCCGCCCGACAGCGCGGTCCCAGCGCCTGCCCCTCAGCGAGGGACCCGCGTGTCCCCGGGCGCCAGGGCAGCCAGGCGGGCCGCTCCCGCGGGACGCGGCGCTCCCATCCATCCTCCCCGCGCCCCTCCAGCCCCGCAGCGCAGCGCCGGATAAGTCACGCCGGGCCCCGCAGCGGGCTCGACAGCGGTACCTGCGGCCGGGCTGAGCCGAGGCGGCAGCGGTACGGACCGACAGCCGCCACCGGGCTGCACGGCGACTCGCTGCTGCCACCTCTCGCTTGGCGTTCTAGCAGCTTCACCAAACTCTGCTGCGAGCAGGAGATTCACCTGGCTGAAGATCCCACTTCTCACCGACGGATGGTTGCGGTGGCTACCGCTCCCTTAATGGCACGGGAAGGCCGGAAGCTACGTCTTCCCGGGTGTCAGAATGCCTTGTTTTAGGCCGGAGGTCACTTTTTTGGGGGCCAGAGGGGGGTTTATTTCCGTATTTATTGGACCATATAGATGACTAGTATGTGTCCTTTCCCTGGGTTAGGTGAAGGTGACCAATCCACCTGTGACAAAATCGGTAAATTACAGCTGAGGGTGATTCAGCCTGGCAGCATCCCTCAATGCCAATCCAGACTTTGCTCAACTACTAGGACCTGTGAGAAGAGCATATCTGGGCTCAAACCTAGAGTAAGCCCAAAACCTCATAATCAGGTTCTGGTCTGGCATGCCTTGATGCCTACTGAATTGCAACTGTAGAGGGGAGATTGCTGGTGGCATAACACAGTGGCCAATCCAGTTTTGACTCCAGCAGAAAAGAGACCAACTAGCCTATTGTCCAAACATTTAGTTGGACCAAAAGTTTGTTTTGTCAGCTAAGTGCAAGACCCTGGGTTTATGATTCTGTCTCCGTTTGGGAGGAAGTGAGTTTTTTGGGAAGTTTTAGTTAAACCAATCAGTGGTCAGATTCGAATATTGACACCTGGTGTGACCACTGAAGACGTGAGTCACCTCTGAAGACACACGGGGTTAAAAGCAGAGATTTCCCAGAGTTCGCTCTCTTTCGCCCGTGGTAGCCCAGGGAGCGGCACCGTCTCTGCCCCGCCCGGCCACATGGCTGGGTGGGGGAGGGAGCCATGGAGGCCCCGGCTGAGGTAGGCCGGAGCCCCGGAGAGAGAGAAGGTGGAAGGGAATGGAACCGGGCCAGCTCCTGCAGGACCGAGGGGTGGAGAAAACACCGAGGTATCTTTTGTTCCCCCCCCAACCCCAGAAGAGCGAGCGAGCGAGCCTGTGCCGGCAGAGGAGGCGGCAGGGGGGAGTGATGCCCAGCATGTGGGAGTGCCACCGTGAGATCTCAGTGCCCTGAGGGCAGCGGAGCTCGGACTTTTAACCCTTTCCTGGGTGAAGGAAACTTTGTGAAACATTAGTCCTCCTGGCTGGTGGTTGGAGAGAGAAGAGAGACAGTCTGGGACCTGAGATGTTAAGAAGATGTGGAAAAGCTGAAGTGGGAGGAGATGATGGAGTGGCTTTTTTAGCTGGACTTTTCTTGTATAGCCATAGACTGAACCAAGCTACCTGTAATACATGAGACTGCATTTGGGTGGATGCTATAGCCTGAGCCAAGAGACTGACCTGCTGTAATGGTATTATATAAAGGAGTGAACAGAGGAAGATGAAGAGGGCGTGGTGGTGCCTTCCATCTTCAGGGAGAAGAGCTCTGTTCTTGAGAAAACCCTCGGCCCCAGGGGATGAGAAAATGGGGGGGACTGTTGTCCCAAAAATGAGACACGGTTGTTTTTTTCGGCACTTGGCAAAGCATCCTTGAAGAACCCTGAGCAGTTTCGGTCCATGGACGGTGGTGAGAGCACTGTACATGGAAGGAGCATGTCACCATGGCAGAGTTTCTCCGGGCGGTGCCACGTGTGACAAAGAAACATGGGGAGTTTCAGCCCTGTTTCGTGGGGAGGACTGTGGTACAAGAGAGACTCCTCTCTCCCCTGATGGACTGAGAATTGATTACTTGAGGGTTGGTAACTTGATCGGGACTCCAAGATTGTTTGTCTCACTGTGCTTTAGTGAATTTGGGTGGGAGGAGGAGGAATGGTTTAAAAAGTGTTCACTCTGTTTCCTGTGTGTTTCTGATTTTAGTTTGTAGTTTAATAAAATTATTGTTTTTCTCTCTTTTTCTAAGTTTAAGCCTGCTCTGCTCTGTTCCTGATCACATCTCACAGCAGTTAGTTAAAGAAAGTACATTTTCATGGGGGGCACTGGCATTAGGCCAGCACCAAACCATGACAGATTCCCAGCCTGAGACAGACATCTAACTCTGAACTGAAAGTAGTGGATCACTCAGTAGTTACCTGGAGTCACTGTCTTACAGTTAAACTTCAAGATGTACTTGATAATAAAATTACTGGTTGTCACAGCATCATAGATATGCCATAGCATCATGTGACCCACCTTCTGCAGCCCAGCCTCTTTTTCAGAGCTGAAAGGTCTTTCTGTCAATACAGGTAAAGGCCATTGAAAGACTAGAAGTAGGCTGTGTCTTCCTTCCATTCCTCCTCAAATATTCCCATGTAATAGGGACATTTCATGGCCCTGGGGACTGTACACATCTGACCTAATTGTAGGATAAGCAGTGTGTGCTAGTGAAGAATGAACCTGAGACATCTGATTCTCCCCACGCTGCAAAGGTTACCCAGCTGGCCATACTGATCTGAGTAGTTATTATGGAAGCTGTTAGCCTGGAAGTTAAATATAGTATCAATTAAGATATATAATAACGTAGATCCTCTGTAGGGAAAGTGAGGCTGGAGGCAGAAGGGTTTTGGAAGAGTCTGGGAGGTGTCTGAAATATGTTTTTGTCTCACGAGGTTTCCTCCTTTCACATCACAGTTTTGCATGAGAGGGATTTCATCTTTAGATGCCGCAAGATTCAAAAAGATGCCGCCTCTCCTTTTCCTGTCACTTTCCTCCCCTGATTCTTCCTACATCACATTTTCAGTGTTCCCTGACACCAGGTGAGGACAGAGAAGGGGCCAGGACCAAGCCCTGCTTATGGATATGGAGACACGTAGCAAGGGAATTAAATCAGAGTTTCAATATGACTTTTTACTGCTGTTGCTTCTGTCACAGAGGAAGAATAAGGGAGATCAGTGAGGGGTAAGAATGTGAAAAGCAGTGAGATCAACTTCTGGAAGAGGTTGCCCCATCTAGAGTACGTGCTGTCTGCCAACTTCATTCTCAGTGACTAAACCTCTTCTTTTGACAAGCCAAAAGCATGTGTAGGTGGAAGCTGTTCACTTTTTTGGTAAGTCCCAGACTTCTCAGATATAGACAGTCTGTTTTCTCAGGCTTCTCAGGTCTGTACCTAGAAGTGGTGTATCTATCGTAATCTTTGCTTAATTTCCCTGTGGGTTTATTCGAGTTAGAGTTTTTTATTTTTTCCTTGAAAAAGATGGAAAAAGAAAAGGAAATTGTCATATCAAGACAAATATTTTCTAGCACGGGAACTGTAAAAGCATCTTTGCCTGTTAGATTTACAAATGTTCTTGAGGCCTCCAATTTCTATTTGGTCAAAGTAATGGCAAGTAAAAATTTTAGAAAGCAGAAAAAAGGAAGTAATAGCATGAAAAGAGTTAAATGCAGTAATAGAATTTTCAGATAATTAGTCCTCCAAACAACCATATTATAAAAAACGATAGCAGTAACAAATTTTTCAAGTTTAGGCTCAAGGGTTCCATCTTGGAATAGCTGGTTATCAGTGAGAATTTTCCCATCCTGCTAACTAAAAATATATCTTTTTCTTCGTGAAAAATTTCATCATGAGGTAAAGGATGAAGCTAGCAGCAGAGGAACCCAAGGAAAAGTCCATTAGTCAACAGCTGGATGAGTCATCTAAAATATGGGATACCTAGACACTAGTTGTGTCTGCATGTTCTGTCTCAACATAAATCATATTTAATTTTTGTTCAATCCTTCTTGGAACAGAGTTTGGTAGCTTGACTTTTTGGACAGAAAGGAAAACATTTCTTTACTGTTTTGACTTTCTTCATGATTATGTTTAAATTTAAACGAATACTTCATATGAAGATTGTTGAGATCCTCTGTCATGGTCCAGTGACAACTTCTTTTGTCACGCTGAAGTCAATGGGAATTTTCCATACTAAAAATGTAACTGAAGCGAAACTAGGTATATGTAATAGTTTCATTTTTCAGACAATCTTTAGCAAATCTGGAATAAAATTGGGAAAACTTGTTTTTGCCCTTTTTAATAAACTGAAAAATCAGTCAAGCATGAATAGTTTTTCAAGTTTAGAGCAGTATGTCAAAGAAGTTCTTGCAATTACTGTCTTATCCCTTTCTAAGAATTATTTCAAGGTGAAATTATTAAAAGATGTTAACAACACCCATCAAAATACATTTTGGATAAGAAAGAGCATGTTTCTTGAGTCACTTAGTATGGTGTCTTAATGAAATTAAGCTGGTAATGAATTCAAATCATTGGTCCAAATTTCTTCTTTTTTATTTGACTTTGATGTTATCTTTAAAAAGTCAAACCATCACTGAATTACAGTAATACTATATGTATTTTCCATTTCTCCTAAATTGTTGCACAATATTGTGTAACAACAAAGTACCTGTAAATCCTGGGATGAGGGTGATTTTCTGTTCCACAATGATAACATGACAAGAGAAGGTTTGCATTATTGTGTTTGCAAAAGCTTGCATTCTGATCTCATGAAAATATTTTTTAAACAGAAGTCTCCTAAAGAAATATAAGGTATTTTCAATTCTGAGGCACAGCTGGCTTCGACTCAGTCTGATTATGACTAAATTATTGTTGAAGTGCTAAGCTTGACTGGCAATAGGAAAATACAATTGAATTTGTAGTACCTGCAGATTTCGTAAATGAATCTATTTGCATTGGGAGAGTTGGTTTTTATGTACTGAAGACAGATCACATGTCTATGACCTGACAGAGATTTTCTTATTCCCAGCTTCATCCACTGATGACCAGATAGGCAGTAATGAAAAAATATCTCTGAAACAGCTGTATTAAAATATTTTTGGACCTACTTTACTTGAAAAACTATTGTAAAAATTATTGTTTAGTGAATAGCTGCCATTAGTTTCCTAAACAATTTGGCATTTTGAGCATGTCAGATTTTCACATGAAATCATACAAAAGGTTAAAAATTCAATTGTGTGTGTCAGTCATGATCAACCAGAGCTCCTATTCAAGGTGTATTAAGGGAACTGCATTTTTTAATAAAATTTCATCTAAGTGTTTCTGATTAATGAGCTAGTTGGAGTTTTACTTAACTTCAAAGAAAAAAATAGTGAAAATATTAAGAAGGTAACAGACAATGTAGCTGCTTTTTCCTACCAATTAAAAATATCTGATTTAAAGAGGGTTGGGATTTTTAGTTTGCGGGGTTTTTGTTGTTTTTTGGTATATTGTCATTTGGAAGATGGAAGGCCAGAATTTAAAATGAAAATTAACGTAGTGTAAAAATTGTTCTTTTCAGCATCCAGTAAAACAAAGTTTGCTGTTATGAATTCATATACCCTATACATGAATAGGCTATACAAAGAGCTGAATGTTCTGAAATAATTTGTAAACCCTAATCCCATGAAAGAAGTTAATTTCATTCTGTCTTCACATCACCCAATATTACTAGCAGTACGATGTCAACTCAGCTGCAAATTATAATCTGTGGATTGGATATCTATGGATGTTCAAAACATGTGTACCCCTATTATTGTCAACTGAAACAACAAGCCATTCTCAGGATACATCCTTTAATACACTTACAGCTATAAAAGCATTTAGGATTAAGGTATAACACAGAACTATATTGTACTTTTGGATTCTTTTTTCTCTTTTCTGTATTTGTATATTGAAGAAGTCCATCTCAACGAAAAAGACCATCTTGCAAAAAGTCAAGCAGAAATCTTGCCACAGATTGAGAAAATGATGCTGTTTGAATAAAAGTTAGTGAAACCTTGTTACAATGATTATATGTTTATTTAATCCATTTATGTCTGAGTTTTACTTTGTATCTTTCCACAGTGTAAAAGACAGTCAGAGTTCAAGGAACCAGTAGATTGATTATCTAGTTAGACCTCATATTGTATAAGAGAGAGATATTACCTACCCTGAAGACAAAATTAATGACTTGGCATTACGGAATTATGGAATGCTGGGTCATTTTCTAATTTGTGCTCTATTATATTTCGTCAGTATCAGGAAAGATGAAGCTAGTTTTACTTCACTGTTATACTCCATGAACATCATGCTCCAAAAGTGACACACATTTACCTCTTCCAACCAGTGTGATTTTAATTTTCTGGAGAGTCTTGATGTGTTTTTCCAGTGCTCATGAGCGTTTCTCATCTGACACTTTTTCAGAACCTTACTCTAAATTTAATTTGATAGTTTCACTCTTATGAAACCCCACGCCTCTGAAGCTCCATGGGTATACAACTGCTAGCAAGGACAACTTACAAGAATTGTCTTATGTGGCATGCACATGAGTGTTTTAGTGTACAGGAAAACGCATGGTAATATTCCCCATACCTGAAGTTTCTTGGGTATGCCACTGGTGCATTCAAAATGTTTGCCCCCCTGCCAGTGGCACCAAGGCTGAGGTCACAGATGGGAGCTGCCTGGAGAGTATTGATGGCAGTGTGGACACAAGGCCCTCCAGCATAACCTGTACATTGTGAGGCCCAAAACACTTCATTTCCTTTTATTTCTCAGCCAAACTGTTCTGCACTTCATAGCTGTGAAGCAGATTGCCTTACACTTTGACCTGATAATTCTCTCTGTCAGGCCTCAGTTCTTCTCAAAAAAGGTTGGACTGTGTCAGATCGTCTGATCCATGTCTACTATCCAGTTTTACCACCTTTTGCTACAGGCCATCTTGCATAATTGGCTATCTCTGGTCCTATACATGATTTGTAAAGAGGTGTGTTTCTCATCAACCCATAGAGTTTTCAGTAGCAAGCTTACTTCTACAAACTAAGTAGTTTAGAAAGAATAATTTTCAGCAATGAAGGAGGACCAGTTGCTACAGTTTAAATGGCCATTCACATAAGAGTTGAAAGGCTGACTGTGCAAGGGATAAGTACAATACTGAATTTTTCCTATGAAAGTTTACAGTATCATGGTTTTCTATTTGAGAAATTAGATTTTCACAATGATGTTTTAAAAATGGAAATAGTGAAAATATCTGTGACAACATTTAAACAATTATAAATTGTTCAGCTTGGTACCATTCTTAAAGTCTGTTGCTGTATCATGTTCTTTGTGATAGTTTTCAGCACATCTTTTAAGTACATCAAGAAAATATGTGGTGCACAAGGTGAAGAATGTGTTTTTCCTCATTTCCTGTTTTACTCCTGCTCATTCAATTTCAGGGTAACAGATTTTGAAGGAAAACTTGAGTTTCTTACCCTATGCTTTTTCAGCAGAAAAACTAACTGCTTATTTTCATGTAATCCTGTTATGTAAATCTCTGTATTACTGCACACCTGACCTCCCTTGTGATATTTTTAACTTAGCGGAAAAGAGAAAGATATGTTTTATCAACACCACCTGCTAAAATTACAAAGGAAAAAATAACTGTGTTTAGTATTTTCTTACCTTTTATGAAAGAAGAAATAAATGAAAGTAATAAGCTGCAAAGTAGTACCAAATTCTAAGAGGGAAATAAGATGTTTTATGATCCTAATGTAAAAATTTTATTATCACTATTATTATTTATCAAGTAATTATTAAAATGTATTTATATAAATTTATGTACTCAGTCATTTTTGCTAAATTTTGAGATTTCCACAGCTTCTACTGTGGCTATACACTGTGAAAACAACTGTAGCTGTTCAAAACATAATCAGTCCCAGCATCAGTCCTTTTGGAGAGACACTGAAAGTATGCTGTGACAGCTCTGATGAGCTCAACAGCAAGAATCCTTTTAAAGGGGTAAAGCCTTTTAACTGAGTTACAAAAAAATCTTTGACATTTATCATGTCAACTCTGTCCCTAAAGTAAGTTACTATAGTCATATACAGAGTTCAGATGGTAAATCTTCTCCTTTTTCACTCTAGGATATCAGTTTAGAAAATTTTGTATTAGATTCAGTGACCTTTGGTTATATTTATGTTATTTGGTTATATTTATGTTATTTGTGATGCCTGTGAGATTTTTCAGCTGTTATAAAGCAACTGAGATTGGTACTGTGGTCTTGGAAGTTTGAACATATTCTGTAGAAAAATACAGGTAAGCAACTATCCATCTTTGGATTCTCTTTTCCTGTTCTAATTCTAAAGAGTGATTGTCAATGTAGTTGCCAATTTAACCTAATACTGCATCAAGAAATTGTGTGACACAATTGTGTGGCCTTTGATCTTCATAAGCTTGGCTTGAATTTTATGGCTCGACTGTACTTTGACTTTGTCGAGGTAGCTGTTTCTTGTAAAAAAATTATTAAACCACAAAACAAAATGTAAGTCATGTCAATATGCTGTTATTTTAGTAGTACATCACTTTTCAAAAGCTACGGTTTTTGTTTTCATACATAGAGCTCAAAAAAAGAAGAATCATAGAATCACAGAATGTTAAGGAGTGGAAGGTACCTTAAAGATCATCTAGCTCCAAACCCTCTGCCATTCACCTCCCAATATAACTGGTTGCTCAAGGCCTTATCCAGCCTGGCCTTGAACACTTCCTGGGATGATGCATCCGAAGTTTCTCTGGGCAACCTGCTCCAGCATCTCACCACCCTCACAGTAAAGAATTTCTTCCTGATATCTAGCCTAAATTTCTCCTTTCGTTTTGTACTCATTACTCCTTGTCTCTTTATAGAATGCATTGTGTTTATAATGGCAAGCAATAATTTCAACACATTGTAAATTTTATCTTTCACTTAGGTTTCATGTGCAGAAGTCAGTGTATTACAGTGAAGAAAAATACTTTGATCTATAAAAGAGTGTTTTTCATCAGCAGTTGTTTAGCGACTTGCTGTTCAGATATAATATTGCCTTAGTCTATTATAAAAAATGTGATGTGGAATTTTTCTAATAACATCTCAAGAGATGAGACCTAATAACAATCTCAAGATTGTCACAGTCATAGGGATAGCAGACAAGTTGTGTGTTTAATATGTATATGAGGTGGTCATTAAAACAGAGGGCTGAGGGTCAGGATGGTCAGTTACAGATCCTCACTGAGACAGGATAAGTCTGTAGCTTCCATACAACTGATTTCTACTGTTTCACTTTTGAACAGAGGTATCAAACTTGTTAGACTAGACTGAGGTTTTTGGATGAGGAACAACGTATAAGCATGATGAGAAAAACTCCCTCAATATAGGCAGAGTACTCCAGAATGGGCAAGGGACAAAGAGCCACCACAACGTGAACGTCTGTGAAAGGCAGACTGCCCTGACTATGGCTGTTTCACAGGCTTCTCTTCTCCCACTGGTTTGTCAGAAGGTCTCAGTTTTCACTCTTATGAGTAACTGGCAAATAAATATGACGTTACTGGAAGAGGTGAAATTGCTCACCAGATGCTGCAGATTAATATATATTTTTTTTAATGAAGAATGACACAAACTAGGTACTCTTGACCATTTTAGTAAAAGTCCTGACTACTCTTTCAGCTCAGACAGGCAGTGGATGTTCATCAGCCTTCCAGAGCAAGCGGGAAAGCTATTCCACTTACATATCAAAGGTGCCTCCTTTGCCCTTAATTTCTTGTCACTAGAGATCTATGATCACCTGATTTCACTTCAGTGTTATTGTCTATGTCAGCCAACTCTGTCAACCTTTGTTTTGAATCCCCTAACATCCTATAGTCAGGTTCATCCATTGCCTTAAAGCTCCTTGAAGATTCTGAAAATGCTTGTTCTTTTCTGAGAGACCTGTGACACTCTTTCCCCCTCTCTGCACTCCTTCTTATCAGTTGCAAAAAGCTGATGGAACCTCTCCAAGGCCTTGAGTGATTTGTTCAGTTGTGTTCTCTCAATCTGTGAGCTGGGAGATCTGGTCATAGATATTGTCTCTGTTATCTCTTTTTCCTGAGGGTCTGTGTATCGAGGTGGGGTTTATTACTTTTTCTGTGTCTTCTCTTTGTTTTTTTTCAATAATATTCTCAAAAAACATCATTTCATTACAAAAGTCACATATCCTTTATATTTCACATAGCTTTTACCTTCCACCAATACTTACAGTACTTATCAATATTAACACAATGTTTGAGCAACTGGAGCTCATCTTCTTAGGAGAACTGATCTAGATGAAAAAACTAAGCCAGTTCTTTTTGTTCGAGTCATTTATTAAGAGGATTCTGAACGTAACATCATCTGGTGCTCTTTCAAGCAATACAATGTGCTTTTTGCAGATGCTGAAGAGAGCAACAGCATAATATTACTTTGATTTTTACAAAGTATTTTACTGGTAGAAGAAATTCACTGATATTAAAACACTCCTGGTAACAACAAATAACTAGCCACTTGGATTATACAATAATTTAGCATGAAGACTCAAAACCAACTCCAGTCATATGGGCTTTTAAAATACCCAATAATCTTCAGATCTTTTAGTGCTGCTTTGACAGCCTTTTTACAACAGCAGCCAAGACATTCTGCATATTCTGCACAGAACTCCCAGTATTCAGCAAAAGCTGATTAGCCAAAATATTTTAGCTGCAGTCCTCTACTTTTCCCAGGGTATCTTCTTGAGCTCTTTCTAGGTAATTTCCCTGCTCTAGTGCCTTATGTGAGAACTTGCTCATGTAACCTCATTTCACTTAATGTTTTTTAACTATAAATTAGAAATTATTGAAAAAACTCAGTTTTCAATAATTTTATTTTCCTACAGAAAGAGAATACTTGAAGAACACAAACCATTATGTGAAGGAAAACAATGCAAAGGAACTGGACAAATTCATCTCAATTTTGATTGATTAAAAAAATTTGACCTATTGTAGACAGCCTGTCAAGATATTACATGTACCTCAACCCCTCCCCAGAGGCAGTTTACCCTTTCTTGTTGTGTCTCCAAGTGACACAAACCAGACCTGTACTCACCTTAAGGTGTTCAGATTTCTGAATGAGACACGAATTTGATAGATTTCTTTAATCTAGAGCTCTAGGTAGTAAAAGAGTGGGGAGGTGGGAGTTAAAGCCGTTTTGGCCTTTCCAAGAATTAACGTCAGGAAAGCATCCTACATCCTAGATATAGGAAAACACATGGATGAATAAAAATGGTTTCTGAATGACACAGCATAGGCTTTTGCAGCCTACAAACCTTTAAAACTCCTGTGAAAAGAATCGGTATTGCATATTGCATAGTATAATACAAAAAAGAACATCTTCCTAGAAACTGGTGATGATTCTTATAATTGCAGATTCCTAAGGATTCACAGATTGAGGTAATTTCCCTCTAAATTTGATCCTCACATGCTGAGCCAGCCAGCTAGAGATCAAATATCCACCAGGTCTACTGCAGATACATTTGAAAAACTCAGAGAGGGAATGGTTGCTTCTGGAGGCAATAGTAAAGAAGAATTATTGTCTAGATAACTGTAGTTTTCTGGCGTGGTTTACCTATAGAGTGGATATGATCCTTTTCTGAAGTGTATTTAAAACCATTAAATTCTCCAAATTAGATCTTACCTTACCTAAATATTCAGTGTACATAGATGATATTAAATTTTCTCCTTTATTCCTGGTATATGGACAACAGGACTAGGTAACAGGTACACAGTGCGGACACATGGATGGCTTAAAACTGTGCTGTCTTTCAAAAATGATCCTCTGAGAGTAACTTTTTCATTCTTACATAGTTTATTTCTTCCCATTGGACTGACTTCTAACAGGTTGCTTTTTGCCTTTTACTTGCACAACTGCACACTGCATTTCTAACCATTAACTTTTTTTTTTGAATTGTGGGATCATCTCTTCAATTTATCAAAGTAATTTTGAATTCTATGTTTACGTTTCAACATGCTTGCAGTCTCACCTGATTTTCCACCATCTGTGCTTTTAATAAGCTTGTTTTCACTTTAGAATCAAATTCATCCATGACAAGATTTAAGTAAAAACAGATTCTGTGCAGACCTTTTCTACTGTGGGCAGTAATTCATTGATAGATAGCCTTCTGATTACAGGTTTTCAAAAAGATTTATACCCACGCTGTAGCAGGTTTATCCAGATTGTCCTGTAATAAATTTTATCTACATCATGTCTTCCTAACCTGCTTATAGAGTATCCTGTAGGGCACCACTAAAAGTTTTTATTATTCTTGTGATATGAAACATATTCCCGTGTTTCCATTCTATCCACAAGTTTCATCACCCTTTAGGATAAAATTATAATGACTTGACACATTTAATTTTTTAGGAATCCACATTAGCTGCTGTAATCTTTCAGTCTCTGTCTACTTGGGAATGGTTTACTTGTATCAAGGTTACTCAGGGCCCACGACAAAGCTGAAAAATCTGCAAAATCCCCATGAAATTGTCCAGCTCACTTCTTTTTACTGTTTTTAGGTTTAGTCTGCATTTAGGCCACCTTTTGTCCCGATAAATTTTCAAAAATAAATGCTAATAAATGTGTTTATTTCAGCCATTTTGATAAATATTTTAGAATTAAATTTATCAGAGCCAGCTGACTTCCAAACAGTTGTCTTAACTTAACATATTCACACCTCTTTTCCCTTGTTCTAGGCTACTTCACTGTTGTGAAGTAATCAATTGTGAAAGCCAGTGATAATTGGTGCATACCTTTGGAAAGGCAAGTTTTAAAAAGGGCACAAAATTCATGGGTTTTTTCACTGTTGGATAATGAGCAGGGATTTTTTTCCTACTCTTCCGCTGGCAAGCTGTGCATATGTTATGGGGATATGTCTTGTCAGTTCCATGGGGTTTATACTTTGGTGTTTTGTTCCCATATGCTCACCTATGTTATTTTGCATTAATCTTTAGCAACCTGATTTTGTCCTCACTTCCTGGATTCTTCTTTTGCTTGAAGTAAGTGAAGAAGTCATTAGTTAACATCGATCGCCTCTTATCCTTCCCCTTCACTGCTCTACAAAATGGTGTGAAAATACGACTACGGCCTAAAAGTCATGTGTGACATGACATTCTTCAGAAGAGGTGATGCCTACACAGAAGTGAATGTGACAGATAAAAATTTATCAGAGGGAGATATATGGCTAACACAGAGCAAATTAACTTTTTCTTAAATCAGATGTACATTTAATTTACATGGCATGCAGAGGCATTGAAATTGTTGAAGTTTATCAATTATATATTTTAAGATTGATATAAAAATTTTGTCTAGGAGAGCATTAATACCTTTTTTGTTTCTCACCTGTTTTTATAAAGGCTGTTTTATAACCTACAAGTCTGTTTTGCAAACAGTGCTAATACCAGTCAATTATACTAGCTGGCATTTGACAAGACCTACAAACACCTAACAAATTACCACCTGAGTCACTACATGAGCAGGAATTTACAGCTATGAACAATGCTACTATTTCTATTTATAGGAGTTTCTGACTGTTTTTGTTTTGATTACTTACACACACATGCACATAAGCAGGGCTCATCAGCTCATTGCAGCCTCACAGTTGACTCAGTCTGGCAGCTGATGCAGCTACAGCAGATCAGCTGTTCCTTTGTTACAAGCTGTCACTAGAGCCTGTAAGAATTATTATGATTCACATTGCAGAATTCAGTATTTCTGGACAAGGGTGGATCCACTTATACTGAAAACAATAAATAGTGTCACTGTTTACATAATAAACGACACCTGACAAGGCACAGTATCTTCGTCCTTCGCAATTAAAAATACTAATTATGTATATAATGCGTAGCATGTTATGTAACATTAATAATATTTTCTATTAATTCTGGAGAAAATACGACCTCTCATCCTGTGATAAGAAATGGTCTAACAAATAATATGAAAAGAAATAAAAGATCTTAAGTTTGTGCTGTCATACATGCAATCAGCTACGGAAAAAGGAATGTCTGCATTACACACCTCAGGCTGTGAAATACTGTCACTTTTTTTTTTTTTTTTGAGAAGAAGGGCTTTTAGGGACTGTTTGAACTCCCATTCTTCTTTTGTGATGTCATCAGAAGAGAGAACTCATCAAACTTCTGTGTCCTGAGATCCACAGTGAAACTCCCATAGCACCTGCTTGTAGCCAACAATTTCTTTTACTCTATCTTTAGACTCAAGACCTTTTATATCTTTCTTTTTCTATTGGATTCACCCCTGATGTGCTTGATTCAAGAGGTGCAGTTGCTCTTGTGCAGAGAAATTCTTTACCATTTCAGGACAACATGCCATTGCACAAAACAGCTCTCTACCACACTCCAGCTCCTACTTCATGAGGCTTTTCCCATGCTGAGAAGAACATAAAGAACCATTATAATACTGAATATGTGTTCCAAATTCACAGAGCTTAGCCTTATAGAGTGTAATACTCCCACAGGCATTGAGAGGAAAAATGAGCCTAGCTTAACTTCTAGTCTTTCTTACTTACAAACTCAAAGAATATGCAGGGGAAGCTAGGCACTAGCTAGTCCCTGCTTTGCTTTTGGGAGTCAGAGCAGAGGCGGCGCTCCAGGATGCTGCTTGGAGCACCAACGTTGCCTGCTACTGTCAGAAGCTATTGCTATCACAAGGCAGAAGAAAAGAGTGAGCCAAGGAAAGCTGGAAATGTCCGTCAGTTGATGTTTTCTGTCTTACTGGTGATGAAGGAAGCCGTGAGAGGGCTCAAAAAGGCAACATTGAGCGCCCCAGGAAAACTGGGGAATGCCAGCACTTCAAACAACCCCCACCTCTGGGAGACCTGGAGCTCACATGTCACATGGGCACTCTGGCTGTAACTGCAAGAAGGTAAATAAGCTATGAGTGGGCACCAGAAGGGCTGCGATAGGAATATTGGCAGCACACGTTCTGGACATAGTTAGATGGTGAGGAGTATGCAGCATGCACAAGAGCTGCTCTCACCCTTGGTGTGAGGCCTTTTCCCCTCTTGTCTGCCTAATTTTTGATGTAGTGGCAAGACTTGGCTCTGATTGCATTGGAACAGACATTTTTGTGTTGCAAGATACACTTGGGCATCATTTTGGACACCATTTGGCAGCTCTTAGAAAACAAATAAGGGTTTTCAATCTAGACACAAAAATGAAGCTAGCATTATTTTCAAAGGCAAAAAATGCTGAAAGGTTTTTCATTTTATGTTTGAAACCATCTTATCAGAATGTGCCAGTGGTTAATTTTCCTAACATTTTATGTGTGCAACACAAAAAAAACAATAAAACATTGGGAAAGGTAAAAACAATCAGAGGTTGTAGACCATATGGTGAGGGCAGATCTAGAAGAACAATAAAGTCATCATCCTCAGGCCTTTAATGTTCATTTGTTTTCTGGTTGTTTGTAATGTGCCCTGTGGCAGCATTATAAATCTTCTTCCCGTGTAATAACTCTTACTACTTCTTTTCTTGCAATTACAAAAGGTGTTTTATTTTTATCAGCCATTCCAGACAACACAGATCCTATCTAATGTATATCTGGAGCAGCAAAAAGATTGAGTGTATAAGTGTCTCATATAGTGTGATACATAAAATCAAACATTAATAAAGGCTTTTGACAACCTCCATCTGTTTGATCTTCACACTTCTCCCTCTGCTTTTTTAAGAGATTAAGTCTTGAAGTATTTCAGCATTTCCTTTAACTCATCTAGTCTGCCAATTTTTTGCAGCAACTTCTCAGTTGCTTAGTCCTATGACCATATCAGAAAACACTGTTTTTGTTGGGGTCATAGGTGTTACTTTTGTGTCTCTGGAAAACGCACAGAAAATATCTCAGAGCACTTCTGAATCTGAGGAAGAGTTGTTGCAAAGTGTTGACTGTGGGGTCATGGAAAGTGTGACTACATGTACTGAGATGTAGGAGTAAAAAAGATTGAGAAATTCTTGAACAGAGTTTTATCCAGTTATAAAGCTACATTTGAACTGAAAAAGAATTACCATTTCCTTATTTCAAGCATAAAGTATCAGGGCAGGTTTTCTTGATACAGACTGTTGAATGTCCATGTCAGTAGCTAAAGCATGGGAAGTGCAGACCTTGATCACAAGAATTGTCTTAACACAGGAACTCTCTTATCACCAGTTCAACCTACTTTTATACAAATTAGATCCAGAAAATTAAAAGTAAGTACCCAAATTGGTAGTTCTGTCTCTATACTTAGATCCCCTGATACTGCAACTGTATTTTATAATGCTGTCCTAGAGTTCAAGCTAAAATAAAAATTTCCCAGGCTTAAAAAATCCCACCAACAACAATCAAAAACCAAACACAAACATCCCCCCAAGCCAGGAAATATGAATCCATAGGCTGAAAATGAGCAGGTTCTTGTTTGTCTTCCACATATGACTTGCTGCTTTCCTGTAAGCACAAACATTAGGCTACAGTTTCATGAGCTCAGTGAGTTTAATGTTGGTGAAATAGATTTAAGATTCATACAAAAGAAAAGAAATTAAAACTATATATTTTGGTGTGTGAGGAAATAGTCTTACAATTAAACACATCTCAAGAGTTTTCATATAAACCAGTGAAGTCCTTGAAAAAATTCAACCCTTGCCTTGTATGTTTTAATACAAGTAATTATTTTCTTTCATTTGCTAAAAGTGATATTATTATATTTTGAAAGATGATAAAAAAATGAAAAAATGATAATCAAAACTTGCACATATCCTGCTATGAGAAACCATTTAGTGATATTATAATGGCCTTAGCCTAATTAAAAAATTTCTTCTTCATGAAGATGTATTCTCAAGTACCAGAGAGATGAAAAATCACTTAAATGATTGTTCTTTGCTGTGCTTTCATACATGTCACAAAGAAAATATTCATACCAATTTTAATATTTTGTAGACCTTAATTCTAATATATGCAAGCAAGGGGAAATGTGTTTTAAGAAGAAATAATAGAAGATAATATAAGAAATTAAATCTATCTGTAGAATAAATGTATTATGAATTCCTTTTCATATAATCATGTTATTTCCTATGTCTTCACAATGTAGCACAGCACTTCTTAAGAGCATCAAAACCAAGTATGACCAAAAAAAACCATCTGCCTGCTACAATAAAAATCATGCAATCTTATATTTATTCATTTCCTTAAGGAAGAACTGCTTCACTAAAACTTTAGTCCATAGTTGTACCAGCAAAACAATTTAAGGAAATACTTATCTGAGGACTAGGGGTGTGTGTCAGTGTAGGAAACACATTTGGCTAAAATAGAAGCTGTGAGTATTTCTGTAATTTCAAAAAGGAGCCCCACTAAAGACTCTAGAGATAATTAAAAAAAAAAAAAAAAGGCAGGTGTCTAACAGAATGTTTCTCCCACCACACCAGTTGTTTAACACTGATTCAAAACCAAATACAGTCAGTAGAACCAGTTAAGGTATTCTCATTTCCTAGAGTGGAACAATATCATTGCAGTTGTGTTACAGTTATATCCTTTAGAAAATTCCTGAGGAACTTTCTTGGTGAAGTATTTCTGAGGTAGTCTTTTTCTGAATCAATCCAGAAGGAAACAGCCAAGGTGTTTTCACAAGACTTTTACTATATCACAGATGTCTCAAATAGCTTTAAGGAGGTTTTCAAGAGCTGGTTGGACAAAGCAGCCTGGTCTGTGTTGGACATTGACTGTGCTTTAATTAGGGGGTTGGGAATAAGTGATCTCCTAAGGTCCTTTCCTAAATGCATAAACTTATCAGTGACCTCAGTGTGGTTTTTGAAATGACTATTTATGACAAACTAAGCCAAAGTGTTTACTTATGAATCAAAATTACTTTTAGGAGCCTGCAGCATTATCCACTTTTATCAGCATAGTTTAAAAAGTGACTTCTGGACCAGATGTGGTGTTGTGACTGATTGCTGGACACCTAGAGAAGAGTGAGTAACAATTGTTCAAAGAAAATCAGTGCCACTTAAACATCTAAATACCTTCATATGTATTTGATCTATCCTTCCTCTGTATAGCAAACAGTCTCTTTTTTTTTTTTTTAAATGTGATGGGCTCAAAGTGATGTTCTGAAGTGATGTTTCCATATATTCTGCTAGGTCAAATTTCATTTTCATCTTCTACTATATTATGATCCTTGAAAATAATTCATTTTTTAATGACTGTAAAGAAATTGGAACATTGTCATTCTATCTTAGAAACTGCATTACATTACATTTCCTTTACATTCTAGATCTGCATATCTTCTATATCTGCTAGGATAAAAATTTTACAGTAAAATGATGGTTGAGAAAAATGTGGAACCAGGTTACTATAACACAGACAAAAATATTGTTCAAACTCAAATTTTTCTTCTTTTCATGCACAATTTTGATTGCAATGTAAAAAATACAGGTTCTGGGGAGCAGGGTTGAGAAAGGAGGAACTTAAAATTCAGGAGTATTTAATGAGGTAATGTGCTAAAGCCTCAGATAGTATTCTGTTGTTGAAGCTCCCATCCTTTTTCCATACCTAGACTGGTGTTGATCAAACTGTATTTCTCTTGTGGAGTAGCTCATGTGTGCTAGCACTTTTATAAAGCCACAAGGAATCCTCATGGTAACAAGATCATTTCGCCACAAGACAATGAAACTTCATATGCACTTTGTCCATCATCCACTGAATAATCCTCCCAAATTTAAAAAAAAAAAAAAAAATAGAGAAAGACATTCTTGCATTGTCTGGACAGGCTCTTCAGTGAGAGTAAATGTGTGTGACAACAGACCAAAGGGTCCCTACTTCTATCATCCTTGACACTTTTACCATCATGCTTTAGTACAGGGATCACAAGTGGACTTTGCTGTCCAACCCACTCATTATTGTTATTTATTTCCTTCTCATCTCTGTGTACCTCATATTCCATGACTCTTAGGAAAGAGTTCATGCCCATATTCTTCCTCCCAATCCTTTCCCAACAGACGGCACAGGATAACTCTGCTTATTTTCTTTAGCCTTCTTCAGACTAAGCAAAGAGCCTCTCCAGTCCTTTCCTCCCATTTTCTTGTAATTGCTAATTCCAGGATTTGTCAGAGGGTCTCTTTTTGTACTACCATTCCCAAGAGTGCTTAGGATATGAGTATTCCTGACTTACCTGAAATCTGCCTGGAATTATTTGTAAATGGACCAGCAATGAACAGATGTGTGAGTGTTTGTGCATGCATACATATGTCTCTGTGTTAGAGGTATAAAGAAAGAGGAGTTCTCATTCTTATGGGGCCAACAGCACTTCAAAGTTCTTGAAAATGGAGAAAACAGAAACATCAACAATTTTCCTGAGCAAAAATAAAAAGGTCCCCCCTTTTTTTTACTGAATGCTAGTTTTTGTGTGGAATCCCTATCTGCAAAAAGATAATAATCTCTTGCTAATTGCAAATATCTTTCTTGTTTCTAAAACTAAAACAAAGACTAAGAATAAAACCATTAACTATCACAAAAGAGTTTTTTCTATGTGAAAGGTTTTTTTCTGCTCTCTCTGTACTTTTTTTTCAGATTCAGTTGGCCTGTAGCACAGTCTGAATTGTGTTACAAAAAACTGCTTAAATCCCCTTTGTATTTAAGCAGCTTGTTGCTGTTTCACCTTTTTTTCTTACACATGATGTTTTGTCCATTATAATATCCATTTCAGCCAGATGGATGTAAGTCTGAGGATCCCTATCCATGAATGTTTACCTACAGCACCATCATGTGAGTGCACTGCTGAATCAATGATCAGAATTCTTAAGGAGAATCAATATGTTGTTTCATTTGATTTGAGATACCACCTTAGCTTCCATTTATGTAAACCACAAAGATCTCTGGAGATTACTTTGCACAACTATTTTTTTTCAGAATATAATGAAAATTTAATTCAAATTGGCAAGCACTGTTGGGAACAAAAATCTGTTGAATTTTATATATAGAAGAAAATATTGTCAGTAAACTGCAGGTATGAGTGTGGCTGGTCATTCTGCAAATAATGATTTTTCCTTATTTTCACTCAATTAATTTGACTCCACCATAACTTGCAAGTGTGGTGCACAGAAGTAAAATAGGTTTAAAATAAAAAACTCAGAACCAATATAAATTAAGTAAGGAGTTTAGTTCTTTAAAGAATATAATACATTTTGAGCATTAGAGGCTAAAAAGGAATATGGAATTATTTCAGTGCAAAAAACTTTCACAGTGATTTAAAAACATCAAGAAATAAGCAATTCATGGCTGGCTAGTACTTGCATTTTACAGTACTACATACCTTCAGACATTTGAAACCAAATCACCTTAGTTTCAGAATACAAATATGATAGTAATTAAATATATTATAGTTCCAATTGGAAAGGAAGTAATTTATATCCAGCTTAGAGAAGATTCAATAATCAATAAATATCAGTGCTATTTCACTGTGATGAACAACCAGCCAATGGAACTTCCTTCAACCATGTAGCAAGCTATCACAAAGCAGATACCATTATTTAAATACTTG
>VZSE01011625.1:36631-243425 GCA_013398275.1 Promerops cafer | reverse complement strand
AAAAAAAAAAAAAAATAGAGAAAGACATTCTTGCATTGTCTGGACAGGCTCTTCAGTGAGAGTAAATGTGTGTGACAACAGACCAAAGGGTCCCTACTTCTATCATCCTTGACACTTTTACCATCATGCTTTAGTACAGGGATCACAAGTGGACTTTGCTGTCCAACCCACTCATTATTGTTATTTATTTCCTTCTCATCTCTGTGTACCTCATATTCCATGACTCTTAGGAAAGAGTTCATGCCCATATTCTTCCTCCCAATCCTTTCCCAACAGACGGCACAGGATAACTCTGCTTATTTTCTTTAGCCTTCTTCAGACTAAGCAAAGAGCCTCTCCAGTCCTTTCCTCCCATTTTCTTGTAATTGCTAATTCCAGGATTTGTCAGAGGGTCTCTTTTTGTACTACCATTCCCAAGAGTGCTTAGGATATGAGTATTCCTGACTTACCTGAAATCTGCCTGGAATTATTTGTAAATGGACCAGCAATGAACAGATGTGTGTGCATACATATGTCTCTGTGTTAGAGGTATAAAGAAAGAGGAGTTCTCATTCTTATGGGGCCAACAGCACTTCAAAGTTCTTGAAAATGGAGAAAACAGAAACATCAACAATTTTCCTGAGCAAAAATAAAAAGGTCCCCCCTTTTTTTTACTGAATGCTAGTTTTTGTGTGGAATCCCTATCTGCAAAAAGATAATAATCTCTTGCTAATTGCAAATATCTTTCTTGTTTCTAAAACTAAAACAAAGACTAAGAATAAAACCATTAACTATCACAAAAGAGTTTTTTCTATGTGAAAGGTTTTTTTCTGCTCTCTCTGTACTTTTTTTTCAGATTCAGTTGGCCTGTAGCACAGTCTGAATTGTGTTACAAAAAACTGCTTAAATCCCCTTTGTATTTAAGCAGCTTGTTGCTGTTTCACCTTTTTTTCTTACACATGATGTTTTGTCCATTATAATATCCATTTCAGCCAGATGGATGTAAGTCTGAGGATCCCTATCCATGAATTAAGCTCAACCTGTCCATTCTTCTTAGAAGAGATTAAAGTCTGAGTCCCCCAAGACTCCTGAGGCTCCGTGCAATAATTTACTTGTTCTTGGTAAAGGCAATAGAAGTCAGAAGTGAAAAATAAGTGCAATAAGCTGCCAAGCTTGTCTGAAACACTTTCAACCAAAAATACATACTAGTGAATCTATAAAATCTGTANTTTTTTTTCAGAATATAATGAAAATTTAATTCAAATTGGCAAGCACTGTTGGGAACAAAAATCTGTTGAATTTTATATATAGAAGAAAATATTGTCAGTAAACTGCAGGTATGAGTGTGGCTGGTCATTCTGCAAATAATGATTTTTCCTTATTTTCACTCAATTAATTTGACTCCACCATAACTTGCAAGTGTGGTGCACAGAAGTAAAATAGGTTTAAAATAAAAAACTCAGAACCAATATAAATTAAGTAAGGAGTTTAGTTCTTTAAAGAATATAATACATTTTGAGCATTAGAGGCTAAAAAGGAATATGGAATTATTTCAGTGCAAAAAACTTTCACAGTGATTTAAAAACATCAAGAAATAAGCAATTCATGGCTGGCTAGTACTTGCATTTTACAGTACTACATACCTTCAGACATTTGAAACCAAATCACCTTAGTTTCAGAATACAAATATGATAGTAATTAAATATATTATAGTTCCAATTGGAAAGGAAGTAATTTATATCCAGCTTAGAGAAGATTCAATAATCAATAAATATCAGTGCTATTTCACTGTGATGAACAACCAGCCAATGGAACTTCCTTCAACCATGTAGCAAGCTATCACAAAGCAGATACCATTATTTAAATACTTGTTAACTCAGGATTTAAATAGTTGTGTCATCTAAAGAGGAGACAAGCCATATATTCCTATAATAAAGAGAAACCTGTATTAATATAAACCAGCATGTGATATTATACCGGGTGATGTAAAAATTACCAAGTGATGCGTCTGACTCAAAACTCTCAAACTTTACCTGCTGAAATATAATTAAAGTCTTGAGTTGAGTCATATACCCTGGAATGAATTCTGTCTAAAATGAAACATAATAAATGTTTGAATGAGGTAAGAAATAAGACTGTGGCAAGACCGTGGGAAGTGCATGGTAGTGCAAAAGGAAGGTGAAATAACCTGAATCATGTAGGCAGTAGAGAACATGTCTAAGTAACAGCAAGTTGTAAATAATTCATGGAGAAATTACCTAAGTAAGTGTTAACAAGATCATATGATTTCAGAATAACTTCATTTTGGGTTTTGCTGGTAAGGCAGTCCAACTACATATGAAAAAAAAAGAGGAATTTTTCATATTCAATGATAACATTTCACACTGCAAAATTGGACATCTCCTTTACCCATAGAAATTATTGTTCAGACATGATCAGGAAGACCCTTAGTGTTTTGCACTATTCATATAATAGCAGATATACAACACATAGTTGTCTATAAGCCTCCCCACCCGTGTATCAAATTAAACTATATTTTAAGCTATCATAGGGCTATTTAAAGAGAGCTTGTGTTTCAAATACATCCTCCATCAGTAGTCATGGGGGGAGCACAGTGTCCGTGGTTCACTGACAGCAAAATGTGGTTATTCTGAGCAGCATTCGTTAGTCAGCAGCAGCTGAATTCTGGCAAGGAATGCAAGGGCAAAGACTTTTCCAGGAATGGATGAATGTGGATTGGACAGCAGCCGCTGCAGTGTGAACAGTGTTCTTTGTTTCTGTGGTCTGATGTCCTCTTATTTCTCAGTCGGGTCTCAGCTCCTCAGACCTTCTACCAGAGCCCAGGAAAGGTAGCTTGTTTGATGGTATGATTGAGCACATCTGGAGTCACTATGGATTGCTCAGATATGCTTGAGCTTCAGAACAACTGCCTTTATTCAAAAAGGATAAATAAGCATAGTGAATTATCAATATTCAGTTGGTAACTCCATTGTAACAATGTGTCAGATGGTTAATAGGTTTTAAGTAGAGGTACTTGTACTTATTTACTGTTTCAAAGAATCTAGAAAATACATGTTAAAAGAAGAAATAATTATTTAAAAGAAAAAAAAAAGAAAAAAATCACACCTGATTATGAAACTGAAAACTATGGTCAAAGATACCCAAAAAGCCTTTTTTAAATGTCAGGATCTAGCAGTAAAAGTAATTTGTTGCTGTAGGGACATATTTCATAGGGAAAACAAGTCTACTTCCATCTTTCAGTTCTTTGAAAGATGGTTGTTTTCTTATTATTTTTTAAAGGAAACAAACACAAAATAGAGAAAATGACATCTGGTAGCAGAGGAGAGCTCTGATATGTTTTTCTTTTTTTTTCCCCATTTTTAAATTTTTTTAGCTTTTTACTGTCGAAGGCTGGAGCTCAATCACTGTAAGTACTATCACCAAGTTCATTCCCCTGAGTCCTGGGTAGATAACAGAGAAGGAAGGCTTCACATTAATCAGAAAGGGGATTTTGTTAATTTTATAATGAGCTAATCTGGAAACACCCTTTGTGAGATGAGTTCAGGGATCAAAATCAAAGGCTGAAGTCTCTGGAGTGAAAAAAACAGTTATTTGCCTTCTTGATGGTTGGGTTTTGTGTCCACCTGTTCCTTTCAAAGTCCCTCTTTAAAGACCATTAAAAAGGCAGTGATTAAGGGCAGATGTTGAACAGACTGTTTCCAACACACCAATTTGGGTTCTTTCATTTCTATGCTCCTTTTATTTCTGGCTAAAGTTGGTTTCAGTACAGTCCTTTTATCATATCCAAAGACAGATATAATTTGTAATTTTTAAAATATTTTTTTCTCTCTTTTCTCTCTCTTTGGTAACTCTCACCCCTCAGTTTATGTTATTAACAGCTATCAAAACATTTTATAAACTTTCATTGACTTTGCAACCCTTCAGCTCACAGCCGGAATAGACCTCATGAACCACAGTTATTACAGTCGGCAGAAATAGATCCATTATTTTCTCAGTGTAAAGCTGACTCAAACTACAGTTAGCAAAATTGAAAAAAAATGGAAGTACTCGCTGCTATATCACTGGGCTTGACATTTCTAAATAATCTTAGCATTTCCCTTGTCATTTCCACTGTCGCTCAAAGATCGAGGCTCTGGGAAGTTTTTCATGAAATTACACCATTTTGCAGGAGACTACATAGAGTGAATAAGGGTCAAACCTGGACCAAAAGAAGCTTCTAATATAAAGTAAATATTGATGGTTATCTCTGTGGTATTGCATAAATATAAAACTCAATATTATATATCATGAATGCAAGCTGTGTTTGCTGATGACTAAACTCTTGAGTTAGAAATAAGACTTTGGTGAAACTCTGGAGTAGTGCCTTACACTGGAATTTTTCTGAGGCTTAGCAAGGTAATGCCCTCATCTCTTTTTGAAACAGAACTGATCCAGTAATGTGGTCATCATGTTGCTTCTGTAAGGAACCCTAGAGAATTAACAAGTTGTTTAAGATTGCTTATTGCAGATGGTGTGGGAATCAGTCCAGATACAAGAGAGAGGAAACTCAGCTATTGCTTCTCTTGTATTTGATCTTGAACTCTAGAAAGGAGAAACTTGTAGAAAAGTCACTTTGAAAACTCAGCAGGAGGCTTGCCTGACTAAAGCCTGCACTCTTAGGCCTGTAATTGCATAAATGTTAATTAAATAAGACAACTAATGAGAACTGACTGACAGAAGCTAAGCAGAAGTAAAGAGCAGCTGCTTTTTGGGATTCTGCCACATGTAGTCTTCATCCCACTCCAGCAGCAACTTCCCACACTCTACTGAATGCAGGCTCAAACCAATAGTTCACAATTGTATCCTGTCTGGTTAGGACAGGATAAACAAGATAAACAAGTCTTTTTGTTCCCTGAGGAACAAATTTAATTGTGCTAGAGAAGTAAAAAGGGAATCAGGAAAGAGACAGGGTGACAAGGACAAGGAAAAAGAAGACTCTTTCCATCAGAGCAGACAAAGAAGAAAATGGGAGTGGATAAGGGCAGTAATGCTCCCAAAAGGTGAATGATTCCAAAGAGACTGTAAGAGAAATCTGAAAGTGAAACACTTGGGAAATACAAGGGCCTGTTACAAATATCACAAGTCTGTGAATTTTTCTAGGAGACTGCTGTTACAGAACATCCAGTCCTACATCCAAAGAAGAAACAGAGAATGGAAAAATGAATTGCCTGCCATACAGAATAAGGAAATGGATTTAAGGTGAAAAAAAGAGATTCTGACAGAAACAAAAAAAAAAAATACAAATTTCTATTTTTGAGGTCAAATATTCCCACTGAAATGGCCCAGCCATAACTGAGCTACATGTGGAGGAGGAGAGGAGGAGCAGAGGCACTGAAATAATATATTAGTCAATTTCGGGAAAGGATTGCAACAAATTAGAACCACTGCAACAACATAAAAATATTCAGCAGATTCCAAGAACTGAAATCTGTGTTTCTTTATATTATAAATACTACCAGTATTTATATTTCTGTGCTTACCAGATTTTTAATTTTCTAGATATGGATAACCCAAAAAATTGTTGCAACGAATAACAGTGTCATTTCTGTTTGCAAAAGCTAAAAGATTTTGTCATTCAAGAGTGATACATTGTCAAGAAATAAAGTTATTCTGGAAGGCTTATAAGTGCTAAGTACACAAACCAGTATCTTGGAGTGGTTCAGCTTAAATTAAAAGGAAGTTTAAAAACCCAGGCTACTACATAATGCTTTCTAGTTCAAAATCACGGATTTGAGTTTTACAAAGGAATTCAGAGGTCAAACTGAGAGGATCCATGTGTCCAAGGCTCTGGAAGGATGTGAAGGAAACATTTACAGTACTTGGAGTTTGTTGCCAAGCATAAAGGAAATTCTGTAGGGGAGAGCTCTAAATTTAGTTGAATACCTAGGCAACTGAAAAAGGATGCTAATAAAAACCTGGAAACTTGGATGAAAAAAGTCCTGAGAAAATATTGATTATCAAAGAATTTTATCAGGAAGGTCAGAAAGTTAAGAAAGAAGATGATGAAACAAAGTCGAGCTCATCCCGATCAGTGATGAAAGGTCAAAATAACTACAGGAGCAGATAAGTTAAAACAGCATTCTGCTTCTCTTTGCAGAAAATGGGACATCATTGTTGAATACATAGCAGCAGTAAGATGGCTGTGAGAAGGATCGTATGGAAGTGGAAACTGAGGCATAGGAAATGCCAGGAGAAATTAAGGAGGTCAGATCCTCCTCCTGGGTACCTCCTCAGTGTATGGAGTGCCCTACCTGGTAGGATAGTTATCTACAATTTTTAGATTTCCAAGTACAGAGACATAGTAAAGTGTACAAGTGAATCTAGTAGCAATGATTTTTACTAAAAACTCAATGTTTTAAGGTATCAAAAATTGTTTATGAAGCAGTAATTTTCAAAAGGAAGAAGGCAGCTGCAAATAGATGACTTTGACTTCTACAGTGTGTGAGACTTGGAATATATTGTCAAAGACAAAGCAATTAAGACTAGAAAGGCTAATAGGAATTGGTATAAAATGCAAGAACAAGAAGGTCTTGCTACTATGGATTGATAAAAGAATTTTCTTCTATAAATGGAAGGTTCATGAGAAGGAAATGACAGTGGAAGAGAAAAGCTTGAGTTCATCAAGATGAGTCATAAGTTATCAGTGTGATGTGGTCCAGAGAAAGGAAATATAATTAAACATATGAGAAGAATTGGCAGGAGACTAAGAAATGGTAATAAAAAGTCCTAGAGGAAAATTATGATGAAGAGTCCTACACACATTGTGATCATCCACACTGAGGAAAAGGAAATTTGCATTAAAAGGAGTACAGAGACTGCTCACAGAAAGGGCAAAACTTCCTGCAAACAGTGACTAACAGAATTAGGTTTAATAATCTCACTAAACAAAGACTGAATGACACACACTGGATCCCTCTGTGAGAGACCTTCACTTCCCTCTCTACTTTCTAGACCAAAAACTGTGGAGGAGTTTGTTAAGCCAGAAGAAAATATTGATACAGGAAAAGTGAAAAAGCTCTGTAGGGACATATTTCATAGGGAAAACAAGGATATTTCCATCTTTCAGTTCTTTGAAAGATGGTTGTTTCAAAGTGTGCACAAGTAAGTTTAGATTAGAACTAACAATACATTTTTTAACAAAATGAGACTTTGAACCATCTTTCCAGCAAGAAGTGGGGTGAGAAAATGAAACAGTTGTAAGATAGAATTGGTTGTTTTATGACACAATTCAACCCAGCTGCTTGGCATAGTTGAAGATTCATGATATTTTCCTTGTGATGTTTTTATGACCTGCTTTTTATTGTACAAAGAAGTAATTGGTGTGCTAGCTATATTGATTAATTAATTGAGAAAGTATAGAAAAAGTCGAATTCTCATAGGTCATCAATTAATGAAAAGAAACAAATAGCAAAACATATCCAGCAATATGTGCTTATTAAACTGACTACTATATACTTAGATAGAGATATACGGATTTATATATGCATCTAGGAAAATTCTTTTGCTGTACCTTGCTATGAGGAGTCACACGTTTATCACGAACATCCTGACAGTCATAGAAAGAAGTGTCCAGGTGTCAACGAGATTCTTACAAAGCCTTTTTCCTAAGTAGCAATAAAGACTGACTGTTGTGTCAGTGGTGAGCATGAGAAAGATGTATTCCTTGTTCAAAAAATGAAATGAAGTATGCTATAGCCGTGCTTAACATCTTCCATTCCCCAGAAGGCACTTTCAGCCATTCCAACAAATCCCAGTGATATTGCTTGCTATCAAATAGTGAAAATGAGTTCATAAGCCAAGCTTGACATAATGCACTTCTTATTGTAGCATGTATACATGGTGGAGAGAAGCATTTTAGATGCAGTCTGTCTTTCGTTTTTTCTTTTGACAACCAAGCATTTGGGCCTCTGCATCTGATGGCTGGGCTTCTGCCTTGGCCCTCACAGCTCACTGGAAGGAGGTGGCCAGGTCTGTAGAGACTCCAGCACTAACAGGTCAGTGACTGCGTGCTAAGCAAGAAGGCTCCTGGGGCATGGCTCAGTGGGGAGCACATATATGCACACACAGGATTTATATATGTCCACATGTATACAGACAGTACACCTGCGTATACTTATACACATATATACACCACATTTGTCATTCAGCCAGAGGTGGAGAATTGTGGAAAGGTGATCCAAATTGACAAAATACTCACTGAAAAAGTACTTTCAGACAGTATTGGTGTTACCCAGGGTCTGAAGCTGCCAACTTTTCACTTGCACCAGTATCCTAAGCATCTAAACACATTGAGAAGCACTGGCTACTTTTTAAGCACACCTGCAGAAGCCTTATAGCTTCTTCCTTTCTGAGTTCTTGTTTGCTCAGATCAAGACCTGAGTCATAAATCAAATGTTTAGCCAGACAGGATTAGATATATTTATATATTTTGAGAACTTTCAAGTTAAAAACAAACAGAAAGAAACTCCAGCAAGCTTTGCTTGCCCCAAAAGCTATCTGGTCACATGGGTGTCAAAATCTGCCTACCCTGGTTGCAGACACTTACAAGGGTAAACAAAAAATCTGAACTGCATTATGAAAAAGAATACTGCTTAAAAATGAATGCAAATATATATCTTTCCCCCCCATTTTTTTAAACTTGTAATTAATGTACATCCATCATGAGAAATTTATTACTGAAATCTTGCATTTTATTTCTCTTCCTGGTTAGTGAAATAAGCTTTAAAGAAAAATAAGGCAAAAATAATTGACAATTAATAGAAATTAAAAGTGAACTTCTGAAAAATAAATGTACTGTTCTTTGAATAATTTTTAATATAATTTTTCCTTATAGAATATTATTTGTTTAAAATACCTAGTAAGAAACACCACAACTGTTTAGTAAAACGCAACCAGTCTCAGGGGTAGATATATTTTTAGATCTGAAATAATTTAAGTCATCTGAGGCTTACACTGTGTTTGTAACATGGGATATGTAGCATCTCCTATCTGTACTTGTCCTGACATATGAGTTCATGGAAAGACTGACTTCATGAGAACTTTCAAGTCTTTCAAGATGACAGATTAGAAACCTCCTGGTATTTAGTGTAGAGATGCAGGCAAAAATGCTCTGCTCTAATTAGGCAGAAGCATTTGTAGCAACTATAAAGTACAGCAGCTTCTGCATTGCTCAGGCCCTAGATTTGTGTGTGTGTGTGTGTGTGTGTGTGTTTTTGTGACTGTATCCCGACTTCAGTGGCTGGCTAAGATATGTGTGTTACACCTCTTTTAGGGGAAAAGCTATTATTCAGTGCTTTCAGTAGTCTCTCTCTGCCACCTCCACAGATATACCTTAATGATACAGTCTGCCCTGCAGTGCTGCAGCCTTCAAAACCTGAATTTTGACATAATAGTTGTTAATATTAGAATCTGCTCTGTGCTACATTGAATCCTCTTACATTTTACTGTGTCTCTTTTTCTACCTTATCCCTTATGGGGGTGGCTAATTTTAATTTAACACATTTATCCAAAATAAATAGTGGCATAAATAAAAACACAAAACAGAGAGACATATTAATAAACAAATTAGATAATGTTTGCAAAGCAGTTCAAATGTGGTTTGCTAAATCAGCACTACATTTTATCAACCTGAAATAATTAAATCATAAATAACTATGTTTTCTTTAATTCTGCTTCACATTTCTTAGCCTGGCAAATTGTCAAGAACCATGACTGATTCCAGCTCTTCACCAAAGCAAGGCATCTACTGTTCAGCAGGAAATTAAGTTTTGTCTATTTTTCACCCTCAAGTAGTACTCTGAATTTCTATAGTCCTTAAAATATTCATATTGTAATATATATTTTATTTCATGTAGAACTTACTTTTAGGGAAACTACTTAGGAATTCAACCTTTTTTTTTTTGTTAG
Source organism: Promerops cafer (assembly GCA_013398275.1). Taxonomy (NCBI): domain Eukaryota; kingdom Metazoa; phylum Chordata; class Aves; order Passeriformes; family Nectariniidae; genus Promerops; species Promerops cafer. The sequence goes on along the minus strand of VZSE01011625.1, from coordinate 233,480 downwards.
CAACTTTAAATGAATTTGTACTTTCTACTGAAAAAAAAAAGAATTAAAAACGTTCACATATATATATATTTAATCTGAAATTTTACTATTTTGCTGGGATTTTTATGGGTCCTCCAAAACATTTTTGCCTGCTGCTAAGCACAGCTAGATACTCCATCTAGTCATGATCAGCTGTCCATATACAATCTTTAATGTCCCCTCTTTTCCCTGGACAATCACAATGTATCTGGTCCAGATTCATACAGATTGTGAACCCTCCCTATTTTGTTCAGTTACCAAGTGCCTATTGTCCAAAACCAGCATGATATTAAGAACTAAAAGATTGTCCAATTCAAAACTCACAATTTATATTCATTAAGTACAGCATACAGTGGGAAATAACACATGACAAAGTAGAAACCAGAATTTGAACTAGAAATAAAAGGTAAGAATAATTGGAATTTCAGTTTTGATGTAAATTGAGAGTAGACAACATGACATTCTGAGTGATAATACTCTGGAAAGTGTTCCAAAGTTGATGTTACAAACTCAGGAGCATTTGAAAATGCCAACTGCAGTAAAATTATGTATGTAACCATTGTTTTATATTGGCAGGTCACTCATGAGGAAAAATAGTTTAAATGGACCTTGCCAAAATAAAATTCTTATAATTCAGGACAGGGGCTCATATTGTTCATCACACTTACAGAGAAGTTAGCACACTCCCTTGGTTCCATAAATTTCAAGGTTAGAGAGTCAAGAAGATGTGTGCATTCAGATGGGGTTTTTTACTGATCTTTGCTTCCGTGAATTTTGGGATTTCAGGTGTAGACAATCATTCATAGGCACAGAACGATGAAGCATACAATATTTTTGCAGTCCTTCAGGTCCCAGAGCAGATTTTGGTTGAAGCTAGCTTATATTTTAGATTTGAAAAGAGTAGGATGAATATAAAGTAAGGAATAAATAAATCACATTTCTAACACTATATTTTTGATTTATTGTTACCTTTAGAGACCATTCCATGTTTTATATGTCATCATATTACTGAGTAAACTATAGAAAGTGATTCTCAATAGTATTCTGTTTATGAGACTTCATCTTTTATTTTAGAAAATCACATGATAATTCATTAATTCTGTCATAAACGCTAACATATACAATAGAGATTTTCAAGAAGTTTCTAAGAATATTATGGTCATTATACTTGTGTTCTGCAATGTAGTAATTAAGGTACATGACAAAGCTCCATATACAAACAGATCCACTTCTAGCTCTCAAAGTGTCTGAATATGAATTTAGAGATCATGGGCTCTATTTTCAGTGTATGTGTAATCACTGAGTTAAATGCTTGTGCATAAGGTTGCATCACAGTAATTCAATTCTAATATTTGCATTCTGCTTGTCTAAGCTTGTTGCAGGAGAAGAATCTAGTTCATGCCAGATCTATATGAATCTTTCAGAGGTAGTGAAGGGTTCAATGATTTAAGATTTCACTGAGATTCATGGAATCAGAGTAGACTTGCTATACTCTTAAATACCAAAGAATCTGTCTTAAGTTTCAGGCAGCCTGGGACAATCTTTTTTGTTTCTGTTGCATGTGTGAAAAATATTAGACCCATTCAACACCCAAAGCACCTTCATACAACGCAGTTTAGAAAAGTGTGCTACTTTGAAAAAAACTGTGGCTTTAAAAACTGGAGTTTTGTATTTTTGGGTAATTCCTATTCTTTTTGATCTTTTTGGTACTTTTTGATTTTTCATTAGGTAGCAATGTGCATTACTGAAAAAAAAAGAAGGAAAACACTGACATCTACAAAAATGTACTCTAGTTTATCTGCAGCTGATCCTTGATATCACACGGCATGGATACTTGTAATGCTTGGAAAACTTTGGGCTCCTTTCAGCACATCTACTATATGCTTTCTGCTAACATAAATGCATTTTTCAGCCTTTTACCTGCTGTATGCAGCATATGACAGACTATCTGCTTGGAAATCAGATGGTTAGCTGAGTTCTCACCCTTGTTTCCAGTCTCCTGCTGCTGTCTGCATTGCCAGGTTTCATGAGGACACTGTGATTTTCAAGCTACTACTTCATTTCTGATCTCTCAGTCTAAGCTGGAAGGCATCTGTTTTAGCGGATGTTTCATAAAGGGAGATCTTCCAAGGCAAACAAGTTGAGAATCAAGATTCCCTGTAATGACTAAGATATCATATGTAGTTTCATGAGGATGGTGTAGAGAACTTCAGAAAGAAAAGGAAAAGCACATTTCAGCAGAGGGGTGGCATCTAAATCTCTCAGGTACTGAGTGTCAGTCCTGGACAATGAAGGGCAAATTACCTCAGGGAAAGTCCTGCTCTGATTTTCATGTGTTAATTCCAGTTAGCTCCAGTAATTTTGGTATCTATGTCTGTATTTCATGATATCCTAGAGTGTGACATATGATAGGTGCAACCAAGTCAAAGCTCTGGTGGTTTTTTTTTCTTGTTTTGTTTTTTGTTTGGTTTTGTTTGTTTGTTTGTTTGTTTTGTTTGTTTGTTTTGTTGTTGTTGTTTCTTTTTTTCTGTTCAGGCTTATCAATTGACTTAACCATCCAGCAGGATTTTTTTCAAAAGGTCTTTGAAATTCTGTTTCTGTTAAAATAAACACGCATTTAGCCACTACTTTTAGTAGATAAAAGTATCTGCCGCCAACTAATGATGACTTGTGAAAATAGCAATGAATTTTATTTTTACTATCTCTTTTTTTTGAATGAGAATTTTCCTGAAAAAGTAAGGCTATTTTTCTTTGAGTTTTCTAGTTGCTCTTGGTTCCTCTTCCTTACACATCCCTGAATATTTTTGACAATGCAGCAGCTTTTTTACCAAAATTTTGTTTCTTTTTAAGAAAAGATCTTTTGAGAGGCACAGCTTTATTTTATATTCAGATGTACTCTTTTTATGTAATTGTAGTCCATATAGTAAAAAAAAATCTTAGATGAATCCTTATGCATTTCCCAAATATTTGTATGAACATTAGCCTTAAAATTGGATAATCAAAAAATATGCAGGAACTACGAGGTAATAAAACCTTTAATCCTTGAACATGCAGACTCTATCACTGTTCTGTATCATATATATGCTGTCCTGTAACAAATACCCTTTCTGTAAGTTCAGTGTAGGACCAGATTTTCTTGAGCTCTTTTTATCAAGTGGATTAAAGAACAGCAAAAGGAGTCTTGGTTGGTTAGTTGGTGTGGTTTTTGGTTTTTTCTTATGGAGGAAAATCTGTTTCAGAACTTGTTGTTGAAGTTTTTCAACATATTTTCCAGAAAATGTGGAAAATTACCCAACAAACTTCTTGGTAGTAGACCTAAGTACTGGATATTTTCTTAGAAAAGATCTTGAAGGAAAGTGTGAAAAAGGACGAGAGAGAAATGCAAAATCACCTTTTGAGGTTTTTTAATATTTCCAGTTTCTCAGAGAAGGGATCTAATCCAGAGAATGTCTAGGTTTAGCATTTGTATGTGACTTCTGTACATTTAAAAGTGAGGTATGGATGACAGAGATTGCTAGTGAATTGTGAGGTAGATAAAAAAGCTGGAGGAAAAGGGACAGTTTCACAGTTGTCAGAAAGGAGAGGCATCATTTTTTGGTGACACTCTTGGGAATGGGATCCTGTTGAATAGATGCAGTAGTGGCCACCAGGTAAGGGCTGGCATGGGTTCATTTAATCAGGGAAACAAGAAAGCTGGAGAGGATTGTCACTATTGTGGAGACATATGAATAGAATGATATTAAACAATGAAAACTCGGGCACAGAGGGAGCCATAAACAGCTGCTGGAGTTTGATCACTTGTCCAAAAGGAAACAACAGATGACAAGGGGAGTCTGTGTGCACGGTCATGTGGAGAAGGCATCTAAGCCATCCCTGTGAGTTGTGTGTGAGAAGTGCTGCTGTTTTAAGGTAAGTTTGGCAAAACAGGGCAGCAGTGAGTTTGGAGAGAAAACTCTGTAACTGATGAGGGTATAGAATTATCAGAATTCTTATTTGAGACAATGTCAGGACTTCCTCTGAAATAACATATAATGCTTAGATTAAACTTTGTCAAGTAATAAAATTTTTATCTGAAAGCAGCCTGTGGTTTACTAGATTAATCAAAGGAGAAGGCTATCTTAAAGAAGCAGAATTAAAAGTAGTTGACTTTTTTTGCTTAGTGGAACAGACTCTGAGGGGGTTGTTGACCACATATTAAAATAAACAAGTAAATTTCAGGAGAGGAAAATAGCCACAGAAATACAAAACCAAATTTAAACTCTGTGGTCAGCATCATTGTTGTTGTCATTGTCTTCTTCTTTCTTGGTTTATGCTCAAAAAAATATCCCAAAACAGCATAACAACGAAGAATCATCAGAACATGACAAGTTCATTGAAAAGATGACAGAATATTCTAAATTTGAAGCAGAATCTCTGCCTATCTGATGTACCTATATTTTAGAAGAGTGATTGTTCCTTGTATATGCTATAAATGGACAGTTATATTGATATGCTTCAGAAATTTTGCTTGTTGCCAAGTAAGCCCAGTTTAGTTTTCTCTTCCATGAATAATGTGGGGTGCTTTTGTGTTTGTGTTTTGTTGCTTGTTGGTTTTTTTTGTTTTTTTTTTTTTCCCCTCCCTAAAGTATTTTCTTAATAGAACACGGTGGCAGACTGGAGATTAGTGATCACTAGTGCTCTCTGTAGCATTGATTTATCAGGTACTCTGTTACTGAGCCCGGCTCACAAGCTCAGAGTTGGAGGGGTGACCATACTGGAAATCAGGAAGATTGTTTCCTTGCAGGTCAAATCACAGAGAGCATTTATTTTCTCTTTTTTTTTTTTTTTTCTTTCCTCCCCTCTCTTTTGTACAATGCTGTATTTTCCTTTTTTGTTTAGTTTGAAATTCTTCCTTTTTTTTTGCCTGTAGTCATTATAGTTGCTATTGATTGTTGAGATTGAGATTATTAGATTCTTCATAGGTTTCTGTGGATTACTGTTTTCTGTGAAACTTTCTGAAATTAATTATTTCATTGCTTAGCTGCTATGGTACTAGAGTGGAACTGACTACCGAGGTGATTCTCTCCAGTTCAGATCTCAGGCAGGGTCTAGGTAGGCACCAAAGTTTTAGACATATCACAAATTTGTTGTAGTTCATGAGTCACATTTGTAAAATTGCACAGCTTTATTTTATAACAGCAAAAGAACTGAGGCTCTTATAAATATTTCATTGAGAGCAGTGGAGAATCATCAGAAATCATAGAAATATTTCTTTTAGTTGGCTTCTCAATATCTTGTAACAAAAGTTAGGCTCCAGGTTTCCACTATTGAAATTTTATCATCTGAATATGAACTTGTCTTGGTTTGAAAAGACAGGTGTCTGCTAAGGAAGGCAGGAGCCTCCCTTGAAATGGAAAATGTAACCCCCCTCCCTCCAAATTATTATAATTTTGAAATTAAGGGGCTCTCAGGCAAAGATATGGGAATAGGAATAACAGTTCTTTACTAGGAAAATTAAAAATACAAATGCAATAGTATAAAAAAGAAACTACTGTCAGAGTCAGAACACGACCTGACACCTTGTTGGTCAGGGTGCTGGTAGCAGCCCAGTGAAATGGAGTGACAGATGTAGTTCTGTTGAGGCAGTGATCCTGTAGAAAGGTGTAGGTTTCCTCTGAAGGTCCAGTGGTGGTGGTGTAGATGGGTCTGGTCTTCCCCTGAGAATCCACTGGGAGAAGGCTGTCTCTGGTGTCCCAAATGTCAGATTATATCCAGGTAGGAAAGCTTGGCTCCTCCCCCTGGGCAGAGCATCTCACAACGGGATGATGTAATTTTATCAGCCATGCAGTGAGACCTGTTAATGACAGACACCTGTTAATGGCCCGTTAACAGAAAATATCTCCTTGAGGGAGGATTGGTCCTGTGAAGAGATAAAGAAAACTGCCCCACCTGGTTTTAACACATGGGCCAATTAACAGAAGAAAACTGCTCCACCTCTAACAGATGGCAATAGAATACTCACCCCCAGCCACATCTTGTAACCTAAGACAGAACTGCCTTTATTGTACAATGTGGACCATTTTTTCTAGTGCAAAGTACATCAATTGAGAAAAATAACCAAGTCAAAAAGTGAAAAATGCGAACAACAATACCTAGAATAAACTCATACTTTTGCAAAAACGTGGTGGCATTTAAAATTCTTTCCCCTATTCTGCAGTGTTTAGGTATTTGTAGCTGTGGTTTCACATGTTGATCTTTCAGCCCTTCCTTTATTACCCTGAGCAATCTGGATATTTTTTCCATAATACATATTGTTTTTCCATTATTCTATCCTCTCTTTTCTTCCTAAATTCTAGTATCATGTTTTAATATTTGGGTGTGATTCATTATTTTGGCTTTAGTCTTGTGTTTTTAGTCTGCAGTACACTGGTTTTACAGTTTCTGTTTACTTCTTTCTTTGTGGCTAAGGAGAACATTAGAGTCATATTTTCATTTTCTTTGCAAGATCTAAGTCCACAGTAGGCTGTTGGTCTTTTCTAAATCTCTAAATTCCCAAGATGTAGAAAAGTGCTACATTTCAATTTCCATATTTGCATGCTCTATTTTTACTCTTCATCTCTGTAGGAACTTCTTAGTCATTCCAGGAAGTCTGTAACCCTCTCAAGGTTCTGGTTTGTAAAGTATTTTTCCCCCTGAACTTCAAGCACCAAGCTAATATATTGGACACAACAGGTTTCTGCATCTTCTTCAGTTTCAGGTTCTTGAACTCATCATTCTAGGCAAGCTTCATAGAAAATTTCCAGTATTTCTCAAAGTTTATTCTGAAATTTTTTAAACTGAATTTACTGACTCAAATTATAAACTAAAGTTCCCTATTACTTTGGTAAGATTTATCTCACTAAAAATAAAGCTAGTATGATATTTTGTTGTTATGTCTTCACTATTTAACAAAGAAATATGTTTGGGGGCTTTTTTATCATACCAAGGAATGTGATATCTGCTAATACCATTGCATTAATTTCCTAGAAGTAGGTTTAAATTAAAATTACTTAATAGCCTACCATTGTTACTGTTTGTCCTCTAATTTTATAAACATTTCTAACCCAAGACTCAGTTCTCTATAGCAAACACTAACATTTGGAAGATTTTTACCATTTCTCATCAAAAAAATACTGATTTTGTACAAGCCTTAAATTCAAAGCAATCAATAATTTACACAAAATATCCCTTTGACTCTATTTTCATTTATGTCTTTCCATAAAGATGATACAGACATAGGTTTGTGTTATGCAGATCACAGATCTGCTTCCTGTCTTGGCTGGCAAAGAACTACTTTTATATGTCAGCATTATTTATTTATGACCTTTTGCATACATTTAGGACATTGATGTGCTTTGTTCTGTGATGTACAAGAGCATGAAATAGACTGCCAGGTACAAATTGAGAGCTTGGGCTAAAAATAAGGTTAAAACAAAATATTACAAATTAAATTTTTCTTTCTCTATTTTAATTTTCTTTTTTTTCTTTTTTTTTTTTTTTTTACTTAGTTGAGGCTGTTACCTCTAAGTTTATTAAAACTTGGTCCCAAACACTCACAAAATCCTGGTTTTGCAATGGTCAGAGATCCCTGATTTTATCTACTGAAAATAACATTAGTTAAACTCAGTATGATCTCATTAATCTACCCAGTCAGTCAAATCTGATGCTGTACTCAGGTCTCTTTCTCCCTTTTATTTTAATTTCCTTTGGTAGAGCTTTGTTCTTTAAGTCTCCCTATTGGAAAGCATTAAGAAGGAAGAAAGATCTCACTATTTTGCCCCTCTTAAAGTAAAAAAAACTTGGCACTGTTGCTGTCACTGAAATTTTATCATTGACTTGTCTGAAGTAGGAGAGGCTAAGTGCTGATATCATTTTCCTTTAGGATGCAAGTTCTATGATACATTTGTCTTGTTGGTTCTTGAGAACTCAGGCCTGTACCTAAGGAGGGGTAAAAGCTAATTATCCAGCAACCTAAACAATATTCTTAGCAGAACTGAAAAATATAAAAGGAAATTTTATGTAATTCATAAAAAAAGCTTTAGCTTTTTTTAACAAGCAAGACCTTACCTCTAATGGAGAGTCAGTGAAAATTCAACTGACAAAAGTCTACCACCACATAGTAATTTATCAGTATTAAACATGGGTATGACTAAGTAAAGATACAGCAGAATACAGAAGATTATACTCTACTGTGTATACTAATATTCTAAGTAAAATGTACATGAAATCCAAAGCACATATAATGCATAGAGTGAAAACAAGGACCTAATAGAATAATTTTATACTATGGTAATATGAAACAGGGACTGAAACTGATCATATGATTAAAAGAAGAGATGAGGTGGGAAATATTTTTTATTACCTGCTTGGTCTATGAACCAGAACCAGAAGAGTTGTATCTTTTGTTTTTCAGCTTTTTCAGTTTTCATTTGCTTTTCAGTTTTCAAAACACAGTGTTCAAATCAGTTGAGTTTGTCAAAAGTATTTTTATATACTTTAGCTTAATGGACTTAAAATGATTAACCACATTGATCTCCTTCAAATCTTGTATTCTATGTATGTATGGCTGCATAATATCATATATACATATTTTGAAGTCATTTGTCAATAACTCCATAGTTAGTCCTGGATAGCTCCAGTATTTGAAAAGTAGTATGAATTAAAAATAGACTTAATATTTGGGAATGGAGTAAGTTTGCTTTTCCTTCTCTTTCTAAAAAATAATCTTTTTCATGAATTCCACCACCATTTATCTGGGATTGCCATAGATCACATATATGGTACAGTGGATGCTCAATTACCAGCTTGCATAAGACAGCTTTACAAATGAGAATACCAACCTTGTCATTGAAACTAGCAATCTGAAGCCTTTAATTCACTATATATTTGCCTAGTCCTTGTAAAATACATTCAAACAAACAAACAAAAAAAGGAAGAACTGCTCTGTACTGAAACTTGTGGGTCCTGCCTGCCTGCTGTGTCTGCAACCTCTAGTTTTTGCTTTTCACAATACCCTTGCTTAGAACACTGAGGGATAGAGGCCATTTAAAGAATGAAACAACATATTCAAAAGAATTTGTTCTCCTTTTTTCAAAGAGGGGGAAAAGGGAACCTGAAGTAGGATAAAGGCAGAAGGAAGAATGAGGAAGCCAAATAAAAACAGGTGGAAAATTAAGTTAAAAAAGTCTGGGTGATGATAAGTGGGAAAAAAATGTGATTAATTGTTGTGCACCACTCACTGGTTGTAAATAACCCACGAGCAGTTTAGAAAGAATTTATCTTATGCAGGGGATGTCCAACCATCTCATGTGACAGGAGAGGATAAACTGTTGAAATATGGAGCATTCTTTCAGACAAAATTGCAAATGACAAGCTAGTCTCTGTCCTTTCCATGAAAGACTTTTGTTGGACCTTAAAACCAGAATCCTTGCTATACTACATCTCCACAGTGAGGAGGATGGAAGGGAATGGGTCAGGAAGGAGCTGAGGCTGACAACCAGATGAACAGGCTAGAGAGATGTGGGTATGATGGAAGGAAAATTGCTGGCAGCCCACTTCTCCCTGGGGCATTTGGGCAACACACACTCCCTCCCCAGTCCCTCACACCCACAGACAGCCCTGGCCAAAGGAAGGCACACATTGTGCATTTCAGGGTCCGCACTGGGTGACTTTGCTCTGAAGCAAGGAGGGTTACGTATGTTTTTAATGTCAGCACTGGTGACACCTAAATCTTTAGTGACTTAACTTTTGAAGGTTCAGAATAATAATTTGGCATGTGATCAGTGCTAGTGCTCACAGCCAAAAATTTTATAACTAGTAGTTTATGTATTCGGGTTTGTTGAATTGCTTTTTTTTCTCTCTTGTTTTCTCCCAAAAAAATAAGGGAGTTTGTTATTCAGGTACCTGAAGGTGGGTTCCTGTACCGTTTTAGTACAGGGTATGCTGTTTAGCTTCCAGCTGCCACTCCAGAAATAAAACAGGCCCTGTGCTTATCCCTGTCTGCCACATCTATACTTCTCAGATACCCCATGTCATATTAAAGGGGCTAGATCTCCAGCACAAAAATAGCTCCTTGTTACCTATCTCCAGGATAGGCCAAGATCATTTGTCAAGTTCATTATCAAGCAAATTGTGGATTTATTAAATGTTAATTTTGCTTTTTTCAAGAATAAGAGTTACTATGAGCAAACCAAAATATGTGGTACTGCAGTTCCTTCACAAACCTGTGTATATATACACAAATATAAATATAAATATAAATATAGGCAGGCACACCCATTTCACCCTGAAGTGACATCCAGCATGGTTAGTCTACTGTGAAATAAAGGAGTCCAATATCATTTACAGGTCATGTAAATGTCAGGCTCAGCAGTTCCCTCCATTATGAAGTATGCTGGGTTAGATTTACTGCTCCAGTGGGAGACCTCTGCATGCTCTGCTGGTGCAAAATGATCTAGTACAACTGGTTTATCAGCAGATGAGATAGAAGGGGAGATACACAGCTTGCCCAGTACCAGCAACTGCAGGCTGCTTTTCCCACTTTTTTATTATTACACTCATTCATAACACTTTAGGGATTTTGGAATTAAACAAACCTTTTGTCTGTCTCCTCTGGGTACTGTCTGTATGTCTCTGCCATATGGTACATAGTGAGGCTGTAGTGGACATCTGTCAACCTTGGCTTCCTTCCTCTGCTGGGTGAGTCCAAAGTGATACAGAGCACATATCCACAGATTTTTTTTGACTGTTTAGGGCATGCTCTGATCCAGCTAAAGACACAACATGGATAAGATGAGCAACCTGACTTAGAATTTTCTTTTGCTGACAATTTTCAGTTCTTAATGAAGTTTTTATTTGATGAAGAGTGTGACTTACTTTCTCACTAATGTCTTTTCCTGGTCACAAATTGAAGCTTTCCCCTTCTAGTGTTGTATTATCTGAATCTCTATGTTTCTTTATTCAAAAAATGCCTCTAAATTTGTCTTTCAAGACATTGATCAATGAAATAATTCAACAGAACTTAGTCACGACAACACTTACAAAAATTTCATAATTTCTTCATTCAGAAAGTCACATTCTAATCTGGGTGTTTGCTGTGCAGAAGTAATAAAAATGTACTTTTTTAAACTTTATTCTTGGAAATTCTGACTCAAAGTTGTCACCTATTCCAAGTCATAATGCTTAGTCGAATCCAACAAGTTTCAAGGCATTATCAGAGAAGAAAAATACACATTTCATGGAATTACTAGTTGGTGATAAGTAACAGACAAAAACATATCTATAGGCAATACATGCTCATTTTTATTGTGAAATGAGAATTATCTATGAGAGGGTCCTTCTAATCTCATTACATTTGTTCAGTTCAAAAACTGCAATGAGGCGATTTACTGTGAAATCAGCCTCATGCTCTGCAGATCATAGGATTTTAGTTTCTGAAGCTTATTAATGCTAATGCAACATTTTTCATTTGCTTAGTGAGCTTTCAATGAACCCAGAAGCATCAGTTCAACAAATCACTGCAGTACAAGGTTCATTCTGATCAGACCCAAGGAACATGCTTTTTGCCCATGTGGTTGGGCTATATGGAGAATAAAGCCATGCTTCCATGCTTTGCTACATGGGAGTTAACTACATTTAGCTGGTCTCCATTTCTGGTCACCCAGCAAAGCTGTTTTTCCTCTGGGAGCTACACAAACATTGTTTCTGCTCAGTGCCGGACAGAAGTTTTAAAAATGTTAATCCCAGTCAGAGATGTTATTTACACCCTGGGAGGTTTTAACCCGAGATGTACTATACAGCAGCTCATCTTTCAGCTTCAGCCCTTTCCTATCCCATCATAATTCTGCAGACTGGCTAAAGCCTGGCACAGGTGCAAGCTGGTTGTGAGACTCTGTGGCTTTACAAAGAATGAAACATAAACAGAAGAATGAAACATGTGCTTCCCTTCCACATACTACCCCCATCCCAAATTCTACCAGCCCTAGTTTTACTTGAAGAACTTCATCCTCTGATTGTAAAATAAAGCTAATAAAGCACTAGCAAAAAAACTTGAAAACATGTCATTTTTAAAAGCCCTTTCCTTCCATTTAGAATATGCTTTTCATGAAGCATATAAAGACAAGCAGTCCAGAGCACGTGACTGAAAACCTTCCTGCCCATCTTTGCATCTGCTGCTTCATAAGAATACCGCACGTAAAAGGATAGCAGGCACTGGAAGGTTTGGTACAAACCTGAAGGGCTGTTGAAGAAAATGTTTGATTTCAGAAATATTTTTGTAAGAAATCCCAGCAGTGTTAATGTAGAGTCAAACACTGAAAGAGGAAAACACCTTAGCATGGTAACATTCAGAAATCCCATTTCAGAAACAACGGTTAAACAAACCAATTTTCCTCTTCTGTTTGCTAATCATTTAGATTGTGATTTGCATAATTTCCCCAATATTTCTTTGAATGCTTTTGTTTGCTATTTAAACACTCAATATTATAATTTTAAGGTGGACTGGTTTTCCATTCCTCTGTTCAATTTTGTGTTTCTATTTCCAGTGTGGACAGCTAATTTTTTTATTATTATTATTATTTTCTTGTAATGTTACTTGCATAAATGAAAATCAACTTCTACAGAGAAAGTTAAGATACACAAAAAAAATCAGTACTTGGATATATTCCTAAGAAAAGAATAATTTACTAAATGCTCATAAAGAATGAACATAGTGTGATATAAAAAGCGTCAAAGTTATCACAATAAAGATAATTCAAAGAACAGTCCAAAATGGGAATTAGACAGTTATGTCTTCCTGGCCTTAAATATAATCTGCAGTTTTTCAGTTTACATTTAAGTTATATAAAAGGCAGGTTTAAAAAGCGTCATTACAGAGACCTAAAGGAAAATCTCATATTTCAGAGATCTTTGCTAATTTTAAAGGTTTAGAATCTTCTCCATTGCCTAGAACTTTTCCTGAAAACCTATGCTCTTGATCTCTGTTAAAATCATATAATACATTATCCATACTTAATTATTTTATGCTTATCATGTTACAGAGATGTAATTAGTGCTGTTCATTAACCTCATTTCTTGTGATTATAAATCTGAAATTAATTCTATTTTATTCATTTTGGACATGTACAACATAATTGTGATCCTGCACATTACTTTTAATCTGTTACTGTAATTCTTTTGAGCTATTAGCCTTATTTGTTCTGCATACAGATGTAAGAAGGAGAAGGAATTTGTTAGTTGAAAAAAAATGAAGATGAAAAGGACTTGTGATGGAAGTGTTAATGCCCAAGAACACACAGACACTTTGACCTGGAACAGTGGTGCTGTGATGCTCAACAAAAATTTTATTGTGTAGGTACATTTGTTACAATAAGGTTTTTTATAATGTCTCATGGAGTGGCCATCTGATTTAAGACATCTTCCATCAGAGATTCTCCTACTTCCTTATGTTAATCTAAAAGTCCACAATCTAGGGTTTCTAGGGTTAGAAATCCTACAAGTGATTTTTAAAATGAATCAAGAATCTCATGGAAGAAAAGGAATGTAAAAAAAATGAAAGACTTAAACCTGATAATGTTAGAACTAGTATTTCAGAGTACTACATTTACATTTGAATGAGTAATCAATGAGTATGTATTATTTGACTTGATTTTAAAAAAATTCTACTGGGTCTGATCCATAAAGTCTCCTTTCTTTGCTTCCAGAAGCAAAACAACACTCCTGCTTTTCCAACAGAGAGAAGAAAAAGCAATTTCCTATACAGTGCCTTTAAAGACTTGGAAATACAGGGAAGAAAAAGAAGGCATGTGGTTACTTTGGAGTAAACAGACAAAAAAAGCCATAGACAAAGGATCGCAGGAGCTCTACTCTTATGAAAAAAGCAAAACAACAGAAAAAAACAGTAAAAAGATCTCAGCTTCTATTAGCTAGAAAGAAACCTAAATTAGAAGAAAAAAGTAAGCAGTTTTTCCCAATAGCTTCTCAAATGCAAGGCTTTGAGGATTCCTGAGTTACCAGAAGATTACACACATGTTCAAAATTTTTCATTGACCTCTTCATTTCTGTGGACCTAATATTTTCAGCTGTAAAAATGTGATTTTTGTTTTCTAATTTCTGCATTCTTCAGGCTCTTGCTTTGTAAATACACAAAGGATCTACCTAAGTGGAAATACTATTCATGATTCTGCAGTGGGGTAGAGCACCTTTTGCTCTGACTATTTACCTCCCTTTTTGTTTTGTAAGGAAAATGTGTTTTGTCACATTCATGAATTGCAGATCAGTTTCTCATGAACTGGCAGGACTGATAGCAGTAGTTCCTTTTCTCAGCAGTCTATAATTCCACTTCTTTCTCATTGTTTGTCTTTTATGTTTCACCCTTATCTATTACTTTCTCCTCCATCTTTGAGCAAAGCTGCCTGGAATACTAGATGGCAATTACATTCTGCAGTAGATTTCTGTAAATTGGTCTACTTTTCTTGCACTTATAAGCAAAATTATTTTTGTTGAGAGAACATCAACTTAGGGAAGAAGAAACGTTTATATTATTTACATGATAGAATATAGAGGCTCAAGATTAGAATGTCCCAATACTATTTACATTTGTTACATACTGTTACTTATCTTTACTATTTAGAAGTATTTTTAACAGTCTTATTTTTTCAAAGCATAATTTTATAGCTAGTGGTTTTTTCACTTAATCTAGTAGTCCTCTTCTTGTTTGTTCTGCATTTAACTATCTTATTTTTTTTTTCATTTTAGCTGCAATAAAATATGATAAACAGATTTCCAAAAATGCTCAATCTAGGTTAGTAATTGGTAAATCTGAAAGAGGCTGTACTAAAGTGAGCATCTTGGGCAATCTCATTATTTACAAAGCTACTGTGTGCTCCGTCCTAAAGAACCAGAGTTCTTGCTTCACTGTAATTGTCACTTTATGGATCATGAAATAATATAACCATGGAATGTTTTTGAAAAGGATCTCTATGGATCATCTAGTCCAGACACCCTGCAATGGGCCAGGACATCTTCTGTCAGATGAGATTTCTCAAAGCTCCATGCAACCCGACATTGAACACTCCCAGAAATGGAACATACACAACTCTTCCAGTCTTTGATCACGTTCTAAAGAACGTCTTATGTCCTCTTGCAGCTTAAAATCATTACCCCTGTCCAATTACTACAGATCTTCATAAAAAGCATCCCTCCATCTTTCTTGTAAGCCCCATTTTACATACTGAAATCTGCAATAAGGTCTTCCATGAGTCTTCCCTTCTCCAGGCTGAACAACTCTGGCTTCAATAACTCTCTCAGCCTTTCTTCATTGGAGAGGTGCTCCAGCCCTCTGGTCATCTGTGTGGCCCTCCTCTGGATCAGCTCTAACATGTCCAGGTCTTTGCTGAACCCCAGACCTGGACTCAGCACTCCAAGTGGGGTCTCATGAGAGTAGAGGGGCAGAATCCTGTTCCTCACCCTGCTGCCCTGGCTGCTTTGTATGCAGCCCTGGTTGAAGCTCTCTTTTTGGGCTGGAAGTGCACATTGCTGGCTCATATAAGTCAGCATTCTGAAGTCCTCCACTGCAGGGATGATCTCTATCCATTCTCCATCCAGCCCATGTTTGTGATTAGGATTGCCCTGAGACAGGTGCAGGATCTTGCACTTGGGCTTGTAGGATTTCACGAGGTTGATATAGGCTCATTTCTCAGGCCTGCCAAGGTCCCTGTGGTTGGCATCGCTTCCCTAAAGCACATCAGCAGATAACACCTAGCTACTCACCACTGAGCTCGGTGTTATCTGCAAACTTGATGAGAGTGTACTCAAACCCACAGTCTATGTAATTGATGAAGATATTAAATAGTATTGATTCCAGTATGACCCTTGAAGGACACCACTCATTACTAGTTTCCACTTGTCTGCCGAGCTGATAACTGTGACTGAACTTCAGACGTAGTCATCCTGCAAAGTCTTTTTCCATTTAAAGTGCATTCATCAAACCCACATCGCTCCAATTTATCAAGAAGAATATTGGGCAGGGGGGACATGTCAAAGGCCTTACAGAAGTCCAGATTGATGGCACCCGTAGTTCTTCCCTTGTCCACTGATGCAGTCACTCCATCATAAGAGGCCACTATCTTAGTCAGCTAATTGCCTCAAGACCCTGAGATGCATCTCATCAGGTCACATGGACTTAGGTACATTCAGGTTTCTCAGATGGTCTTGAAACTGATCTTCTAGAGCCAGAGAGATTGCTCCCTTAGTCCTTGAGGTTTAGGGATTTGAAAGATGTGGGAAGAGAGATTAAAACTTAAAATTGAAGCAGAAAAAATTTAAGTACCTCAAGTCTTCTTCATGGTTGTTGCCATCAGTTCCCTTGACTTATTTATTGGGACAGGTACTTTTCCTTTCATCTTCCTTTTCATGTCAACATACATATAGATATCCTTATTATTCTTTGCATTCCTTGCTTAATTCAGCTCTAACTGAACCATATCTTTCCTGATCCCATCCCTACGTATCTCGCAACTTGCTATATTATAATCAGGAAACCTGTCCTTGGTTCCACTGCTTGTGCATTTCCTTCTTATACTTAATTTGATCAGGAGGTCTTTGCTCAGCCATGCTTATCTCCTACCTTCTGTGCCTGATTTCTTAAGAAGGGAAATGGGAAGATCTTGTGCTGTGAGGAAAATATTCTCTAAGCTCTGTTCAATCCTTTATCCCTGAGGGCATTTTCCTGGGGTCCACATCAACTAACTCCTTAAAGAGCTGAAAGTTTGCTGACACCACTCTTGACCTCTGTAATTAGTTCAGCTATATTCAGATGTTTGTTACTCACAATACCTAAAACAATCATGAGACATTACAAGAAAATATGCTTCTAGAAGCTCTGATTATCTTACATAATAGTATATACTCAGAAGATTTTGCCAATAACAATAGTCAACTAAACTAACAGTATATACATATTAGAAGAATTAATATTTGACATTCAAATTCTAAATTAGCAAAAGTGATAGAGCACTCTTTATTTTTAAAACCATTGAGCAGCTTAATTTTTCCCTTAAATATCTGAGACCCATCAAAATGTTGTCCAATACTTATTAATTTATTTGGAGAAAATGAAATTAGGTGACTCAAAATGGACAATATTGCAGTTTTACAGTTTAAACTCCTTTTTTAAAATTTCCACTATTTTCCCTAGATCAGGGTTTTTTTTTGTGGTGTCTACTGGATTTGACAGATAGTCTGAGTTGAAGAACTATTGCTCATGACATTGACAAACTTATCAAACTGAAAGACATTTTAAAAGTAAGCTGAATATTTTGGGATGATGGCCTCTACTATTTTTGCATTATGTTTCAGGAAATTTCTCTAAATTAGATACTGATAGTTTAATTCAAAAAACTATAAAACTATAACTGATGTATTTTTCAGTAAAGAAAAAGAGAGATGAAGAGAGAAAGAGATGAAGAGATAACTGATAAAATTATTATTTTCATTTAATTTATGGCATATATTAATTTTGTCATCTTAAATCAACTCCTCAAGTGTCACCTTAAATAAATTTTATAAAGGCTGTAAACAAAATTATACATATTGATAAGAATAATGAAAAGTCAAAGAACTAACATTTTATCATATTAAATGCAAGACAACCTGCCATTTTTAAGGTTCCAATACCTTAAAACTCTGTGATAGAAGTTTGATAAGGTACCTGGAGTACTGACATGATGGTCAGACACTCTTAGGGTCCCAAAAACCTTCAAGAGATGCAATTAACTTCATCATAAATTATAGTGAGACTGTCAAAAACTCAAGACTGAATTCAGTGGTCCTTCTAACTTTTCTTAAAATTATTTTAAATTACTTATTTTTTTTAATGGATGATTTGGTTTTTTGATTTGTTTACTTTTTTTCTCAAGAGCTACAGAAATGATTCCTTCACATATGGTTTGACTCAATGACCCGAAAGGTCTTTTCCAACCTAAATGATTCTATGATTCTACAAATCTTGCTGATTTTAGTGCTTATCATTTTGAACTAAGTGAAAGTACTGTGTATCTCTGCTACAGATGGGGAACCAGTGTGTTCTCACACTTAAAAAATGTGAATGAGGAGTTAATTAAGAATTGCCTGAATTTCATCTGCATCTCTGAAGAGAAAGAGGTAAGTTTAGAAAAGAAACTAGAGAGCACCAAAAAATCATTATACTACAGCTACTTTGCTACCTGAAACAGGAAAAAACACCTGCAACCAATCACATGCATAATTGACAGGATATAAAAAAATAGAAAATGCAAAATTTCTCAGTATAAGAAAAGAATCTACTTCTTCTATCAGTTCCAGGAAACCAAAACAATAGACAGAAAAATATGCATGAACAACAGTTTCTACAAAGTCATATTGACCGAAGTGCCCTGGGGAAGAATATGTAGAAAAGTTTCTCAGGTTTATCTTTGGGAGACTTTTGCTTTAGCTTGTATTCATTACTTTATGATATGTATTAGGCTCTCTAACTCTTGGCCTGGATTTATAAAACAGTTGTAATATATTTATTTTAAAAGATCATTAAAAGTTGCAGTAGCTTAATGGTAATTGACACATTATTTCTGGATCTTTACATTGGAAAACAGATATCAAATGGTTTATCTGCTTGTAAAATAAAATTAAATCATAATATTACCTCAGAAGTTTTCATAGATGGATTTTATTTAATAGGACGTAAATCAGATGTTTCATTTTCTTCTATTCTGGCTGAAACCTGAAAATCAAGGGAACAATATCCACAGACTCAAAGATTTAATTTGTAAATACTAATTTTGAACTGAGACAGTATTTTGGAGAGTTCTCTAAGGCTACTATATTGTTTCTGAAATGGGTTGATGACTTTAATTTTATATTTACCTTCTGTAAATTTCATTTATCAAAAGATTAATTAAAGCCCACTAAAGGTATTAAAGTGGGCTTCTGCTTTCTCCTCTACATTCATCCACCATTCTGTCACCTAGTCATTCACTACCAGGAAGTGCTTTTGCATTTTTCACAGCCACTGGTCATATATATTGTACCAAATAACTTATTAACTTTGACAGACTTTTCCACCTCACTGCTCAGCATCTTTTCGAGATCATTAAAGACTAAATTAAGAATTATGGAGTCAAGTGCAATTCACTAAGGAATACTTCTGATAATCTTCCTCCCCTGTGAAATCTAACTATTTTTGCCACTTGTTTTCTACCTCTTAATAAGGAATTTATTTATTCATTTTAATCCCTTTTCTACAGTCATCTTCATCTCTTGAAGAGTCTCTGTTAGAAGACCTTGTTCAACATCTTTTCAAAGTCAAGGTGCACTTTATCAGCTTTCTTGCACCAGTCTGGAGGTGATTACTTCAGAGAACCATATATTTGTGAAAACCATTATTCATTTGCAAAAGCCATATTGGTCATCCCAAATTATTCATATTTATGAACGATAATTGTTCATATTTATTCAGATGCACATTAATTTCATTTTTCAGGCAGTTGCAACTAATTGATATGGTAGATGCATTGAGCTACTGGTCAGTCCTTGGGTTCCCCTGCAGCTTTCTGAAATAATTGATGTCACATGTGTCAGTTCTCTGCCTCCACACTGTATTTGAGACAGAGGTTTGAGATTTTTGTTTCATCTTTGTGTCCCTAGAGCCTAAAGAGAAATATCAATCAGACTTGCAGATTTTTTTATTCTTAATTCTATTACTTCAATAACTTCTGCTGACAGTTGAGAGTACCCTTTAATGAGTCTATAGCTAAAAAATATGGTTCAGCTCAGAAATATCCCTGAACTCATCCAAGTTAAGCAGGGATACAAACAAGTATTTTTCTTCTCTGTTGTGGCCTCCTTTCCTCTGCACGCTCTTTTCATGCTTCGATCCATTTCTGTGTGCTACAGATTCCCTAGAAAGTTTCCCCTTCATCCATCTTTCACATAAAATTACCCTTAAACCTGAGGTTTCCTTTTGTTGAGACAAAATCTGTTCAGCTTTTTTTGGGGGGAGCAGGTGTGGGGGAGGCTATGGTTGTTGTTGGTTTGTGGGTGTTTTGTTTGGTTGGGGTTTTTTTGCAGTTATCCATGTCACTTCATCTCATCTTTAATAACAAAAAGTCTACAAAAGCCTAGTAGAAGAAAACAGAAACAAATAATCTTGGAACGAAGGGGGAGTTTTACAGGAAATGTTCCCAATGTCTTAAACCTTAGGTTTCCATTATATCAAAACTATTTATGCTTACTAATTTAGACCCTGCAAAACTTGCAGCTGCCACACTTCCCTTACCTTTGCTATACAGTGCACAAGTGCAGAGGTGTAATTGACAGCATCTCTTATCTTGCCCTTGAAGAGTTAATAAATTAATTGCTGCTACGGAGCAAACACTTCTCTTTTTTACCCTTCCAGCTGTGTTTTTCTTCATTGACTGGTTTCAGATGAATAATCTTTCAGACGAAGTTTTTGTGAAATTTCCAGGGAGTTTACAATTCCCAAAGGATGGCTGTAAGAACAATAGCAGCTATACTATTACAATTATTTTCTCACTAACTTTAAAGGTAGGGTTTTTTTTTTTGTTGTTGTTGTTGTTTTTTTGGGGTGGGGGTGGTTTGTTTGTTTTTTTTGTTGGGGAGGGTTAGGATTGGTTTGGGTTTTTGGGGGGTTTTTTTGTGTGTGTGGATTTCACTACTTGTTGCTGATTGCTTCAGGGCCCAGAGAGAGCCAAGATACTTTGTGGTAGATGACCTCCTTGGCAGTTTCTTCACTCTTAAAGAAAATTATGACTAAGACAGGGTGCTGCATTGACAGGCAGAGCCTCTCTGGAGTTGTATGAAGCCACAGTGCCCCACCAGAGAGATGCAAACTCTTTTAACAAATGCATTAACAATGTCTTTAACAATGTATACAGATATGTATACACTGGGCTGTTACTGGAAGAATGATAAATTCATGTCATCTCCATAGGCATTTTATGCAGACAATGCTTATTATTATTTCTTGATATTTGTTAACAAGGCCAGCTACTTTTGTAGTGAACAACACCAAAGATTTTGATGGGAGGGGCTATAAAAATAGAAATTCACTGAAGAGGAAAGAAATATTTTTTTCCTTTGAATTATATTTAATTTTTCCTTCCCTCTTCCTGATACTGCCCACTTGTGAATGCAGGAAACCCTAGAATAGACTGCATCAGTGTTCAGATGGCATTCAGTAAAACCAATGACCCAAAATGTCAGCTGTGCTATTCTTGTTCTTACGCTGTCCTGGAGTGAATGTGAACCAGATGGATATGAGAACAGAACCACACCACTCAGTGACACACAGTTAAATTTATGTAATAAGGTAAAAAAGGTGAGTAATAAGTTCTATTCTAAGATTTCTGTTCCACAGGACTCAACTAATTCTCACATAATTGAGGCCCTGGAGGGCAGGTCTGACAAGCACCACAGATCTGGGGCAGAACGACACTGGTCTAATTTCTCAAAATGTGACAGGTGGCGTGACCCCGAACACAGTGGTTTCACCTTGGACTCAGTCTTCACAGTGTCTGTGTTAGAGTTCCCCTTGTCTCCCCAGAATTGTCTTCACCATTTAGTGTTTTCTGAAATAGATTTGGTAAGCTGCTAATCATGTAGCTCAAACCAATTTCCTTGAGTTTCCTTATATTGAAGGCCTTTTAACATTTTCTGTCTTGATTTCTATCACACTCATGTCTCTTGCCCCCCAAAACGTTAAAAGGGTGTGAATTTGGCAACAGCCATTTAAAGTTTATCTAGCCTTTTTTATTTCTAGTGTCTATAGTGGATTGATACAGTCAGTCAAGGCTGTGAAGATATGAACAAGATCTTGTTTATGTGAGCAGTACTTTCAGGTAAGCTTCATCCCATAAGACAGACTCTTTGAAAACCATACTTGGCTGGCATTGAAGTGAGGAAGGACTTTTCTTCCCAGTCAGACTGACTGAGACTTTGGGCTTTTTTTTTATGTTCCTCTGTGGTATTGAGCAGTGGCTGTTGCCTATGTCTGTCAAAGAAAGCCTACGTTTCTCTAAATGATTTCTTCTGAAGCCAAGGGTGTGCTCTTGCTTTCCCTCCTCCTAACAGGGCCTCTGGAAACTGCTTTTGCTTGTGGCATGATAGTCTGCACTGCTGAGACAATAGGAAGAACTGGGATCCTTTCACATTTTTGAAAAATATTAAGCTTAAAGGATCCCAAAGAACCAGAGGAAATGGTGCAGAAAGTTGCTAGAACCCTGGGGCAGAAAGTTTGGTTTATTTTTCGGGATAACATAATAATCCCTTGGTACTCTTATTTTCTTTCCCAAGCTGAAATAATTAATTGGAAAATAAATGACTTTTGCAGAGATGACAACTCCTCCTGATGGTAAAATATGGCAAATAACCCTGGTAAAAATCAATATGGGCAAGCCATTAAACCCCAAACTATATTTCTTATTTTAATTTTTTTTCTATTATTATTGAAGCCTTCTCCCTTGACCATACTGTCACTTAAAATATCACAGTAATACAGGAGAAATATGGTTTTTCTATACTATTGATTGTGCTCTGCATGAGTATAAATGGTGTCACCAGATGGAAGGCAGATCAATAGGTCAGAACTTACTGATGATATAAAAATTATTCCAGGTTTCAAGATAAATACATCAATTCTTTCAAATATGGTTATAAAAAACTGCCCATTTTCTTTTTACAAGTTGTCTTTAGGAACTAGAAAACAGTTACTTACCTTGCAGTCTATTCTGCTATGGCAGTTTTATTGTCTTCTTTCTGGTATGTGATGGAAAGGGTATATATTTTCAGCATGGAATGGTTTAAGATATGAAAACACTAAGCTCTGAATAGCCCTTCATCAAAAAGAAAATCTCATATCCAAGGTCTTTTAAAGGAAACAAAACACTGAGGTGCCATTGGAGCAAATGCATGCATACAACTAAGAGATGAAATAGATATTTTAAAAAAGACACATAACTCTTCTACCCAGTCCAGTAGTGAAAGCTGTCTCTACCTCTACCTCAAGTTTGGCATCTCGCCTCTTATTTGCACTTAGTAGCAAAATCATCCCAAAACTCTGGATGAACAGCATTAGATGCAGAAATGCATATCATAACTCTGTAATCAAGAAAGACAATGTAATGGATTGGCTTTAGACATAAGGTCAGCTCACCTGAGCACTATTTTTAGATTTTGCCCAGAGAGGATCACTATGGTACAATAAGCATTCTCCAGTGATTTAAAAACCTCTTTGCTCAGTATTCCAACTTTCTGTTTGTTAAGACAGACTAGACCAGCACAAGGTGACAAGGGCAGAACATTTGAATCCCACATTATTTTAGGGGACTGTTGCCATGCCATTATACGGGGCTATTCATCAGCAAATAACAAAAAAATCTTTTGAGCTAACGGACATGCATCAGTAACAAAGAGATGAAAAATAAATTACAAAAAATTAGAATAGTAAGTGATAACAAGTAAGCATGGCCAATGCCATTTTAACTAAATGAAGAGCTTGATTAACAAATCTATTTCCTTTTTTTCACCACTACTCTCCTCCCAGCTCAGCTGTTCTGTGCTTGACGACTGGAAGAGAAGAGAAAACAGGTCAAAAACCTCAAGCATGTATGATCTCTACTGATGAGACTAGATGTCTTACCAAAAGAGTAAAGAAGAACATTGGACCACCCCTTTTCTAGCTTATGGCTATGCTACTGAAAAATATGAGATACAGAACTCAAAAATCATTACTTAGTATTTAATCAAAAACATTAATTTAATGTTAAAGTGTGGTGATGTTGGCCCAAATTGTAGCCAGACTGTAATTTCAATGCCAGCAATGGACTCTTCATCACTTCAGCTTTGCTTCAAACTTCCAGCAGGGTCTTCATCTCCTTGACAAAAATAAACACTAGGCAAATCCATATTTGGGTGAGATTTCACAGGTCCTTCTTTTAAAACAGTAAATAATCTAATCAGACCAAGTATCTGTAAGTTTCCAGAAAGAAAACTTGCTTTTGTTGAATGCTGCGTACATTATAACCTTGATAATTTCATCAGAATGGGTTATTTTTACAGGCATATATTCTTCTGCCTCTAGATAAATACCTATCTGTTTACTGAAAATAACAATTGGAATGCAGCAAAGATAGATTTTAAAATTTGTGAAGTGGTTGAAGTAAACCACTTCATGATCTGAATAAATATTCATTTGAGGAGCAGAGTTTGCTTTAATGGCTTTTTGTGTTCCATTAAATGACCAAAAGGACCTCAGCTTTTTCTGATGTACTTCAGAATCAAGTATTCACTTTATTCTCAAAAACTGAAATCATAAAATAATTGCAAGTGACTTATAAGTGAAGAGCAACGAGGCTGGTGAAGTGTCTAGAGAACAAGTCCTATGAGAGTGGCACAGGGAACTGGGGTTGTTTAGCCTGGAGAAAAGAAGGCTCAGAGGGGACCTTTTTGCTCTCTACAACTACTTGAAAGGTGGGTGTCAGTCTCCTTTTCCAAAAAACAAGTGACCATACAAAAGAAAACAGCCTTAGTTTGTGTCAGAGAAGGTTTAATCTGGATATTAGAGAAAAAATTCTCCACCAAAAGAGCTTTCAATCATTGGAACAGGCTGCCCACAGAAGTGGTGGAGTCACTATCCCTGTAAATATTTAAAATATGTGTAGATGTGGTGCTTGGGGAAATGGTTTAGTCGTGGCCTTGGTAGTGCTGCGTCAACAGTTGTACTCAATAACCTTAAGGTCTTTTCCAGCCTAAACAATTCTGAGTTCAGTTCTCTTGGACTGAACTATCCAGCATCACCCATCATGCTTCCAGCTGAATTAATAGCTTTTGTTTACAGACCTCGGTGGAGACGATTCCAAATGAATATTGAGATTTTTGTTTTGTCTTGCTTTTTGTTTCTTCCAGCTACAATCAGTTGGTAGCACATATTCAACAATAAAAATTGTTAAACAGCCATTAGGAATGAGTGGCGTGCAGCAATTTTACAAGTAGTCAAACAAGAATAACAGTTATAACCATTATATACCTTCAAACAGCCTTAGAAGTATAGTACTATAATTATGGAAGCTTTCTTAGTGATTCCAGAAGTCTACTGAGTGTTATAATAAAGGGGGAGTTATTTTTTATCCTGGTTTCCTAAAAAGAAAAGTTTTATGCAATCATGTTTTCCATTCCCATTTATCTGTCTGTCAGTCTACCCAACAACTTTCAAACAAGGTATCCAATTTCAACCAAATTTGAAAGCACAGCTGAGGATTCAAAGCTTTTAAATTACCACAAGCTTCATGAAAATAAACTGTTGCATAGAACTGGAAGGTTCATATTAGTGGTCCCTTGAGTGAAAGGTCACAGTCTCAGTACAAGAAGTCAGTCTGACAACTGGGCCGTTAGCATCTTCATTCAAATCTTCTTTAATGCCTGTTACTGCACTTGCTGGCCACATAAACATTTCAGTGAGGTAGACAGAACACAGAGCCATATCAAGCCACAGAAACTTCCCCTTTCTAAAAGAAAATTAAAAAAAGGGAAATAATCTGCTTCCCTGCTTTTGTCCTTCTTCTTGATTCTAACAAAGAATTAAGAATTTCTGTCAGTCAATAGTTCTAGCATGTCATTTATATCAGCATTTTCCCTATTTTGAAATAAATTAGGTTGTTGTTTTTTTTTTTTTTTTTTTACCCATGTTGAAACCTGATCAACTACTATAACTCACGGAATTATCTGTTCATTTGCTGCAGATTAATTTCAATGTAATTATGGAACAATAGCAGCTGTTGTGGTCTGAGATCATCATAGAAATAGAGGAGTTAAGAAATCAGAGAAATGGCTGGGAGACAATTATTATCTAACTATAATGCTAACCATAGTCTGATAATTGTGTTTGATATTTGACAGTGTGAAATAATCCAGAAAGACAAAAGTAGAAAAACTGCCATGATACAAGCACCTTTGACATTTTGAAGTGTTAGTTTACAAATATTGCTGCTCAAAAATTCTCTCTAAGATTTAACTACAGAAGTACTCACCAAGCATGTAAGCATCTAACTCCCTTCCCCTTTCAACTTAAAACTTTCTCTGGGTGCTATTTTGTGGCAATGAGTTCTTTCAGTGAATGACACACAGTAGTACCAGCCTAGCTACCCTTTTTTGTCTCCTAAAAGAAATGGCAAAGGGATTTACTGTTTTCTGCCATTTTTTTCTCTCTGGAATTCATTGGGGGTTTTTTTATACCAAAAGGCATTTTTATTCTTCTCTAAGATAAACTTAGATATTTCAGAAAAACTTCTTTTTGGCTTTTTCACTGCTTCTGCTGATTCACATTTACTCTTACTAAGCCTGATCCTTATGTGCTGTTTCCTTTTCTTATTAAGATGACCAAAAGTGAACTCTGTACTGCAGCTGAGCTGTGTAACTGGTACCTAGTTCCTTTCACTAAATAGCTGTGCCTGAGCAATTGTATGTACCCCACAGTATTCACAAGCAGTTCATCTTAACCCTTGCATTGCTTTGTGCTTGCTAACTCTATTTTTGCATGGACAATACTGTGCAATATCTTGTGTTTACATAGCTGCCCTAAAAATCTTTAGAATGTATTCTGCTGCTGCAGGCTCAAACCCTTTTTAATCATATGAGAACTTACTGTTTTTCTGATTATACTCTATTCTACATCATTAATTACTGCACTGAGTTCTTCTAGTGCTGGCTTGAAAATTTGTGCCTTTCCACAGACAGAAGATACTACAAATGCTTAACTTTTTTTCCCCCCACACTGGAATTTGTGTACATAGTTATTTGATAATTAGCGCTAATCATGTAAATTAGTTATCAGAAAATGACATTAAATCAACTTTACATTTAAGGACAAGGCTGATAGCTGTGAGGTGAAACAATGGATTACTCTGCAGCTGTATCCAGGCCTTCACAGAAACAGAGAAAGTTAAGGCATTGGAATGGACCTTAAAGATCATCAAGCTCCAATCCCCCTGACATGGGAAGGGATACCTCCCAGTAGATCAAGTGGTTTGAGGCTTTATCCAGCCTGGCTTTGAACACTACCAGGGCTGGAGCATCCACAGCCTTCCTGGGCAACCTGTTCCAATGTCTCACCACTCTCACAGTAAAGAATTTCTTCCTAATATCTAACCCAAATTTCCCCTTTCAGTTTGTATCCATTCTCCCTTGTCCCATCACTGAAGTTCCTGAAGAAGAGTCCCTCTCCAGCTTCCCTGGAGGCTCCCTTGTGATACTGGAAGATTGCTATGAGATCTCCACACAATCTCCTCTTCTCCAGGCTGAACAGCCACAACTTTCTCAACATAGGGAAGATGCTCTAATCCACTTATTGACTTCATGGCCCTCCTCTGGACTTGCTCCAACAGTTCCATGTCCTTCTTATGTTGGGGACACTGGAACTGGATGCAGTACTAGAGGTGGGGTCTCATAGAGTGAGGTAGAGAGGCAGGAATCACCTCCCCTGACCTTCAGGCTGCGCCCCTTTGGATGCAGCCCAGGATCCCATTGGCTTTCTGGGCTCTGAGCGCACACTGCTGTCTCAGGTTGAGTTTTTCATCAACTGTCATTCCTAAGGCCTTCTCCACAGGGCTGTGCTCAATCATTTCTCCTTCCAGCCTGCAGCTATTCCTGGGATTGCCATGACCCAGGTGTACGACCTTGCACTTGGCTTTGTTTTTTGCTTTCACTGCCATTGCAAGGCTCCAGAAGTTTCGTTTCTATCCTGCAATGAGGCATGGCATGCAGAAGAAGTTACCCCAGTACTTTACTCACAGCACATACCAACTGAGAGTCACAGATCTTGTCTTTGTAGCCTTTACTCCTGCTCAGATGCACCTTGATGGGAGCAATGGAATTACCCTGAAGATCCTGTTCCTGCATGCCTGGACTCATGACCTTGTAATTTGCCTTGAAGTACAAGGATGTGGTGTGAGCTCTTCTTTCTTCTACTGTGCTTAATCACAATTCAATTATTTGAATTTATATTGATAAAACTTGAGCTACGTTTCCATAGCAACCATAATGATCAGAACATTGTAATGTGGTATACAAACACTGTTCGTTTTGGAAACTTAAAATGAGATGAAGCCAAGTAAAGAGCATAGAACCAGTGGCTTACATTCACTAATTTAGAATTGGATACATCTTCCTGACCTTTACTTCAGCACCAAATATTCATGGATCTTTAGACTACCTTTATATCTCATGGGAAGAGACAGGACCTTTCAAAGAATGATTCATTTCTCTCTAAAGTAGCTTAGATCTGATATATGAAGTTAAGCAACATCCAGCCTCAAAAATTCTTAATCTCATTGATAAATATCCTCATTTTTCACACTGCTGCATTCTTTGACTTCTAAATGATAATGGTACCAGACATCTACCTCCTTGAAACTGGACTTCTGTTCTACAATCCACAGCTAATAACATTCAAACAAATATTCAGTTTTCCCATCTGTTAAATTACTACAAAGGAAAAAGGAGGGCAATTGCTATATTTGAAGGCAGAGGAGCACAGGATCCCAGTAGGATCCTATATGAGAATAATCATCCCAAATGTTAAGTGATTATATTAACATAGCTTATATAAATATTAAAATTTACATTAGATCTTCATTAGCTCTTGCCATCTCAGTTTTCCATGCTAGTGGCTTAGACTGGAGGAAGTTGTCAAAGCCACAGCGTCTTTATTTAATATTAGGATGCAAGACTTTTTCTTAGTTGCCCTTTTAAACTCAGTTAAAACAGAACCACATTTACAGTTTATTTTAGCATAAATACAGCCAAAGAAATTACATTCATAGTTTTATGTTGTCATGGTTTGGCGCTGGCCCAATGCCAGTGCCCCCATGAAAATGTATTTTCTTTAACTAACTGCTGTGAGATGCAACCAGGAACAGAGCAGAGCAGGCTCAAACTTAGAAAGAGAGGGTCTCAACAACAGAGCTCTTCTCCCTGAAGATGGAAGGCACCACCACGCCCTCTTCATCTTCCTCTGTTCACTCCTTTATATAATATCATTACTGCAGGTCACTCTCTTGGCTCAGGCTATAGCATCCACCCAAATGCAGTCTCATGTATNGCTGCCCTCAGGGCACTGAGATCTCACGGTGGCACTCCCACATGCTGGGCACCTTCCCCCCCTGCTCGCTCTGTCTTCTGGGGTTGGGGGGGGAACAAAAGATACCTCGGTGTTTTTTCCACCCCTCGGTCCTGCAGGGCTGGCCCGGTTCCATTCCCTTCCACCTTCTCTCTCTCTCCGGGGCTCCGGCCTACCTCAGCCTGGGCCTCCATGGCTCCCTCCCCCACCCAGCCATGTGGCCGGGCGGGGCAGAGACGGTGCCGCTCCCTGGGCTACCAGGGGCGAAAGAGAGCGAACTCTGGGAAATCTCTGCTTTTAACCCCGTGTGTCTTCAGAGGTGACTCACGTCTTCAGTGGTCACACCAGGTGTCAATATTCGAATCTGACCACTGATTGGTTTAACTAAAACTTCCCAAAAAACTCACTTCCTCTCAAACCGAGACATATGTACAATTGCTCATCTTTTTGTGTCAATTGAGATTCCTCCCATGTCGCTCTTCTCTCTCTATGCACTCTTTATACATATTTCTGAATTTATGACCATTTATCAACAACAAATTCTATGTTTACTTATAGATTTTCTATTCCCAGTCTTGTACTGTACTCTTTCAAAGCTTTTATTTGATTTAAACAAAAACATCTTGAAAGAGCACCTAGGACTTTCTTCAAAATGCCTGTGGATGTTCAAGTTGAAAACTTGTGAATAAAGATGCAAGTAATGACAAACTTACACCTTTGTCTGTATTTTCTACCTTAGTTAAATTTATAACCAGTCAGTCTGAATTTTCTCAACTTTGAATAATTAGAAAGACTTTGCTAAAAATGTTTAGCACTTAATTTCTGACAGAAACTATTATTTTCCTTGGCTGCTCTTTCCTTTCTTAGTTTTTTTTTTTCAGGATTGCTTCATGTGAGCATTATTTCTGATGTCAAAACCAAGGATGTTTCAGGATTCTTTGGACAGAACCTGGGAGTTCTGAGATGTTAGCTAGAGTCACCGGATTGGACATTATGCTTCATAGACATATATGCTCAGAACTTACATGATTTATCAAAAAGAAGAAAGTAAAATGTAGAAACTAAAAACTGACATAGTTCATCACAACACTTGATCTCAATAAATGGAGAATTTAAAAGACATGAAAAAATAATTAAAGGGATTAGAACAGATGAATTATGAAAATTTTGGAGAAATTTCTATTCTAGTTGTCTAATACTTTTGAAAACTTAATGACAATAGGTTTGAAAAAAAGAATGGAAAAGAATGGGAATGTTAATTGGCAACAGCAACAAGGCTTGACTCCAGCAAGGCACATAGTTGATCTAGACAACTCTAAAACATCCGGATTAGGAAATATTAACATCTGGACACTATTTACTTGTAGGAGAGTACCAAACATGAAAAAAAAATCAGCAATAAAATGAAATACCTTGAAATTCTACCTCTCCTGCAAGCAATCCACAGTGAAAATTATGCCAGTTGAATGCTGTCTTATGTTCACCTTAGTGAAAAGAAACTAACACACTCTCTAAACTTATACCATTACAGTTTACATGATACATTTCCATGCAGGAGGATGTTTTTGTTATAGTCCTTGTTAATTCTGGTGATAGAATGTATTTTCCTTGTATTTTTTTTTTAAAGACTGGTAAATGAGATAACATTTAGGAATGGATGTGGAGGAAGAAGATAAAACTGTATTTTACAGTTTGTTCTTTGAGACAGCCAAAGAACACTTGAAAAAACAGATTTACACACATATATATTTCGTTTTCCAGCAGAAGAAGAAGAATTGGCACATCAGTCCTGGAAGAGTGTCTGCCATAATTTCTTCCTTGTAAAAGATGACATAAATATGTTCCTTAAAAGAAAGATAAGCAAAAAAATTAAAAAGGGAATCCATTCCTCCATTAAAAGTCAAGTGAAACCAACCAAAACATGACAAGCACAGTTGAAGATTTTATCTAGCTCTAAGGACTGATATGTGGGCATTTTTCAACTGTATTCCAAGTAAAGAAAGTATTTAAAAAGGAAAGATACAGAATTCACATTTACTTTCCTATATTATTTACATTTTATTTCATTATAAAAAGAGTTCTTATTACAAAAGCCTAGAAACATGAGGAAGTGTTGAAGCAGATTGATCACTACTATGAATGATTGCATTCTGGTTCATGCAACAACACTGAAAATATATGCACGTCCCTTGGTCATGGAGTTAGGAAAGAATTTGTTAATATTTTAGTAGTGGTGGGAGTAGCACAATTGGTTCCAGTAAGTTTTTCTTTCTTGTTTGATGCAGTTCCAGTGCAACCCTGTTAAAATATACCAGATGCATAGGAACACCAACAAATTTCTAAGCTTCCCATGATAAATCTTAAGTAAATGTGTAGGGGTGAAAAAGTAAATGTAAAAAAATAGGTGCAAATAAATGTTTTCATGCATTAGCTGAATGTCTATAATAGCCTTCTCCAGCATATGCAGCAAAGGCATCAATCAATATTTGACAGAATTGTCTGTATATTATGTGCATTGTTTATGTTTTCTATTTGTGCACATTCTACTGGATGTGTTTTGTGTTGATAAATCCAATTATATTTAAACTCTTAGTACATGGGGGATGGGAGAAGAAAAAAAACATGCAGGCTATTTTTGAATAGTCTTTCTTTGAAGCACAGCTAACCACAGAAAAACAAGCACATTTTTAGCTAGAATCAGTTTGCTTGGTCTGAAATTAAATAATTGCTCAGGGAATTAATTACACCTTATTTATGAACTAAATTAATTGGTAGTGTGTTATCCAGATCACCGTGAGACTGAATAATGCTGCTGAAAATTGAATGTATTCATTTCCTATGCAGGCAACCATAAAGGACTCTGTGAAAAAGGTACTTAGTGTCAGCACTGAAGGCCATGGTATTATTTTTAAGTAAAAATATTTCTCATTTCAGAAATCATGTCATGTCCCTGCCCCTGAATTTCAACCCTGAGAACCGATTATTGCATTTTACCTTCACCTGTTCACAAAATGTTTTACTGTTTTGACACCTGGTCCTGGAGAAGGACAGCCATGCTCCACTGACCTCAGGCTAGACATTGGCTACATTAGTCCTGCTTATGCCTAACTGCACTATTTGCAGTGGTTTCAAAGCAGTCAGATTAAAAGAAGCCAAGTTTCATTTGGCCATTATGCTGGAAAAACACACACAAAAATCTAATTTACCTTGATTTTACTTTCATTAATGGGCAAGTAAGGCAAAATTTTTTATAAGTGTTTGCCTAGATTGTACTTCTGAGGACTGAAACTTTTACACATTTTAGAATTTGTAAGCTTGTATTTTCAACACACTTCCATAAGACTAGTTCTTGTTTGTTTAAACTTCAGATTTACGGTTAAGCTATTTTAACACCTCTCTCCTGTATGAAAAGCCTTTTTTTGGTTCTATCACACATCTTCTTTAGTCATGCAGACAAGCTTGACCTTTGGGAGAACATTTAGCAGACTATCAAGGGAGAAATGCTTCAAAATGTTTCTTCTTAATTCTTCCTTTAGGTAGAAGAGGAGCAGACTGCATGGAATATGAAATATTAAGAGTTAATTTTCAAATCCATGAATATGTGTAGATGACTGTAATATTGACCAGTGCTTCCAAGGAGCCTTCCTGAAAGTCAGGCATCAATGCAAATATCCTGAGAGAGCTTCCCTTGTATCTACTACTAGCTGTTCAGACCAGACCAAAAGGCAACCTGACATATTAGCCTTTTTTTTGGGCAGAGGTCTGTAGAGGATGCCTGGTAAAGAATATAAAGCCAGAGCAATCTTAAAGTGATGCTGAACAAAATGTCCAGCACACAGTTGGATAAACACACCATGTGATGGGTGATCAAATGGCTTACAGGTCGGCACAAAGTGAATGGGGTGACTGACATCAGATCAGCAATCTGTCACTAGTAGGGCTCTGCAGGGCTCCAGCCTTGGCTCTGTGCTCTTCAACATCTTCATAAACAACTTGGATGCAGGACTGGAGGGGAGACTAAGTAAGCTGGCAGATGATATAAATCTGGGAGGAGTCATTGACTCCCTCAAGGAAGACAGGTCCTGGAGAGAGACCTCAACAAATGAGAGGGCTGGGCAATCACCAACCAGATGAAGTTCACTATGAGAAAGTTTTGGATTCTACACCTGGAACATGGCAACACTGAATATATGGACAGACTAAATGGGGGTCCTGGTTGGTGGCAAATTGAGCATGAGTCAGCAGTGCCCTGGCAGACAGGAGGGCCAAGCGTGCCCTGGGGGGCATCAGGCACAGCATCGCCAGCCAGGCAAGGGAGGGGATTGTCCTGCTCTGCCCTGCACTGGGGTGGCCTCACCTCAAGTGCTGGGGGCAGTTTTGGGTGCCACAATATAAGAAAGATATTAAGCTGTTAGAGAGAATCCAGAGGAGGGCAACAGCAATGATGAAGGGTCTGGAGGGGAAGCCGTATGGGGAGCAGCTGAGGTCACTTGGTCTGTTCAGCCTGGAGGAGAAGGGAAGACCTCATTGCAGTTACAACTTCCTCATGAGGGGAAGTGGAGGGACAGGCACAGATCTCCTCTCTGTGGTTACCAGTGGCAGGACCCAAGGGAACGGCCTGAAGTTGTGTCAGGGGAAATTTAGGTTGGATATTAGGAAAAGGTTCTTCAACCAGAGGGTGGTTGGGCACTGGAACAGGCTTCCCAGGGATGTAGTCGAAACACAGATCCTGACAGAGTTTGACAAGTATTTGGATGGTACAGCTGGGCACATGGTGTGTCTCTTGGGGAGGGCCCTGTGCAGGGCCAGGAGGTGAACTCAATGGTCTTTATGGGTGCCTTCCAACTCAGTTTATTCTATGACTCTCTGACTCTCCAGTTTATCATTGTAGACCAAACAGTCTGAAACTCAGTGAAGCAGCTGAAGGTTTTCAAAGTTACTCTGTGAAGTCTGAAAAGTTCTCATTGTTCATTACTCTCAAACTGCAAAGTCCCGGAACAGAAGACTGTTTTTTATGTAATTTTACTGTTCACCTGTTCTCAGCTTTCTAGGGGCTGATGCAGTGTTAATCCAATTTTACCTACAACAGTGCATTCATCTGAAACAGCCTCAAGTCCATATCTGTTACGGGTTTTTAATCACGTTTCCTATAGTCAGCCTAGAAGTGTGCTGGGTAGCTGTGGGGAAGGTTGTGGCATCATGAGACCCAGAAGGGTTACTGAAAAGGTGACAGTAGTAGGACTGTCTGGACATTCTCCACTAAGCAAACAAAGGCATCTGGATGTCTTTGGTCCACCTAAGAGTAGAAGCAGATTCACCACATTATTTATGGTCAGAATAACAAGTTCTGTTTTGCTGTGCTGCCCAGGGGTGGTAATCAAGCACCAAGACCACTAGCTGCTCCACCTATATAGCCCCAACTCGTCCTTGGCTGCTGCTTTCTTTTCCTTTTTTTCTCTCTCAGGTTTTTTCTTTTTTACTACTGTTCCCTACCAAATAAACAATATGTCCCTAATTACTTTTCGTATCATGTTCCGGTACATCTGTACTCTAATCTGGTATTTCTGCTACTGTTATGGAGGTGTTCTCAGCCATGTGCTACTGCTGATATGATTTTCTCAGTATCTTGGGCCTTGCAAGATTCCCCTTCCCAAAGGTCCTTCTCACCTCCTGTAAAGTTCGCCTGTTTCTTTCATACCTACTCCTGAGCCATCAGTGAAATCCAGCCATCCCCTCATGGCACTTCTGTTACTGTTGTTAGATTCCCATAAATCCATCTCATCACATCCAGGAGTTTCTCTTGTCCAGTAGTTTACCATGCCCATTCAAGCAGGTAGGTCAAGATCCAGTCAATCATCACCTTGCAGTCCCAGGAAAGTAGGGATAGGTTGAATGACAAAAATAATCAGCAGAAGAGGATGTCTCTTCAATAAACACACACAGAATATAAAAATGAGTTTCAGAAAGATTGCTTAAGGATGCTAATATCTGTTTTAACGAGCATGGCAATGCATTTTAGACCCCTGTCTTGTTTAGAAGGAACAATCTAATTTGTACTATGCTCACGAGAACAATCCCCACTGACAGAATAAACAGCTGTCAGAGGAATGATGCAGGTGTCCTTGCTTACCGAAAGGAGAGGATAAAAGCAATGTGCTCCATTTGCCTTATTCATGATGCATCGCTGCCTTCACAAATAATAGCCTATGTGATTTAGTAATTAAATATCTCTACTACTTCCCACCTTATGTAATCACATTTACTTTTAGGACTATAGCGCTTGAGAAGACCTTCTGACCCATTAAATATACCCAGCAGTGAATTACAGCCATCCATTTAATAAATATCTAATCTAGAAAGGACCATACTGACACACCCTGAATCACAAAGCATTTCAGTACCTTAGAAATTAAGATCCTTAGTGTAAAAGATCACAAAAATAGAAGGAGGGCAGGAACAATCAAGTGTATCAGCAATCTCCATGTCGAGAGAATGGCAGATAACTTTTTTTAGGTGAATATCCTCTGATGAGCATGCGAAACAGATGACACATGGTGATCCAGAAGAAGGTAAAAATAACTTGGGTAACACAGCAGCAAAAAATACCACCTCATCAGAATGATGAGTTTTTCCATCAATTTTGTATCCATGTAGTTGAGTACATAGAGGTGGGTCAATAATGCCATGGAAAGTTACAGTATGTACCTGAAAGAGCAGAAATAAAATGATGTGAGGATTTTTAATTTGTAGTTTCTTTCCTTTTAAATTTACTGCATTTACTGATCATTTTACTGTTTCTTTTAGATTTTAGTTTTTCTTAAAACTTATAAAATTTTACCTGTTGGAAGATATTAGACTGATAAGGCCTCTGTAAGAGTATATTTATGAAGGTAAACATTATTTTAAAAATTCTATTTTTTGTAAGGAAACTTTAAATATTGCAAGCATTTTTTGACAATTATTTGTATTTTCAGAAGAAATTCAGCACTTTGTTATTTGCAGCACTTTCCCAGCTGATATACAATATAGACACTAGCGAAACTATAATAATAATATATATTACTTTTTCCAACATCTCCTAAAAATAATTTTTACTGTAAGTAACAATTATGTTGTAATTTTGCTTGCAGTTAAATTTCTTTCAGTATGTCAAGCTTGTAGGGGAGAACAGTAAATGGTAACATCATATGAACAACAAGAGAAGGAAACAACTTTCTGTGAAACATTTTCTGTTTGAATTTGATTTCAATGTGCTTTCATGCACATGTCAATTCAGGCTTATAAAGCAGTTGCTTTGATGTAGGTTGTATGATTTAAATGCAAAACTCATCAACTAATTGTTAATAAATAAATTGCTATAAGCAATTAAATATAACTAAATTTATAGGAGATATTTCTCTTATCAAGAGAAATATGATTCCTCTAGGGGATTGTTAGGATCAGGAACTTTTTAATACTTTAAAGCAATCCAGTTTCTTAATCTTTTTGTGATACATAGATAATGAATCTTAACCATAAGGAACAGGATCATGATATATTAATGTATAATGCTGATCTCTGCTGTGTATCATATAAGGTTTGTTCAAGTGGATCTTTGGGCATTTCAAATACTATCTTGTCATATCTCACTTTAATTGTACATTTCAATTACTCTGAAGAGTTTTCAGTTAAATATATTTAGCGTGGAAAATTATTCAGCTCTCAGTTTTGTCACATAATCTGCAATTGATGTCACCCCATTGTTTATGCTTATTTCGCAAATATTTACTTAGACGGGGCTGAGAAATATCTGTTATTTGAGTTTGTACTGCAGGTTTTTTGTGTTTCATAATAAGCTTCCAATGTTTCATTTGCTATTTAAGTTGAAAATGTTTTAAATAACTCATTTAAGAATGACAGAATCTATAATGGAAAATATGACGATATTTTACAGAATTACATGCAGGGTTACATAGTTGTCATCACTTTAACTTGAAATGTAAATGTATCAGTTGACTTTAGGAAGGGAAAAATTAGATGCTTGTATTCTGTGAGTTCCTAAGATATATCCAGGTCTCCACTTACGGACATTTTTCCAAAATATCTTCAGAAGTGAAATAAGGAGCATTCCATTGTACAGGTTTCCTCTCTACCCAAAAGGTGGGTTGAAATAACTGCAGTCCCAATGGTTACATATCCAAAGAAAAAACCTGAAGAATATGCTAAAGAAGGCTTAATTATGAATCTGAAGGTCACACGCATTGCTTCTGATGTAGCTTTAGAAAATGCCAAAGTAACCCATCTTCTACAATCAATTTCTTCCAAATATTTTATAATGAAAGAATGGAAAAGTCACCAAACCTTGCATTAAGAAGTGTCTGTGCTCTCTGTATCATAATACTTACCTTGCAGCAATGACAAAGTTTCTTGCGGATAAAGGGTCATGCTTGAAGCACGATGCTCTGAGAACAGTGACACCAGAATGCAGATAAGAGGTTGTTTATTCATGGTCATACTGGAAATTGGTAGTGCTGACTGGCATTTGTAGAAAGCAGTGAGAAATTTTCAC
Source organism: Promerops cafer (assembly GCA_013398275.1). Classification (NCBI taxonomy): domain Eukaryota; kingdom Metazoa; phylum Chordata; class Aves; order Passeriformes; family Nectariniidae; genus Promerops; species Promerops cafer. The sequence continues at coordinate 195,735 of VZSE01011625.1, read as the reverse complement.
AAGGGCCAGAAATCGGTTAGTGAAGATTTCCTGCACATTATGACTGTATCGAAGGTTAGCTTTTGACTCCCAGCACATGCAGTACAAACATTTAGATTCTAGAGGGCTTTTTAGCTTTATCTATCTTTTGAGATATGCTTTTCAAGAACATTACGTCTTTTATGTTTTAGGAACATCTACAGCTATATGTAGGGAATGCTTATGTAAATATAGTTGATATAGATAATGAGAAATTATTTACTTCTTTTGAGAAATGAGATTTATGCAGGGGGGAAAAAAGAAAACTAAGAAGTCCAAAAACCTCAAAAGATTGAAGAAAAGATTCGGTCAGTGAACATTTGTATTTTTCTAAAAATGAGGCTTAGTCTTTATGAATTATGAAGACTAAGCAGGGATGAATTTAAAATTTTATTTACCTTTTTCTTTTTTTTTTTACTCCCAATATTTACTTTTAATTAATAGTTTACTAACAAAATTTAAGCATAAGACATCACAGTTAAAAGAAAAACTGGGCAATTGTACCTTGCTAAAGCATCTGTTCTCTCTGTTCAAATGAGGCAGTTTCAATTCAGTAATAGAATTGGTCAGCTGTGAATGGTTATGTTTAGGACATAAACAACCCAGACATCTCCATGACAAGATTAATTTTTTTGGCAGGTTTGATCAAACTTTCAACACAAATAGAAAGAATGTGAAAACAGCACAACTTGTTCTTTCTAAATCCTTTTCATTCAAATCACTGACATTTTGAAGAAGCAGACCTGGAGAAGCAAGAGATCTTAGACATTTCAGAACTGTCCTTTAGAAAAACAAATAAGAAATTAACTCATTACCGTCACTGTATATAGTCCATATTACTGTAATGCTCACTGTTCTTGATGCTTTAAGGATGACTCTACAGACCTCTGAAACTATGGAACCCCATTCATAACAATCTACAGAACATCTCCTGATCTTTAAAGTATTAATGTCAATTAAGTTTGATGTTATTTAATTTAACCCTGATAATTGTCTATGACATCATATTAGCAAGATCTGTCTTACTGCAAAGAAAGAAACATGTTTTATTTTGCTCTCCCATCAAACCTATTTCTCCCTCTGCCCAGACAAGAAACATGTACTATATATATATACATTTCCACACCCCCACCCCCACAAAAAAATTCCTTTTAGGTCAAAAGAAGCTTTAGGAAAGTAAGAAGACATAGAAAAAGATGGTCTATTTTCTCTGCTGATGTAGAAAGTTGTTTCTTAGCAGTAGTGAGTAAAAGGAAAGAATGAGAGGGTAGTAAAGTAAACATGGCTAGGAATGAGAAAGGCTAAACAGAAAAGACCATATTTAGTTCCCTGTTTTTTTTTTAATAAAACGTATTCTCTCTCTGGTGGACTGTAACACAGGTACTCAATGCCTTGAGAGCTAGAAAGAATCAGACCAACACATACAATTCAGGAATCAACAGGCACTAAATTGGACACAAAAAGGTGCCATTTAGAATACAAAGTGAGATGAGTGCTGTTTCACTTAGTGAGTCTGGTTTAAGTCCAAAATAGTATGTGTGCTTAGAATTTCCGCCTCACAATCTGTAAAAAGTTGGAAACTTGAAGTTCACTACAAATATAAGGCTGTAATCCACACTTGGTTATTACAAGTACACTGAAAAACAGATCTGAGAGAGGTATGAGGAAAAATCTCCTAGCTAATGATATGAAAAGCTGCTGGTTGTATGTTTATAGGATAACTCAGATTGGAAAGAATCTCAGAAAGTTTCTGGTCCAAATCCCTGCTAAAGCAGGGTTGGCTGTGATATCAGACCAGAATACTCACCATTTTTTTGATGCTTTTGAAGGTATTCAGCAGCAGAGGTTGCATACAGTCTCTGGGCAGCCTGTTCCAGTCCTCGAATTTTTTTCATATAACAGGCTGGAACCTTTCTAGTTCCTGGCTTTGGCTGTGGTGTTGTGTTCTCCTATCATACACCACTGTAAAGTGCCTGACTCTCAGAAGCAGAAAATGTTACATTGCCAAAAAAAGATCTGTGATGCTTTCATGCTCTATGTTAGCTAGAAGACCAAAAGACATTTCCTGTTTCCTCGTAGCCTACACTCACTTTGAAATTGCCTTCTCAGTCCCGAGAAGCCATTATTCACACATACAAACAAAACTTCTGCACAAAAGCAGTTCTTTTAAGAAGTCTTTATGTATTTTTTCTGCTCTCCTCAGAAGAGGAATTGCAGGTTGCCCATGGCTTGAAAAGTAAAAAGCTAAGTTATTTCACTTCCTAGAATTCACCTTAGTAAGCAGTATATTAAATCTGTATTAATTTCAATTTTTCATCTGTAAAGGACTTGATTAAAAGGCACAGATAATGTTCTGAAGCTGTTCAAGTTGATCTGCAATGACTTCAATTTTTTCTTTTTTTCCTCTGAGGTTTATAAGTTCGCAAGAAATGTTGTGCCAAGCCAAAAGTGGCAGAGATTAAGCTAATTATTTAATTTGGAAGGAGACAGACACCATTCATTGGATCCAATGAAGAACTCGCTTTTCTTGACCCTACCCAGTAGATCAGACCCTGACCTAATTATTGTTTCTGGATTTTACTCTCCCATCCAGTTTGGATCTTCTGAGTATTCAGAACTCCTATTACATTTAGCTTTGGCATGCTTTCAGTGCTGCTATGAAAGTTTGATAATTATTTGCAATTTTTGTTACTATTAGTTCATAAAGGTGTTCTAAAATGTATATTTCTAGTTTGTTGTATGAATTTCAAGCCATATGGTGCCACCAAAATATTGCTGAAATGAAGTTATATCATATTTGCCATTTCTTCCCTTCAGTAAGCCTCTATTCTGGTGATGAAGGACATTGAGTCTCAGCAAATTCATGTCTGCCATTTGTTAAACTCTTGTATTTACGTATGCATACTCCAGTTACTTCATTAGTGCTAAAATCTTTCAAGGTTTGAAACAGGCTAAATTGCCTCATATTTTCACTTTTACTTCCCCTGCTTGAAATATGGGTGTTGCTGTAGCCCCCACACCTCCAATGTCAGGGCCATCATCGTGTAACTCCCAAAGTTAAATAGCATAAACATTTCTTTGGTTGACTCTTAAACACCTTATCATAAACCTTGAAATGTGACTGACTTATCTATCACCTTGTCATGGTTTAACACAGCTTGGTTTTTAGTTAAAGAGAAAATCCATCAGTTATGGAAGTGATTCTCTGTGAGGACTGCTGACAGTTTCCTCCAGACCCAACAAAACCAATTGGCTGGCTAGTTTTGAATATTGACACATTGTTAAACCACTAAGAAAGCTGGACACACCTCTGTGAGGACACATGTGAAAACAAACCAACCCTGGGAAGCTCTCTCTTGCTTCAGGTCCTTGAACAGTGTGGTGGGTTTAGCGTTGGCCAAAGGCACATGTACCTTCTAGAATTATTTATTCATTTCCTGCTGTGAGATAGGATAAGGAGAAAGGCAAAGCAGGCTCCAACTTTAAAGTGTATAAAGAAAACCTTATTAACAGAACCAAAAGCAAAATTATACGAAATCAGCATAAACCTTTAGAACACTTCTCCCCCCACACTTTCTTTTCTTTCCCACTGACAACATAAACAGACAAAACTTGGGACCTTCAGACAGTTTACTACCTCTAAAATAGTCTTCAGTTCTCTTAGGGAGAGGAGTTTCTCTTGCCATACCATGGAGACATCTCCACAAGAAAATGTTCTCTTGTGGCTTTAATTCCCATAAATTGCAGCTGCCCAGAAATCTGCAATCGTGAAGTCCCTCCCATCTTTTTTTGCAGCCTTCCCACAGCTGCGGTCATGGGCCATGTCAGCTTACTGGGGTGCAATTTTAAGGATGAACTGTTCTAGTATAAAACCAAAAGTTCTCTTCATCCATCTCTGAGATCATCTTCATCTCTGGGAACAGAGATCCTCTTCTTCTTTGGGGGCAAAGGGTTTTCATCAGTCTGATCTGTCTCTGTTCAAACTTCTCATGGGATTACAGCTACTTCAACATTTGCTTACTTCAGCACTGGTACCTCTGTTCATTGCTGTGGTTAGAATGCTACATCCCCTCAATACATTTAATGAGTTACAAGGAAACAGAGTCTGATGTATCAATTATATTCTTCTGCATAGATTTACAAGAGGATTTCAGCCCAAAATTAAGGCTTCTCTTCATTCTCCTCCCATTTGGAATTTGACTTCTTCTTTACTGACCTCAGTGTCTCACGTTGTCTTCTATGTGTCTTCACTCTTTTCTTTCACTCAAGAGAGGATCAATGCTTTGCAAGTTCCATCTGTGCAGTGAATATCTCACCCAGGCCTTTGGGTAGTGATGTGATCTCTGCCTGGCTGTGGCTGGAGCACTTACAGTGATGTATTTCAACCTCTGCTGGGGGCTGTGCCAGGATCGGCCGCATGGCTGGTCTCCAGCCCCTGCTGCATTCCATTCCAGACGCAGGGCCGCTCTCTGTGCGGCCTGCAGGGCCACCTCTGGCCTCTTGCAGTGGCCATGCTAGAGGGGGAAAGCGGCTAAGTCTCAGCTGCAACACGCTGTGGGCCGATGGCCTCCCCTCCACCCTGCCTGGCAGCTGCTGGGGTCTGGCCCTGCTGGGACAGAGCGCAGCAGGCTCCCCAGGAAGGCGCCCGACCCTGTGGCAGAGCCCGCCCAGCCCGGCGCAGGTGGGAGGGGAGGCCGGGCTGGCCTGTTACCTATGCCCAGGCCAGAAGAAAAAAAGACCATTCTTCTTCAAAGAGACAGTTTGTTAATTTTAAATTGTGAATCTCACAGAGGTGGATCTAGTTTTTAATTGGCTTATTAACATGTCTATTCTCAAAGCTAGCCAGCAATTGGTTTTGCTAGGCACAGAGGAAGCTCTCAGCAGCTCCTCTCAGAAAAAATCACTTCCATGGGTGGCTCCAATGCAGAACCAGCACAAAGAGGAAACTGGGCGCTGGCCAGCCTGGCCCCACGTGGCCTGCATGGCCTGGCGGGGCCGGGCCGGGCTCTGCTAAGGTGCTGGCCCCTGCCTGGGAAGCCTGCTGGGTCCCATCCTGGCAGGGCAGCTGGGGCCCCTTCCCAGCAGGTCCAAGCCTGTTCCCGGGAGCAGAGCCCACTGGTCCTTTTTTTTCCAGTGGCACTGCCTAGCCATGCTGCCAGGGGCCATTGCAATGCTGGGAGCAACCATGTGGTCCAGACCAGCATCAGGAGTGGCCTCGCGGCTGGCGCTGGAGGTGGTCCCAAGGCCGGGACCGGCCACATGGCTGGGACTGCTTGGCCGAAATTGGTGCGGCCAGGGCAGCGCCACGCAGCCATGGCTATCTCGGCATGGCTCACAATGAACTTTGTTTGCTTAGCCACTTTTTAGCCAGCCATGCTGCAGACAGAAAGACAAAGGCAGCGGCAGCAGCTTTTCTTTCTTTTCAGCGCCCCACATGAAGAGACAGCATGGGATAGTGCTGGCAGCCAGCGTGACTTGCATGGTGTCCTCAATGACCATGTGACCAACAGAGAGGCACAGTGAGCCATTTCCCTGATGCAAAGGCTGGACGAGAACAACCTTTCAGCGCTACAGAACTCTATAAAAACTGTTTCAATTGATAAAGCTTGAGAACAAATGAACCTACAAACACCAATCCTCTCCCGAATCAAGAAAAAGGAAAGGGTAAAAACACGTAAAGAAAACAACATGGGACACTGAAATCAGTGAAGAAGGAGTCAAATTCTAGATGGGAGGAGATTGAGGAGATGCCTTAGCTTTGGGCTGAATTCTCTTGTAAGGCTATGGTGAAGATATAATTGATATATCAGACTTTGCTTTTTCCCTGTAATTCATGGAACGCCTTGGGGGGATGTAGCATTCTAACTACAGTCGTGAGCTGAAGCATCAGTGTTGAAATAAGCAGATGTTGCAGTAGCTGTGATCCAATGAGAAGCTTGAACAGAGAGAGATGAGAGATGAGAAACTTTGCCTCAGGGAGAGAAGAAGAAAACCTCTGTTCCCAGAGATAAAAGAACTTGTGTTTCTCTACTAGAACAGCTAATCCTTAAAATTGTACCCCAATAAGCTGAAATGACCTGTGGTGATAGTTATGGGAAAAAACTACCAAAACATGGGAGGGACTTCACTACTGCAGATTTCTGGGGGGCTGCTGATTTTCTGTGACATTGAAGCCACGCGAGAACTGTTTCTTGTGGAGAAGTCTCCATGGCATGGCAAGAGAGACTCCTCTCCCTAAGAGAACTGAAGAAAGACTATTTTAGAGGTGGTAAACTGACTGAACGTCCCGGTTTTGTTTCTTTACATTGTCACTGGAAAAGGAAAGAGGGTGTGGGGGGAGGAGAAGTGTTCTAAAGGTTTATTTTGATTTCTTAATATTTCTCTCTTAATTCTGTTAATAAAGTTTTCTTTATACGCTTTAAAGTTTGAGCCTGCTTTGCTCCTTATCCTAATCCTTATCTTGCAGCAGAAAATGAGTAAATAATTCTAGTAAGGACACTGGCATTTGGCCAGCATTAGACCGACTACATTAATTGGTGCATTGTCCAGGAAATTGAACCAAAACCACCACACACCTTATCAATCTATTCTTTCCCTATTCTGTCACTGTTTCATATCATTGTCACTACTGATAGTTTAAAAGGTTGGGTTGTGAATATCCTTCTTGAGCTGAACATTGAAACAAACAAAAAAAAAAAGGCATTACACTTCTTCAGAAAAAAGGCATTGGCCCATGTCATTATAGGAAAAAAAATCAATATCTCATTGCTATAATGAAAAACTATCTATAATTCTGATTGATAGCTTCTGACAAAGGTTCTTAAATTGGAAACAATTCCCTCCTGCTTCAAAGTAACACCACATGAAGCACTAAAAAATGAGCTTTTAGCTTACTATATTAATGAATTCAACAAGTATATCAAATTTTAACTAAGCAACATATACTGGTTTAAAGATGTGTGGTTATAATACAGATGAATCAAAAATAGTACCTGGCATATTTAAAATACACTATTAATTTTTCAGTGTTTCCAGTAAGACATAATTCTTCCTGCTCATTTTTTTTTTTTTTTTGGGTTGTTGTTGTTGTCATGTTGTTTTGTTCCATTTTGCTATTTTTTTTTCCAAAATATACAAATGGTATGCAGGGACCTGATCTTTTAAAGAACTTCAAAAAGATCAAAATAAAATGTCCTTTTAATGAGCTCTGAAATAAAACTAAAATTGGATCCTCATCCCTGTGAAGTGTGAAGGAAAAAAGTAGAAATTGAAATATTGTTAACTAGGGCTAAAGGATAGCATATGTACAATCTTCATGTGAGTTAATACAGAAGAAATGGAAAATGCAATACAGAATAAGATTTTTCTAAAACAATGTAGACTTTGCAAATGGTCTTTCCTAGACATGACTAAATCCACATTCTTTCTCACCATTATATTAAGGATTAATCAATCTAATTAACAATAATCCTCCTTCTACAGCTTGTATTAATACAGGAGAATAATGTTCAATGCAAAAATAACTTTTAAAATTGTACAGAAAGCTAATTTTACCACTTTCCACCTAATTCTATGCTTCATGTATGTAAATAAAAATGTGAAGGAAAATGACATATCTAATAAGACCTCTACAGGGAACAAAGCAAATGGCTTCTTCTCTGTGAATAGTATTTTAAAGGATATCTGCTTCAGAATACGATCATTAAAAGAATAGGGGGAAAAAGCAATGTTTTGATGATACCAGAGTTTTCATGTCTTAGCCTTCCCAAGATATCTTTCAGTGGCTGCTTCAGTAGAAGAATACATTGTAAATTGATTTTCAACCTTTTGAAAAAGGGCAGTAGCACAGAAAGAAGAGTAGAAAAACATTCTATTTTGAAACAGTGTCTACAAATACTTCCCACTTTCAGACTGTGATATTGTACAACAATAAGGGTGTGGCAAAATTTAGATTCTCTGGAGCCATGCACTTCCACAGCTTTCCTGGCTGGTGTAAAAATGGGTAGTTGCCAAGATAATGTAAATTCCATAGAGATTTCTTATCTGACTTCCTTCTCTTTTTCATCATAGAGAAACGTCATCTGGGATACAGAAAGAATATAAAACACAGTGTTTCTTTATCTTAGAGTAGATCTTGTTATCTAAGAATATGTGATTTTTTTGAAAAAGTTTGTAAAATAAACACACTTTCAATTTATAAGAGAATGCAGTTTCCTTTTTCTTAGTGGAAGACAGCACATCCAATCCACCCTCTTACATATGGCAATTTTTATTCCTTTTATTTTTCTAGTCAAGACCTAATTTACTGGGCCCTGGAGCTATAGATGCCTCTGAAGCCCTCTCTATTTTGTTGGATAGGCTGTGAACAAAGAATTCTTTTGTATGTGATGCTCCAATATAATTTGAACTAAAATAGCTTCAAGACTCAGCAAGCAAGCAAACTAAATAACTGTCTGAATAGAAAACCAAGTCCATAATTCTAACATAAACAATTGCAGCGTTGAGTAAATAGACATCTGAGCAGTTATCAGAGCACTTCCAATAATGCATTTTTAATACTTTAAGAAATGAGTGCAGAAAGGAATCAACATAGTCCCTCAGGCTATAAAGAGCTTCAAGTGACTTTTATCTTACATCCTGTTAGATTATTAAAAGTTTGTAATTATAACTATATTAATATTTCAAGGCTTCTTACCTCACAAAACCTTCAAACAAGTAGAAACATAAGAAAAACACATGGTAATCATAAAGAAGATTGAAAATGCGAAATTCCATTTATGGCTTTCTGATCATACCTTTTTGTATTCTGTTTTAAATGGAGGCATAGTTATGATTTTATGGTTCTATGTGTAGTGTTTAAGTACAGAAGACAAAACGTAAAATCTGTTACTGCAGATTTAGTGCAAGCATTAGCAATATATAGGAGGCATTTTAAAATTATCAGCCTTGCTTGAATGGTTTTATGTTTGTGAAATAATTTTGGAAGTATCAATAAAAGCATGGATTAATATGACAAATATACTGGTTTTTATTCTGTTCAAGAACATGAAGAAGTTGGTAACAAGATGAATGACAATTAAAACTTTATATAAAACCTGAAATTCTTCATGTGACATCAATAATTTTGAAGTCTTGTGCACATCAAGCCATCATTGTCACTCCTCAAAGTTTCCTGCATGTAGTGATTGCTGCAATACACATCATGCTATGCAGACAAGCAATTCTTCATTGTCACTAATGTCTTAACACTCTCCTAGAATGAGAGAAATGAATAGGAATCCAATGTCAGCCAAAATTAGTGTCTCTTGATGGCTCAGAGGACAGGGAAACTGGAAAAGATTAGTCCTGTCTCTGTGAATAGAAGGAAAATCTGATGTTAAGTCTCAAGTGCTGGAACTGAATCCCTTAATTCAGAACAAACTTAGATTCTGTTTCACTATAGTAAAATTCAAAGTCAGGCCTAGGTTAGTTCTGAACCCAAAGAGAAAGAACTTGCATATGTGAAAGGACATTTTTCAATGGTTGTGGTTTTATTTACATATCCAAACACATGGTAATATTTTGGAATAGACTAGTACATCACGTGCTCAGTTATTTAGAAAAATCTGCCATGATAGTGGGTACCAAGTATAAGAAAAAATGATGGTATTTAATTTTCTGAAAGCTTTGCTGTGCTTTTTGAAAATCTGCTTCAGCTCTGAGTCTTCAGCAATCTGGAAACAAAGTATTGCTTGATTCATACTGCAATTTGTCACAGAATTAATGATACAACACGTGTGTTTAAAAGCTTATGCTGTTCACACCCACTTTTTCCTGTGAAAAAACGCTTTCATACATAAAGAGTTAAGCACCAAAGATATGAGCTATCTTTTTTTTATGCCATGCCTCTTTTACTCTGAGAGCTAGCTGAGTGTGCTGTCTAGAAGCTGACATGCAGTGTTCTATGTGTAGTAATTAGACTTAATACTTCTGCTGCAGCTTCTGGAGAGGATTTCTCCTGCTAATTTCTGATGAACACCGTGTTAATGGAAAACTAGATAAAGTATTGGATTGTATGTAGCTGGTAATTTTTTTCTGGCAAAAAATAAGTTATTTACACCTCTTTAAATAATGTTTTAAAATACAAATGAAAATCTAAGTCTGTTTAGTAACTTCCAGAGGAAATAAAAATTTCTAAAGAAAATATCTTACTGCACAATAAAAGTGAAATACAAGTAAATGCAAGATAAATGTGAAAATCAAACATTTTAAAATTTCACAAGAACTTATGTTTAATTCAGAGTCTGCCTCATACCTTAGTGCTATGTACAGGAGTAAAAGAGAATTCTATTCACTTTTAAATATGTGGAAGATGAGAGAAATACAGTGTAAGGGATGGCTAGAGTGACATTGCTTTTTTCCTTAAATGAAGTGAAAACTTAGGATATTGAAAATAATGATCATAACTCAAGGCAAATCAGTGACCCTCTTATTAGTATCACCAAACACTAAGAGAATCTAGAATCTCTGGTAACACTGAATTTTGATCATTGCTATAGTTCTTGCCTATCCAAACCTCATCCTGGTTTCACAGAGAATTATAGGTTTGCAAAACGAATCAGTCTTTATCCAAATTTTAATCTTATTATATTTTTATTCTGCTGACATATCAAAGGCAATGTATTGTAAAATATTGATATTTACTGTTAAAATATGCTAGAAAAAAAAATTTTAACTAAAGGTGCATACAAACCATGACTTTTTAAATATTTATTAACTCATTATTCTTTTATTATGCAAAACAGCAGCATAAACCTAACTGTGTGACTAAAAATCTGCCTAGAAAAAAGGAAATTAAAGATGAAATAGCAAATTTCTTCACAAAGTGTTTTCCAGAATTAATGAGGTTAAGAAGAAAATTTTGTAATCCTTTGTGTAACCTCTGAGTTAAAGAAGGAGAAACAAGGTGGCCCTATTTGCTTCTGACTGAGCGAATTTACACCAATAACCTCTTTTTAATGGTAGTATTGCTACTGCAATGACAGTGTAAGGATACAGGCAAGACAAAGTTTACAGGTGGCATTAACACTTCTTTTGTTACATCCACTGCCATAAAAAGAAAAAAACAGAAAAGGTTTCAGGCAAACAAATCCTTCAGATCAATGAACAGAGGGAAAAGATCTGAAAACAAATTTGGAAGAACCAATGGGAATTTAATTAGATATGTATCAGTTATACTTTTTCTGAAAGATGGTGCAGCTACTACCTAAGAAATGGAAAAATATTTGGGATGGGGGCAGTGACTTCTAATTCTCAGAAAGATCAGTTTCTGAGAACTGAGAAAGCACAAATCTCCTAAAGCAAGGAGACAGACAAGTAGTTTATGGTCTTTGTGGTCTCTAGTTTTAGTCTGTGAATCTTAGTACATAAGGAAAAAGTTTTTACAGCAGGAGGCTGCCAAATATATGCTCTTAGTTATTGATATTTTTTAATTACTTGTTGGTGCTACTCTTAAACCCTGGACTACTTTCCCTTTCTGCAGTGTAAGTAGTAACTGTAGGACATTCCATGTTAGGTGCTTATAATTCAGATAGTTCTTGAGTCTTAATTCAAAGGACTTTCAGAAAAAGGCATTGACAACATTTTTCATAAACCTTTATAAAAACCCACAAACCAACAAATAGGAGGAGAAGTAAAAGTACTAGCATAGCCAAAAAATTATTTGTAGGGTAAACTCCAGGAAATGAGATGAAGTAGTCAGCCCTCGGAATGGAGACTGGCCAGCAGTGGGATTCTGCAGGGGACTGTGCTAGGTAGTTTAATCTCAGATACCCATGAAGAGATTTAGCAGTGAAAGACAAAAATTGCTAATATACCAGGTTACTCAGAATGTGAAAAGTAAGGGTTGCTTGTAAAATGGCAGGAGGGAAATTGAGAGGCAGCAGAATGTCAGCTGAATCTCAGTGTGACTGAATATAAAGGAAAGCACATGAGGAAGGTGGTGTGACAGTGTAGCTGGGAAACTGAAATTCTGGGCTTATGCTGATGACTCACTGAATGGCCATATGCTTCCCTCCCAAGGCAGAGGCATATCCTCAGTGAAGTTTTAGCATTGAGAGCCCTGGTGAATGACCTTGGAGACTCTGCCTCCAAGGAGATGGACCCCTAGACTCTGCCAGAATGGCCATGCCGAGGACTCAGTGGGGTGATTTCTTTGGGGGAAGTGTTTCCACAATGCATATCTTTATCAGTAATTCTGTGGCTTCAGTCAGGTGCATTTTGCCCAGTTTCTCAAGCTACTGTGAAAGTACTCCACACCAGATGAAGTAGATTAGGTAACTTATTTTGCTCCCGAAGTGCCAAATAATATGACTTGATGTAGGGAGAACAGAGTAAAGAACAAAAGCAAATAAGAAAATGCCACTGAAAGTTACTAAGAGGAACTAAAGTTCTGATGAGATAAAAACATAGAAAGAAATTCTTGAGATTGGCAGTATCTCTTCTCATCTTTACAGCCAGTGTGTTGGGTTGACCCTGGCTAGCAGCTGAGCAAGTCGGCTTGTTTCCTACTCAGTGGGATGGGAAAGACAATAGGAAGAGCAAAACCAAGACAATTTGAGGATCAAGATAAAAAGATTTTAATAGGTAAAACAAAGCTCACATGGAAGCAAAGCAAAACAAGGAACTTTTTCATTATTTACCACTGGAAGTCCCTTTCTCCCAGATGTTATGGCTGATCATGATATCATGTGGTATGGAGTATCCATCTGGTAAGTTTGGGTCAGCTGTCCCCGCCATGTTTCCTCCCAGTTTTTTGCACACCTCCATCCCACTCATGAAGGGGACAGAATGGGAAAAAGATAAAGCCTTGTTGCTGTGTAAATATTGCTCAGCAATAGGCAAAACACTGCTGTGTTTTCAACACTGATTTCGTTACAAACCCAAAACAGAGAACAATGCAGGCTGTGAATGAATGAAATCAACTCTGTCCCAACCAGACCCAGTAAAGTCAGTAAAAACAGGGAGTACAAAACCATGAATAGTAAGCAGCAGCATATTCTTAAAAGATACTTTTACTAAAGATAATATAAACCAAACAAAATTAACCAACCAGGTAAAATTTCTGCCCTAAGAATTAAAAAAAAATAAATTGAGTGAGAAAAGTACCATTGAATAAACTGCTATGTGTTGCAGTTTGGAAGGTAACAAAATGACCTAAGAATGAAATTCTGGTTGATTGTTTTTCTGGTTTTGCACACCATGATGGTTTTTGAATGTTTGTTGCCACAGAGAAGAAGGAAATAAAATTGTTCCCCAGTCTCACCAAAAAGAAAATATAGAAAATAGCATGGACATTTAATTGCAGGATAAAATGGGATTTCTGTAGACATAATGAATGTTGGAATGATATCACTGGGAATTTTTAAGAAACCTTGATAAGCATGTGTTAAGAAGAGATGGGTATGATTGTGTTCATCCTAGGTCATTTGCTCTTTCCTCTACCCTCTTAATTACACTTTGTTACTGTTAATGATTTTACTACTGATGGCCTTTAGGACTGTTTTTCCCTATAGTTCAGATAAAAGAACTGTCATTGTCAGGAGGTAAAAACCAAGACATACACACACAAAAAGCTTTCGACTATCTTTGAAGTACCTACTTAAAAAGTAAAATAACTTATGAAGCACAAAGCTGCGTAAATTTGACACATGTTCACACGCTGTATTTCATGCCATTTGCTTTCAGGCTTTCATTCCTATATTTCATGATCCATGCTACTTCAAATAACTGTCATTTCCCTTTCATACTTTATTGCCAAGGTCTATCCTAGGTTTAATTTATCCATTGAGAGGATAACAGGTGTGGTTTGTCAATTACAGCAGTAGTGTAAACACGCTTTCTTGACTTTCAAATGCATGTTTGATTTGCAAGTGGCAGGAAAAGGTAAAAAGATCACAAAGAGTGTAATCCTTTCAATGAGAGCTCATGAACAAGGTGTTCAATAAATCAATACAAATACAATTGCGAGTAATTAAGGTCTGGAACTTTGTTTCCTTAGTCTGATTTCTAGTGCTGTGCTGACAAATGTAAAGTCGAGCATAAGCAATGACATGGCTAGGTAAATTGGTCAGTTCTATGAAAGTTCATTAGGAATTTTACATCAAAAAAGAAACTGCTAAAATAGTGACATTATCTGTAATGCCTAGTGCAGTATATATGGTATATTTTTTAGGAACAAGGTTAAAAATCTTAGCTGGAATTACTGAGTAGTAGTAATGGATAATTACCTATCACCTTTCTAATTTCTCTTCTGTGTTAAAATCCTCTTCTTCTAACACATGCTCTTGGCATACGTTTTCTTTTTGCTGCCAGGTTCAGCTATCTGAGAAGCAAAGGCAAAACAGAATACAGAGCAGCAGAGAGGAGGAAACAATTGCTGTTCTTCCAGATTTTTGAGCACACCAGAGGGATAGCAGATATCATGGCACAGCAGAAAGACACAGATAAACCACTCAAGGCTCTGTGAGGCTGCTTGAAAACTGTCCGATAATGGTTTCAGCGTGCTGAGGGTACATTCTTTGGTATTTACTGGTACAAGTGCCATTGATCCTTTGGAGACCTTTTCCTGACACAGCTCCATGGGAGTTATATCCACGTTCAGCTGCAGAGCTCTGGGGAATGCTTGGTCCCGGAGACCTCTCATGTGTGAGATGTGCTTAGCTTGAGGCACCGAGTCACTCAGTGGAGGACCTGAAGAAAAAGGTGTACAGGTTGTGTGTCATCAGGGAAAGTGAAAAGCTCGTTGAGTGAGTCTTCACTGAAAATTAGCAGAGACAACAGCATGAACCATACAAAGCAGCAAAGGAGAAACAGTCTGACGCCATGGTCAAACAAACAATGGAGGTTCACTCTCAAGATGGAGTAAGCTGGAAGTTTATGAGTTCTGGTTCCTGCGTCACTTGCAGATCTGCAGCTTCAGAAGACTTTTTAAAGTAGGTGGAGAAAGCCCCAGAATCATGGGTAACAATGCTCAGGTGTCATTTTAACTGCTAATATATTTTCTAGAAGAGCGATAAAGTGAGGTACAAGAGATCTAGGAGATTTCTAAGATGTACAGAAGACTTCTTTTTTGTGTAAGTAATCAGTGAACCAATTAAAATGCTGTCTTGGACCAGTTGTTTATTCCCAAGGAGTTAAAACTGGTTTAAGGTATTAAGGTTAAGGACAACCTTGGCTGCAGTGACTGTGAGACTATGAAGTTTAAAATCCTGAGAGAAATAAGCAACACATATAACTGAATTTCAGCCTTGGACTTGAAAGAGCAGATGTTCACTTCTTCGTGGGCCTGCTTGGCAAGATTCCCCAGGAATCTTGCCTGGAGTTCAAAGAGCCCAAGAAAGCTGCAACAGACTCCTCTGGGGAGGCTTCAGTGACAGCTTACTTAAAGGGAAAGAATGGTCCATTCCAACACACAGAAAGTTGAGCAATCACATCAGAAGGCCAGTGTGGATGAACATGAAAATTCTGTCTGACAAAAAAAAGAAATACACAGAAGGTGGAAGCAGTCTGCTCAAAAGGAATAGAAAGGTATTGCCTCTCTGTGTAGTAATTTAGCTAAGAAAGCCAAAGGTCAGCTGGAGTTGAATACCGAGATGGAGGTGACAGAAAACAAGAAAGGATTTTGTAAATATATTGACAGTTTAAAGAAAGGCTAGGGAATGGGTCTGCTGTTCAGTGGAGCAGGGGACTTAGCAACTAGAGATGTGGAATACATTTTCTTTTCCTCAGTTTTCACTGGTAATATTTAATAGTGAAATATTTATCATATTTACTCAGGCATCCCAGGTCCCTGAGCCCACTAGTGGAGTCTATAAAAGTGAAGCTCTACTCGCAGTAGAGGGAGAATCTGGAATCACTTAAGCCAGTTAGAAATTCAACAGCTCTTGGAACCAGATGGAATGCTTCCTCCAGTGCTGATGGAGATGGCTAGTGGCACTTCAGGGGTGCTCTCTGTCATCTCCTAATGGTCATGACAGCTGGGGAAAGTTCTTAATCACTGGAAAAAGGCAAATGTCATACCCATCTTAAAGATGGGCCAGAAGGGAGATTCAGTTAGCAAGCTGATCAGCCTCATGTCAGTCTTGTGAAAGATTTTGGAGCAAGTCCTCTTAGAAGCCACCCAAATACATAAAGGACAAGACAGTGACTAGCAACAACAAGCCGAGATCTACAAAGGGCAACCCATGCCTGAACCATCTCATGCTTTTTATGATAAAATGCCTAGTGCAACTCACAAAAGGATGGTAGTGAATGTTTTATATTTTGACTTTATTTAACAAAGCTTCTGACACCATCTCCCATGGTTTCCTTGTCACCACATCGGTAAAACATGGACTGGCTCTTAAGGTGGGTGGAAAATCAGCTGGACTCCAAGTCTCAAAGATTTCATTGCTTTGTGATCATTGCCTTGTCCATCTGAAGGTCAGTAGCTAGTGGCCATCAGGGATCAATACTGGAATCAGCATTGTTTAATGTCTCTGTGAAAGCCTGAAGGATAGGGCAGAGTGCACTCTCAGTGAATTTGTGAACAATGCCAAATGTGGAAGTGATCAGTATGTTAGAGGACATGGGCACCTGGGCAGACTGGAGGAATGGCCTGATAGAAATGGCAGTGAAAGAAAATGCAGTCTAACATCTAGAGTGGGATAATCCTATGCAACGGTACAAGGTGGAAACTGACTAGCAAGCAGCTCTGAAGAAAAGGACCCGTGTTAGATAACAAGTTGAGCATGAGTCAGCAGTGAACCCTTGCAGCTAAAAGACCAGCTGCATGCTGGACCGTATTAGTAAGAGTGTAGCCAGAAGTTTCAAGGAAGTAATCCTTCCAACTTATCAGCATTTATCAAATTATATTTGGAGTTCTGCGTCCAGTTTTGGGCTCACCAGTACAAGGAAGATACTGACATCATAAAGCAAATCCAGTGGGCCCCACCAAGATTGTTAGGGTCTTGGGGCACATGATGCACTAGGACAGACGGAGACAATATTGTTAGTTTAGTCTGGAGAAGAGAAGGCTAAGGGGAGACCTTATTGCTGTACTTGTGAGGATACAGAGAAAACTAAGCTAGACTCTTCTCAGAGAGTGACAAGTCAGGATGAACAAGGAACAAATTGGAACATGGAAAATTCTGATTAGTTGCAAGGATTATTTTTTGTTTTCCACAAGGTGAGATAAAATGAAAGAACAGGTTGTCCAGAAACTGTCCTTGGAATTGTTCAAGACTTGACTAGACACAGCCCTGAGCAACATGATCTAATGAGACTTGCTTTGAGCAGTGAGTTGAATGAGATGCCCTCTGGGCCTCCCTTCCAATCTAGATAGTGTATGATTCTACAATTCTGTGTTCCTATTAAAAGTAGATGCAACCAAGAAACACTCTTCAGTTGACTTTTGTAGAGGATGAAGAAGCATGCACAAAAAGATGACAATGGGACAACTTAGGAGAAATAGGCAGATATGTTGGTACCAGTGGTGAGTTGTTAGCTAATGGTCCTCCTGTAATTTGCAGTTCCTATATATGTGCATGATGGAAACAATTTAAGGTACTTGGTGATACAAGAAAATGTTTAGGCCACAGGCTTGTTTTTTTTTTTTTTTTTCCCTAAAAGGCAGTATTAAGCAGGATTGCAGATGACTGGGAGGTGGTATTTCTTAAATGCAACTTCAATGCAGAAAGAGCTTTGAAGTAAAATGAGGGAAGGTAAATACCTGTCAGTTATCACAACTCTAAATTTTCATCTGTCTTTATGCTTAAATGCTATCCTGACTTGACTTTCAGCTTCAAGCAATTTTTGCTGCTTCATTCTTTGTGCTTCACTTACATTTTTTCTTGTGCATTTGTGTTTTAAAGAAGGAATAAATTGGCATTGTCAGTCTTCTGTTTCAATTATCTGGAGTCAGAACTTGGAGTCATTCCTTAGTAAGGAATAACATATTTTCCTTAACTTCCACTCTGAAGGTCATTTTGGAATCTCAAAATCAAGCCCTAACTTCCCTTAAATATTCAAGTTTGTCAGTGATTTAAAGGAGAAGCTCTTCCTCTGTTTACTCTGTTACCATTGAATACATTTGCAGAAGAAGTGATTAAGTAATTAAGAAAAATTAGAACTGGTGTAAAAGTCATCATTAATAAAAAGGGAACTTATGCCTTATTCCTGAGATGTTTTTGTTGAATTATTAATGGAATGTGGATGAAGCTGAACACCTGACTAGAATTTTTAGTGTTAAAAATTTGATGACACATACTTGCATGTAGGAGCCCAAGTAGACAATCTCTGTCTTTTAGTAATAGAGAATTATGACTTTTCTACCAATAAGCTTTCTACATAATGAAGGTCTCTTTCTCATTTGCCTTCTTCCTTTGAATATCTTTGTCTCAGTTTTGCTTTGACTTTTCTTCCCTTCTCATATACCATGGTTATCTAGAAACAGAATAAAAATAGATTTTTGATGGAATAAAAATGAGTTCTTCAGGGTGTTTACAAACACAGAGCAAATCTGAGCAACTTGCTACAAGTTGGCAAATACAATCTGAGTGCCAGCCAAGAAAAATTTCAAACATGTTCACAGTGTGAGTCAAATCCATCAGATTGTTCTGATAACACTGCCAGTTTTTTTCTCTTGCATTTTAAGTCTGCTACTTTGTGGTGCCTTCTACTGAATGATTACAGGTTACCAGAAGGCTTTAATTTCTTTTCATTATGTAAAGTTTTTTGTTCTGGAAAGCTAAAATTACTCATGCTATCATTACAGGTTATTTTGCCCATCTGAGAGATGGAATCAGTCCATTAGACTTAAATGGTCTCTGCCAGTGGCTCACCAAGCCAGTCTTCCCTTGACCTAGGACTTAAGGAAAAGGAATAAAAAGGGAAGAGATCCAAGAGTTACTGTGGAGGGCAAGTTGCTTTTTCAGACTTGTAGTGTAACTTCCCTGTTGTTTCTCATCACTGCACTGTCACTGGATTTGTCTGTTCTAATCAATTTAATGTCATGCAAGCACTCTTCCCTGGCTCTATTCAGTTCCACTCTCTTGACTTCCCTCACCATTGTATATATGATCACTGAAAGGATTGTTTTAGACTGCTACTTTGCTCCAACTGGACAGGTTTTTACAAATTAAATCTAGTTAGGAAAAGTCACTATTTCAGTATATCCCTTTCTTCTTCTTCTTAACATACATTTACATTACGTAATATGTACTCTGTACTGACTTTGTTCTACAAATTGTATGTGTTTATGTGCCTTTTTTAGATTTTGTACCAACTTGTCTTATGTTGCCACTAGGTTAAAAAAAAAGTATTTTAGTCACTTTTGATTTACACATCATTAATTTAAAAATACGATGTAACTATTGTATGTAATAGCTTTAGATATCTGGAAATATATTTATATACATACAATAGATTTACTAATCCTACATCACACTTTATAATCCTTCCCTAGGCTTGTAAATCCTACTTGTTATATGTAATTCCTATGATTAATTTACAAATCATCCCAATAAATCCTCAATTAAAATTGGTAGATTAGTGAATCCTTTCTTTGCATTTGAAGTACGGAACCAGCAGATGACTTGCAAATGAGGTCTTCAAAGCTTTACAGTTACAACTAAATTTATTCTCATTCATCTTCATTCTCTACCTTCCCAACTTTCCCTGTAAATCCTGGTCATCTGCTTCATTAATGAAATTAAGTTTTATTTAAACAAGACAAATTGTGTAAATCTTCATTTGCTTCAATTGGCTTAACCACCTCGCTGTAATCACACCAGCTTCAAGCCCTCCCAACCTGAGCTGTAGTGGAGAATGTGGATCAAACCAGAGACCAAAGAGAGCATGCAGGATGTGTAAGGAAGTGGTGATGGAAATTCAGTTGAAAGCATTTTCTTCTGAAAAGGAGCACCTGCATCATGCTCCATCATGATGTTTGATTATTCTACGACATTCTAGATTTCTTTCTAATGGCTCCCGAGGGTGTTATTCCTCCAAAACCTAGCAGTTTCTGTACCAGAAATTCTGGTTTTACAGACAATTAAAACTCATATCATTTATAAACTCAAAAGGAAGAGCATCCTACTTCTGCCATGCATTACACAGTAGCTGAGAAACAGGGAAGATATTCATGTCTCTGAAAGCCTCAAATTATTATCCAAATTACTTTCCTGTGTCTTTCAGGTTCACATACATGTATAATATTGCCTACACACATAAGCAATCCCCCAGTATCCAACTAAAGACCTGGACAGCTTCAAACTGAATGATAGAGACAACTTTATGTGAAAATTAGGTTTGTTTACCTATATGTGTGTTAAGTGGCAAAGACTCCTTTGTTATTTTGTCAGTATTTTTGCAGTCAAGGTTGTGTTTTAGTCTTTCAGCCTGTCGTGCAGGGAGTGGGGAACGTTTAGCAATTCATTGGTTCTCTCAAGTCCTCCCTCCTACCAATACAACCACCACGGTTTGCTAAAAAATTTCTCCCCAGAAGGGTTTTCCATTATCCCTTTCTCTACAAGTGCATAGTTTTTAAGCACTTTAAATTTCACTCAGCCCTTATTCCCCTCAAAATTCAACCAAAACCCTGCCCATTCCATGCCCAAATCTCATGTTCATTTTTTGTGACCAGCTCCATGTGATATCACTGCCTCACTGCATGGAAAAGTGTGAAATTCCACTTTTTCTTTTTTCAAGTGCTATAGCCTGTCCTGCACAGATCCCTTTGTATTCCTCTGCAGGGTTTTCTTGCTTTTATTACTGATTTCTGAGAAGCAATTCAAGGAGTTCAAGGCGACAGGGTAGTTGCTAGCAGGCTGGAGAAATAGTGCTTAGTAGGTTAAGGACTTTCCTAGCAGAAATGCGAGACTTTGAGAAATGTGCAAGTTCTACTTTTCAGCTTTTTTTGAGGGAGGGGTAATTTTCAATTCAGAAATGCCTGTATTTACACTTCTATATGAATTCATATGTAGGAGGTGTGGCAGGGAATCTTGTAGAATACTTTCCCTTGAAGAACCTCCTTTATCTGGAGTCCATTGCCTATTCAAGACAAATTAATTTTTAGATGTTTGTTAGGAATCATTTTGACTGAAACCTGTTCAAGAAGATTTGGCTGACTACAGAAGGATGAGTAAGTCTAAATACCAATCTTGAAAATTAAATATATCAAAGAATTATTTCACTTCTACTTTAAATATCAGGTATCTTGTTTATATAGTCTCCTGGACAGGTCTATAATTCCTAAATTCCAAAAAATGAGTGGTAGAAATTTTAATCCTTAGACTGAGAAATCAGTTAAAGCTAATGGAGATCTCTAAATTGATACTGCAAGGACTGTCTAGCATTTGGCGAAAAGGAATTGTTGAAGGATGTTTCTTTCTCTCTTCCCCTTCTACATTAAGATTTAGTCACTTCTGTTTCAGCAACAAGCTGCTGGTGTAGATCATGTAAACAATTTTGATTAGATTAGATTTTTGGACAGGTGATGTCCTCAGCCATTCTGGTATCTGGAAATTCAAACTAACTGTTGCCAGCTATACTTTCAAAGGCAAAAATGTGCCTATTTCTTTACATATATGTAAAGACATGTCACATGTAATATTTTATATTTATGTTAGTATATGTATTTTGCATGTGTGCCTGTGTGTATGTGTGTATATTTACACAATAATAAGGAAATACTATACTAGCAGTATAGCTTATGCTTTACTAACACACACCCTAATATATGAATCTATGTGAGTATATATATATACTGATGCATACATATACATGCTATCGCACACTGCAACTTTATTCTCCCCAGGGGTTAGAGGAAAGTTAGTACCTCTTCATTGGTAATACAGGCTAGTGTTAACAGCTCATCAGGGACACAGTATTTTCTCTGGGTCTTTGTTTCTTGGATACATACAAGAAATAGCTTGAGGATAGGTTTTACCCAAACTATGCTTCTCTGTGCTATCCCTTGCCTTTTCCAATCAGGTTCTAATCTCCTATATGACTTAATTATACAGCTACACATTTATATCCCCTTTTACACCTTCTATTCCTCTTCTTGCTAAGCCATCTTCAAGGACACTTGTGACAGGCACTTTCTTTTTAAGTCAGTCAGTTGCAACATATACATAGGGATGGAGAGAAGTTTTAGCAGCTAGCCAGCTTTTCTGCAAAGGGGGTGGCAACACCATGTCCAAAAAAGTGAATAAGAAATTAAATCAGTGCAGCAAATCTAAGATTCAATCCATTGAAATGTTTTTTAACAATGGAAGAAGCAGCTAAAATAGAAGCCAGAAACTGAGTTTAAAATCTTGCCTGGAATTTCAGGAAAGAAGCCTGTATTTGCCATAAAGAAAGTTTATCAGGCCAAAAGGATTCAAAGAAAAGAACACTTTTTGTCTTTTTACATAAAACAGAGGAAATAATTTTATAGCTCAGTTTTCCTGACAAAGCCAAAGAACAATTTAAAAAAATGTTTAGATGGAAGTATAATGTACAAACAAGTATTCAATAGTTAATTACTTATAAGAAACAGATTATTTTACACTGATGGCTGCCCCAACACCTTGGTCATAGATAAGGAAGAATATTAGTATTACAATATAATTATAGTTCCAGAGTAACTGCAAGAATTCTCCCAACATTTTTTTTTCTATATTTTTCTATAGTTTTTTTAAACAGATTTCCAAGTAGAAAATCCTAAAAAACCCAATTCTGACCTGAAAAAGATGACACCTTCACCATTGTGTCTGAAATTTTGTGTCTGTTTACCAGATCTTTTGAGTGCCATTACACTTAAAAGTGAAAATCTAATTGAAAGATGAAAAGCTAAATTCAATTGAATCCAGTGAATTATCCTATTTGTAATACTGCATTGGCCTATGCCAAAATCATCCCGACCTAAAGAAGAAAAATCCTATGTTCACCAGAAACACCAAAGTCAAAGTAATTAGTCCAAATCAGTTTTATATTGAAATTGCTGTTACGCTAACCACAAGTTATAGTTTATTACATCCCTGTCCTTGTTACTAACCTTCATAATTGTTAAAATTATTTCAACTCAGTCTGTAATACTAATCATGAGGCAGGAGAGTGTAATTCCTCATATTCTAATGATTTTGTAGCTGCTTTGACAGAGGACAGAAATACACCTCACTAAGAGAAAGATATTATGTAAAAAACCCAAACTGTTACAGGAAAAAATACCTCTGAGAGATAAAAGAGGATTTTTACAATACAATTGGAATTCTAGCCATCTTTCTTCATGTTCTGCCTGTCAATATCATTCTTTTATAGAAACTCATGATTTAAATATTCTAGGGACTGTAAAAATATATCAACCATCCCAGACTTTTTTTTTTTTAATTTCTGATTTACTAGTGTAACAGATGTAAGCTCAACATTAAGGATTATAAAAATAATATTTGAAAATATTCCAAGGAAATGAAAGACATTCACTAGAATATACAATTTCTAGACAGAAGGCCAAAAATTTGTTGTAAAGACTAGCAAACAAAGAGAAGCTATTAAGTAAACGTAAGAGCCCTGGATTCATTCTCCCTCCTGTGGGTTTGGCTGTAGAAGCTCAGGGTCAGCTCAGAGGTAATGCAGCTGAGGCCTGCCCCCTTCCTGATCAACTCACTGGGGAGAGCATTTCCATGGGGAAATGCATTTCACTGGGGAGAGGCCCATTGAACTTCCCACATGCTCCCAACTTGTCCCCAGAGAAGGACCCAGTACGTGGAACTAGAGCTGCACCCTTCCCTCACCATGCCCATGAATCCCGACGTGCTCCTGTTTTGGTGTATAACCATTTCATGACCAATGCTTGGAGAAAAATACTGCACAGTTTGAAAGGGAGAGAGGTTAAAGCTAAAAGTAAACAAAGGTTATGTCTTAATACCAATGACTGGTGTGTGTAAAGGAATTTCCCACTTTTGTACCCATCACATGAAATGTGCTTCTCTCAATTAAATATATATGCTCATAAGAGTGTCAGACGTTAACTTCCTCATAATTAATAAACTGCTTTGTATCTATATACAGGAAAAAATTCAGATCTTTGTATAAAAAATCCACTTGCAGATGCTATTCTACTTTCCTGGGATGATTAAACAGAAATGTGGAGGAAACTAGACTGAGATCCATGCACCTGGAGAGAGGCTTAACACCACCAGGGACAAAGAACTGAAGTCTTCCCTGAAACTTGGAATGAGTCCATGGTGTTCCCGAGACATTTGGCTTCTCCCACACTTTTTTTAACCATCTCTTTTGGAATACTTGTACGAAGAAAGGGAAAGTGTATGTGAACCATATGGACTCCACATTTCCCCAGCCATTTTCAGCTCAATTAGTCCCTTTATCTGCTTAGTCATTTTGTATCTAATTAATCTCAAGCCATTCCTAAATTAGATTCCACCCTGCTCACTTCTAGAGCTCACCACTCACCACTATTATGTTGCCTACTCTGGATACCCTCTGCAAACCCTTCGGCATTTTGTATTCTACACCTTGACTGCTGGCTTGTTTTCCATATGTACTGGTGTCAGTGGAGCAAAAGAAATGTGTTTAAACTGGCAAACTGAGATGGTAGTTCCTTATTGCTTTCCTAAGAAACCAAAATATTCTACTTCTCTTATTGAGCAGCAGGGAAGACTAGGCATATATTCAGATGGAAAACCTTTGACAGCAAAGCAAAGGTGTCATACCACATTCTTAGCAATTTACATACACCAGAGTGAAAGCTGTCATTTTATCATGTCATGAAACACTAACTGTCTTTATGAATCCTTTTGTCACAGCCAAGAGTTTGCATTACTTCAGAATATTATTAATGCATTTGAATATAAACTGCTTGGTAATAAATCACAATTGTTAAGAGTCTCATAAGTATTCGCAATTATCTTTCAAGTCAAGCGGAGCTTCAGACTACTTTACACTGCTGCTTAGCTTACAAAATTGAGTGTCACATAAAAAAAGATAGCACTTTAGTGTTTCAGTCAACTGTGAATCCATGGGACACAATTGTAGTGTGTATTTATGTTCTCATATAAAAATAAAATGAAGAATCCATTCAGTGCTTTTATGCCCCGGTCACAAATGAATAAAAGAGAAATAGAAGTAACTAGAGAATGAACACTAAATTCAGCTCTTTTTCTCAGGAAGGCAAATAGTTTCCTAAACAATGGAAATGTATAGATAAACAAGAATTATCACTCTCACACTGACAGTTATGCTGGACATCATGTACCAGTCTTCCTATCTAGGCAGTTAAAATATCCTAGCTCTAGCCAAGAAATTTGGGTTGGAATTACTTGAGAAGTATAAAACAACAAAAAATTAGGGAAAGACTTCATCTGCTTCCATTCTTACTGCTGAGCTGGCAGCAAGACATGAAGCAGCCTGACTCCCTAAGCATAAGTTTTTATTGTAAATAGATATGTTCTTGAGTCATGTCCTGATTATCTTGTACATATCCAGAGATGGCCCTTTCCTATGACTGTCATAGAAAGTATTTCAAATTTTTGAAACCTGAAACCTCAGCTTTTACTTTACCTGCCTGCAGCATTTCAGTGTTCAAATTTACTGGGAGAGAGGTTTAATTTGAATCACAGATAAAACTGCAGTAGTGGGTGTCAAAACTCTGGAAACAAGTTTCTACTCAGGCTGCTGCTTACTCTAAAATAGCAGTCATATTCTGATGGGCTGATATCTGATAATACAAGGTATTGTATTGTACCACATGGGAATAATACAGCTGGAACCTTTCCTCTCACTTCTGTCAGTAGATGGTAACTGTAGGCATCTCCAGCACCAAGAATAGAGATATGGAATTCATGAGTGGAAGAAACACAGTCAGTTACAAACTTTGAGATCTGGAACCAAGACAAAGGCTTTAAAATAGGCCAGGGACAGTTCTTGGGCTCTGGAGTCAAGAGGGAAGTCCACACTGGTGCACTTCCTGGGAAACCTTACACAAAATGTGAACTGGAAAGAGTTCTTGGTTCATACCATGCCGTGAGCTGGGCATTGACATTGATAATGCTAGCTTGTACAGGCCAAAACTGTGTCAAGGAACGTGCTAGAATTTAAATGGTAAAGGTTATTTCATGCCATTCTTTTGCTTTTCCCCAGGGAATTTCTGGTATAAATATAGATGGAGTAGTAGGAGTGGGGTTTTGAAAGATATAGAGTTGTCCCAGCTTAGAAGAACAGAGACAAGGACTTCTTACTAGGGTAGACTCACCATGTCCATTATTTCAAAGAGCAAAGCAGGTCTGTGTTATTAATGTTATTAATGCCCTCTAGTTCTTCTGATGCCACTCATGCAACTGCAGATCAATTAGTTGGTTCTTTTCCTCAAGTAAAAGAATACAAGTCTACACATCAAATTTTCTACAACAATGCTCTAGTAAATCGTATTCTGGTTGTCAGGTTCTGGAGTTATTTTCCAGGAATCTTATGGGTGTTTTGACGTTTGTGTAGATAATCCAAGGTCTATTTGGACAAAGACCAATCACAAATGAAAAGTTAAACCAAATGTTTTAGAAAATGGAACTATTGGTACTGATTGAGGAAGTTCATCTTTTACCTTTTTATCCTTTTGCACTTCATTATTCATTCATACTTAAATGAATGAATGCTGAGTTTTCCAGCCATGTCCTCCTGAGGTGTTTCACTACGCATGAAGTAAAGTTCATAAAATGTGAAGCCTAACTCTGAGAAGAGATTTCAGAACTTTCAAACAAACCTGGTAGTTGTGAATTTAGGTGAACATCCATAAAGGAATTCCCTGCTCCTGTGTTTGCAACAATTCAAGCGGGACTTGAAAAACTCCAGATTTTGGACTTGCATTTCAACACTTTGAATACCTAAATTGTTTTTTGATCCCAATAAGCATGGAGAGTTTTATTCTGTGCTAATGTTCTCAGCTGGTGATGTTCCTTATGTACTTACCCAAGTCCTGTTGAACTGGTGTTCTCTAATTCCTTCTATTTCATAAATAAAACAGAATTTTTTGATTTGTCACAAGAAAACCCCAAACTAAACAACCTAAAAAAAAGGCTTATTCCTGTTCCTCCTTCTCCTGGCAAGGATGTGGACAAAACAGAAATCTGTGCCCTGGTCGGGGCTGTGGCAGGCCACTATAGTAATAAATGGGATGATTGGAAAAGTACTTTATACTTCAATTCCATTTGTAGCAAAACACTTCTAAGAAATAATTTAGTCATAAGTGAACATGATTCTACAATTCTAAAGTAAGCCTATTAAAAAATTTCTAATGAGCTTAAAAAAATCCTTATCAGCCAACCTGTTTGCTTAATTAATTTGTTAGATTGTGTACCTTGGTAAATCACCTATGGATTCCTCAGAAAAGCTCTGTTTATTCTTGTGGTTTACCTCACTAGAATTCTTAAAAGAACTAAAACAAACACCCAGGAAACAAGGAGAGAACTTACAAAAATTTTTCATTTTTCAGGCAGCAAAGATGCCAGACAGCTACTGCAGTTTAGAGTCTTGTCTCACCTGAGCTTTCGCTTTATACAGCCAACGCTGTTAGAGAAATAAACCTACAACTGTCTTAATAATGTCACATGGATTTGCTTGGTTTGCATTTGGTTTTGCTTCCATTTGAACATTAATTACTCCAGGGAAAATGTTGCTCCCAGAATAAGGTAGAACAGTTCAATTATTTAATTGAATTGCTGATATGGGTGCAGGCACCAGCAGATATCATAATTTTTTCTTTCATATAATTATTGCCTAACCTTGAAAGAACTCTGTGTTTTAGAGCTCAAACTGGGAATAAATTTTGATTGCCAAGTACATTCAATTTGAATCTCAGTATGAAGCTCAGATCTTTTTTTTTTCCTTGGACTTTCTGTGAGTACAGGAGAAAAGGTAGCTGTGATGGAGAGAGGAAAGGAGCAGCTTTTCGATTTACTTTGGGAGTTTGGCTATGAAGTATTTTCAGGGAACTAGCAAGACATTTCAACCATTATCTTGGATAATGTCTTACTATGACTAAAACAAATGTCATTTTTAGAATTAATCCTATTAAAGCCTATGAAGGTTGTGAATACTTGTAAACCCTATTTTCATTGGAATTTAGACAATTAGTTTTCAGTAATTAGCAATATCTAGATAATAAAACTTCCATGTTTTATTAATTGGACAAAACCTATCACTGAATATTGGACATCACTGACATTTAGGCCATTTAGAGCTGTAACCATGGGGAAAAAAAGAGAAACTCACAGGACTGATCTGTACTGTCAACAGAGCCCCAAAATTGTTTTTTAACATCACATGTATTGCAGAATCACAGGTTGAGGTTGGAAGTGACCTCTGGAGGTCACATGGTCCAATTCCCTTGCTCAAGGAGGGCTACCAAGAGCTCATTGCCCATCACTGTGACATCCTTTCAGTGTCTCCAAGGATAGTGATGCCACAATCTCTGGTCAATCTGAACCAGTGAAAAAGTGTGTCCTGAGGTTTTGAGGGAACCCCTGGTGTTCCAGTTTGTGTCCATTGTCTCTAGTCCCCTCACTGGATATGACTAGAAAGAATGCGGTTCTGTATTCTTTGTATCTTCCTTCAGATACAATGGTGAGATCACCCGAAGCCTTCTCTTCTCCAGTCTGAGCAGCTCCTGTTCTGCCAGCCTTTCCTTGCAGGAGAGAGGCTGCAGTCCCTTCATCATCTTTGTGGTCATTCACTGATGTCTCCGCAGTGACTCCTTATCTCTTTTGTACTGGGGAACCCAGAACTGGCCATATTGTTGTTCAAATATACTTCATAGAAATCACAGGAAAAATTAATTTAGAAAGGATCATTCAAGCTTGTATTGCAGGACTAGCTTCAAAGACAGATTAGTTTGCTCGGGACAATCTCATTTGATAAACCTCTGAGGATAAAGATTTTACAACTTCTGCAGTCCACCTGTCCAAGTCCTTGACCACTGCATTTGTTTGTTATTTTACTTATATCTATCTAGAATTTTTTTGCTGCAGCCTATGAATATGGCTCATCTTTTCATTGTGCAGCTCAGAGATTATTTTTTGTCCCTCTTTTGCATAACCAAACCTCAGTGCAATGGATGGCTGCAATTACATCCCCCCATCTTTTCTCATCTGTATAAAATAAACAAAATTCCCTCCATTTCTTTATGTCTGTATGATGTAACCATTTCAGTAATACTTCATTGGACTGTTATTAAATACTTTATTTAGTTCAGTCTGTGGACTATGTTGGCTTATGTCTGTTGAATTTAGTTTGGATAAATTATATCAGTGCTTTCTTTCAGCAATTTGAGAAATTTCAGTCTCCAATCAAGTTAAAAATTAGCAGGCTGACAACTGGTTTGAACTGAAAATTTGAACTTTAGGAGCAGTATGAATGTTCAGCTCACACTGTCTGGCCTACAACCATAGCTATGCAGAGCTAAAAATTCACTTCAGTCTTGGTAAGACCAGCTATGAGGACTGTCCATTGAGATTCCAGGTATGAAAGAAAAAAAAAAAAGGTACATAATATCACTCCCACTACATTATTTAAAAGAAGAAAAATAAAAAATAATTAAAAAAAAAAAAGAACAACAGGTGAAAACTATCCAGCTAAGAAATATACATTCAACAGGTTTATCTGCTAGACATTTTTTCAGGTAGAGTTCAATAAATGTCTGATATCAGAGGATACTATTGTAAGTGTAGGTGATAACACCACCCGAGTGTTCTCCTGATAAGAAACCATTTGCTGTAGGCTACAACTTGACTGAATTCAAGGGTTTGGAGTTAATTTTTTATTTCCTGTGCTTCCATCTGCCCTTCATTTCCATGTATTTCCTTTAATTTAATTGGTGATATTTCTGCAGTTAAGGAAAGCAGGAGCATATACCATTCTATAGCTGTCATTTCTGACAGGAAAAGTATCTTATCCTTAGCTCTTCTGTTACCACACAGAATGCTGGTCTTAGGTCTTATGGTCCTCCCTGCAATGTTAGGACCTCCCTGTCAAGTTGTAGGACTTTTGCAAGACTAAATGAAGACACTTAAATGAACTTTAGTGTCAGTAATTAAATTTTTCTGCAACGAACTTCAGTGGGAAGGTGCTCTATGCCTTTCTACCAAA
Source organism: Promerops cafer (assembly GCA_013398275.1). Classification (NCBI taxonomy): domain Eukaryota; kingdom Metazoa; phylum Chordata; class Aves; order Passeriformes; family Nectariniidae; genus Promerops; species Promerops cafer. Next base: position 165,561 of record VZSE01011625.1, on the reverse strand, counting down.
TATTGATGACAAAGGTTATTTAAACTTCCTGGCCTTCACTGAAGAAAGTTAATATTTATTTAAAAAGACACTTCTTAGGAAGAAGGGGCTGAATAAGTGATTCTGTAAACATAGGATAAACTTTTCCTTTTGTTAAAAAAAAAAAAAGGATATTTCCTGCAAGGTCTACTGAGACTTAAGTCTTTCATTGGATGTTTGCTTAGCAGTTGTAGTTATTCTTTCTGAATGAGATGATTCACTACATTTACCACATTTTGCAGAGCTAGAGCACAGTCACAAATTTCCATCAGCTGATTTTTTTTTTCTCGGATAAAGTAAATATTCTTTATGTTCATTTATGTTAATTTCTCAATGGAGAAAATATGACATCCTTGATAAAGGTCATTGGAACTTCTACCTCATTTGTAAAGAAAGATATAACATTCACCTCAGGTATAGGAGTGATGAGTGGACAGAAACTGTCTGCTAAAAGATAGTCTTGAAGTAAAATTTCAGATGCTCTATGATGATAATAAAATGCTTCTTAGAGATAAGAAGTAGGCATGTTTTTGTAATAAACTCAAAAGAAAAATTCTTTACCATGCCAACTACTACTGCTGGTTTTCATGTCTCACATAGCCTAGTCAAAACTTCATTACACCGTGATACATTCTTCTTTAACCCAGATAAAACTAAACCCACAAAACAAAACAAATTTATTCATAATTTAAAAAGGTAATTTTGGGACTATTTCCTGTTAAGAACAATGCCCAAAATTAAATTATATCTAGTATTTCCTGGACAGAAACAAAGGGATATTTTGAGACACTTTTCTAGTACACTTCCTTCAGGTTCCACAACATGTAATGTTTCTGTAAACTGAACTAATAAAATCTAGGGGTTTGATAAGGTTTTGCCACCTCACTATCTGAAAAGCCTTTCCATTATTCCTCTAAAGATTGTAGCCTGGGGAAAAAAAAACCAACAAACAATATTACCTAGTTAAATGGACATGAAATTATACAGTTTTATGGTTTGAAAGAAGAAATTAATAGACTGATCACCTGCTAAGGTCCAAATAAATATGTGATCCTGTTTGTCTTAACATTATTCACAGCAGGTTTACCAGAAAAAAAAAAAAAAAAAAATCTTAAATTATGAAAGCTCAATCGGGTGAAAATTAGGTGAAAATCTACTTTATACAATGAAAGAAAACTTATTCCTTAGCAACAGAACAATTATTCTGTTTGGATCTGACTTCAGTTTGCCATATGGCGTTGTGGATTTCTGTCCCGCTAAAGTGTGCAATACCTACGGGATTTTTGTAGCAATTTTTAGATCTCTTAGGCATCCTCAGTAAGATGCAATATGTGATATTATAATTTTTAATTTTTTATCCCAGTACTGAAATAGCATTGAATAAGCATTTGACAGCAACATTTTCTAGTTTTAGCTGAGATTTATACTCATTGCCTAAATAAAACCCCAATCTCCATAGACAGAAAAGAAAGGAAATACTTGTTCAGAAATTGCTATTACAAGAAGTGCTGTTTTTTTCTGTTGAATTTCAAGGGATGATGCCAGTTAAAAATAGAGGAATTTAGAAAGTTGACATTAGGAAAAAGCTATCAAAATGAAATTTGTAAGATGGAGTGGATGGCATTCTGTAATACAGAAGCCCTATTTACTCGGGAGTTATCTAAATGCAGTATTATTGAACAGTTACAGCTTACAGAAAACAATAAATTCTTCTTTTTCAATATTCCTAGTTCTGAGTGATCAATATCCCATGTGAAAAATCCTGTAACTCCACAGAACAGCAGAAGGCTACCGTGTTAGGACTATAAATGATATACAGGAAGCCAGGAATTCAGTCAGCAGTAAGATTAAAAATAAGACAGTGAACTAAAGGATGGTCCTAAGAGTCTAGAAAATGTTAGGAGCCTGTAAGACCAAATTGTTACAGTGAAACCATGCAAGTGAAAAGCCTTTTAAGATGTCACTGTCCAAATTTCTTCCCCCACCAAGGAATACTTGAAATAATTGGCCTAATCAGAGAGGCAGAAAAAGAAATCAGACTTTAAAATTAGAAAATTGACAGTCCTGGCTGAAAAAATAGATACTGTTTGCAAATTAATGACTTGGGACTGTAGCAGGTATAACAAACGCTGGGAGTGGTGTCATGGTCCATTTGAACCACTTAAATTTAAAGGACAACATACTCTGTAAATTAAACTACTTTTTGAGGAAAGGAAAACAAACACTTAATCTGACTTATACAGGCTAGTCTAACATGAATTCACTTCAGTAATTCATGACTTACAAGTTCTTTAACTTTTAACTCACATGCCAATGACCAAACCCCTCAACTTGCAAAGGGTTGGAGCACTCATTCTTCCTCCTCCCTCACAGCATAGGTGTCCCCTGTGTCACACAGGGAAGAATGAAAGCCTCAGCAGTCTGGCTGCTACAGGATCTGCTTCAAAATCTCCTTAGGTAAGAGGATGCATTTATAACCTACGGCTTGGAAATTTGGTCTATGTCATTTCCATAAATTAATGCATACAGAAGAAACTTCAGGCAATTAATATGCAAGGATGGAAGAGACAATGGCTGGAGGAGACAGCAAGCAGCAGGTGATAACAGCTGCATTATGACCTTTGTGCTGTCCTGTCTATCCTGTCCTGCCTACATGTGGCTCTCCTGCTGACCTAATGGTGCTGCTGCCAGCACACTTCAGGTCTTAGTGTGAGCTGTGTACTAGGCCAAAACCCGGGCAGGAGCTGAGTGAACAGTCAGAGGGAAGAGATTTAGATTCATATTCCTTTAGGGATATTAATAGACCACTCCTTAGCAAGACAGGCACTTACATCTCATTTTCATTTTCATTGTAATGCTGCTGTCCTTAGTAAACAGTGCTTTTCTTGGGGAGAGTTTGCTGATCATTAATTGAACTTATCAGTGCTCTCACAAAGGAAAAGTGCAAGTACCAAGCTGAATTTAGATTTGTAGAGACGATTATAGCATATTGCAAGAGAAAATTAAATCATGCAATTCCCCTTTGTCTCTGCTGAAGGCTGACCCCAGCTATTCTGCAAAACACAACTCTATCTCAGAATCATGAAATTTATTACAAACTTATTTTTTCCTATATCTGTCATACTGCACTGTAATGCCTTTCTGCCCTTTGATGAGGGCAGCATGTGCAGTCCTCAGCCTTTCTGGCTGTCAGACTCCATAGAACCATGCAGGGCATCCCTGCTTTGCATCTGTACCTGAAAGCCTGCATTTTAATATGTGGAGCTTGGTTTGAAGAAATGAAACAAGTGCATTTGTTTGTTTGTTTGCTTGTTTGTTTGTTTCATCTTTTTTTCTGAGAGAAGGCTTTGGATTTATGCACTTTGGCTACTGCTTAAAACTTAGAAAGCATTTGTCTAATTACAAAAGCAATCAGATACTCCTGTCATGACAGAGATGCTGCAGCTAGGTAAGGTCTCTATGTCCAAACAGGCCCAACTTAGGCAGTCAGAGAGAGCCTAAGCTTAAGAGAGATCTCATCCAAGAAACATTAATCACTATGTTAGGCTGTATGTTTTGGTATTGCTACTGTTTTTGCTGTATTATAGTATATTATAGTATTGATGATGCCTGTCCTTGGTCCTGAGGCTTGATGGAATGCAAGTCAGATCTCAGCACTAACTACCTACTGGTTGAATAATGGAGCATTAACCTCCAATATGTCCTAAGTCCACATTCTAGTTTCTCATCCAAACATCACTGAATTGCTTTCGCTGAACAATTCCTTTTACTTTTCTCCAACCAATTGTCCAGCACATGTAAAATTTTCCTTGCATTACTTACAATTTAATCATAGCACTGGCAATACTTTGCAGCATTGCAATAACCATGCTTGTTACTCTTTGAGTTTTCAGATTTTTTTTCAATGTGCTTATATTTCAAGTGTGCAGACCCTGTGGGCACTATGGACTTGTAGTGTATATATATATACGTATTAAAAAAAAAAAATCTCTCCTGCTATAATAACATGCTATATTAATTTTTCTGATCCTAACTGGTCCTACAAGTAAGTTTATCTCAGTTAGGTCCAAATGAAATACAATACTATCAAATGAAGGCGTTCTTACAAAATACCAGGCATAAATAATTTATTACTATTTTCCTCATTCTAACCAAATGGCTGTGCTGGTGACATTTTGCCTCCTAAAGGGTCCCCTAAAATGCCACATACACACATTCAGAAGTGATTCCTACATGCTGTTTAGCAACTGATTTTAACATTTAGAGGAAATTAGAAACTTGATGGTGGTAGGGGTTTGAGGAAAAAAATACAGATGCTATGAAAAGAAGAAAGTTGCATGCCAGGCCATGAAGACAAAGCACCAGATAGGAAAAGGTCACTGATGCAGGAAAACGAAAAGAGGATTGAAAAAGAGATTGCTAGAAAGAAAAAGATTGGCAAGTAAATATATAAAGACAAAGATACAAAATACTATAAATACTCCTCTAATCAACTTCCAGGAAGTCAGCAAGAGATGCTGATTTTTGGGAATTGTTAAACCTCTTTTAAAACATTTGAATTTGTGAGGTGCTAGAGGTGTCATTTCCAAAGCTTTTGCTAACTCCTAGTACATAGAGCACTCATTGAGGTAGAAAATCAAGACCAAGAAAAAGTTTGCAAGACTGCAAACTGCAGTCTTGCAAGATGCAGAACAAGATTTGCACATAACCCAAGTTTCCTTTTCTTTGGCATAAGCACAGAATTTGTCTCAGTTTACCCTAAGCTCTTTTTGTGCCAATTAAATGCACCTCTTACTTCATTGTTGAGTTTAGTTTTTAGAGAATCTAAACATGATAGCTGAGAGAAAAGTAAGTTAACTGCCTCTAACTTGTCTAAAGGGATAGCAAATCCTTAATTCAGGAGCTGATGTATATGGTGGATATATAAATTTGTTTAAGTATTTATTTAACTATTTCACCAATAACCTTCTGAAATAAGCATTTTGAGCAGATCCTGTGTTGGTAGGAAATGCTTGTGTTTCATCAAATACCTTGATTTTTATGAACTAAGTAAAGAAGTAATTCTTTTTCTTTAGGGATTAAGAAATCTCAGTCTCCAAGCAAGAAAAAATTTGGCAGGCTGACAACTGGTCTGAACTCAAAACTTGAACCTTACAAATAGTATGAATGTGCAGCTCACACTGTCTGGCCATATCTGTGCAGAGCTAACACAACACTACGGGCTTGGTAAGACTGCTACGAGGACTGACCATTGAGATTCTGGGTGTGAAGAATTAGGCTTCTGGAAGACAAAATAAGTAGTTGTCATTTAATAATTTTAAATTATCAAGCTTTCAAGCATATGTAAGAGCAAATATACGTATATATATATATGAACAGACAAATCTCACACAGACTTGATTTACAAAGACCATTGCATAAGGACTCAGAAACTGTTACAGCTGAGAACTTTACAGAGAAAAACCACCATGTGCTGACCCTAACTCCCTGTCCTCACTTTTACTCTGCCCATATTCTTGCCAAAGAGGCTGAAGGTGTGGCACTAACAAGGGTGGAAGTAGAGGAATCAAGAATGAAGGAGTGAAGTTGAGGCTTGGAAATGGGGCAGGAAAGGTGTTGTTTGTCCTTTTGTTTCTTACTGTCAGGTTAATAATATTTAGTTTCGTTAGCAACAAGTTAAGTTAATTTTCCCGGAATTGACTGTGTTTTGCCCACATTGGCATTTGGTAAGCCATTTTACAGTCTTAAGCTTGACCTGTTATCTTTGTCATGCCTGTTCTTCCTGTTTTCTTTCCTTGTCCCCCTGCAGGTGAACAAGCAACTTGGTGGGTGGGTGTTTGACTATCAGCTAGGTTAAATCCACCACACTCAGAAAGGACAGCTTTTCTACTCGTAGAATAAATACTGAAACTCCCAGCAGCTTTCATGGCACCCAGCTTTCGCACAAATCATCTATCAAAATCATTCTACTTAATTCTGTTAATTTTTTTAATGTAACATATTCTCAGTCTCAGATGGTTTAAGAAGAAATATTAATACATGCATTTGGCAAAAGAGTGAGAGTATTAGGTAGACTCTGAGACAGGAATGAGTAAGTTAAACTTCCCATGTGGTATATTTAAATGTTTAACAATATGCTCTTTCTCATCCCAGTCAATGAATTATGGCACACTTATTATGATGAAGTGTTTTATTTCTCGCATCTAGACTAATCTATCTTCTTTTAAGGGACACCATGAAGGACAATGCTTTGACAAGTACACCTGTGCCAGTGATTTTTCTGAAATAAAATTGAAGGTACGAGGCAGAACCCTCTGTAGAACCTTACCCTGGGCCCTTCCTAAATAAAAGAATGACAGCCCTGTGGATGGCTGCTGGCCCTATTTCCCAACAGACCCATTTCCTTGGATCCCCTGAACTTCTCAGTGCTGCTGGGCTATGGGGGATGTTGGGAGGCAAGGGGCAGGCAGAGCACACAGGATGCTGCTGTGGTGCACTGAACAACTGGCTCTGAAACCTGTCTACAACAAAACAGACCTGACTGGTCCACACATGCAGGACCTGGTCCTGCTTGCCTGGGTGGTGAGCGCAGGCGAGACCTTGCAGGGCAGGAGGTCAGAGGTACTCACTGCCATTTTAGCTCATTAGCTCCCCACTCCTATAATAACAAAGAGCTTCTGTCTGCAATAATCTTAACAGGCTCCTTGCGTTATTACTGGAACGGTTAATGCTCATGTTTTACTGCATGGTATAAAAGAGTTCAGATAGCACAGCTGAAAAATATTTTTTGTTTCAATATTCTTACAGGTTTGCTTTAGTAAGCTCTGGGATTCAGCTATTAAGAACCCTTGGTAGCTCTCAGTTATAAAGAATTCAAAGTTTTTCAAGCAGGAAAAGAAGGAAAGATATACTCCACACTTGATTTTCTTTTCACTTTGCTTTGCAGAACACTTAATTGGTGTAGGAAATGTCAGTCATTGCAATAGCAGGGAGATACAGCTTGTACACTGGCCATTATTCTGTACTGTTTTGTATCTTTTCTGCCTCTATAAAATAGATTTCAAATGGAAAAAAAAAATATTTATGATATACCTATTTTGCCTTTTCTGGGACAAACATTTGTCTCAACACTGCACAACAACCTGAGTCACAGAAATCTAAGTGCAAAGTTTGCCTTACTAGTTTGTCAGTGCTTTCTGTTTTCAAAGGCTCATGCAGAATTACAGACCAGTGCTAATGTCATTCAGAATGGTTCTTCTCTCCAAATGTGCCACATCCTCGTTTTAAACAGCAAAACACCACTCTGTGGCCATTTTCCTGTGGCTGATGCTTTATGAAATGAATGTGCTGGAAGATCAAGGGAGACAGTTCACACTGCAGGGCATGGACTGGTTCCTGCAGTTCTAACTGTGTAAGTTTTGAGCTGGCGGCTGCACAAGTTAAGCAGTCAAGGAAGCTCTGTTATCTGGGGTGTTTTAACTGTTGGCAGGCCAAACAGGACTTATTGAATTTAACTTCTGGGTTTATAGTGTATTTTTATATATTAAATGCATGCATTTTAAAGGTCTTTCATATCTGAGAGGAGATGTTGCTTTGTCCCATTTTTTTTCTCAGACGTGGATCTGAAGCCCATTTTCCGCATTAGATGTATTTGAAGGCTGACTTGAAGCATCCGAATATCAATAAGGCATAGGACATTCTTCCTTTGAAATTTTCTCCCAAAGAATAATAAAGTTGTCGAATGGCTTTATGGTATGAAAAAATGTATGCAAAATATGGAAGCACAGAGGATTCTGGCACCCATGAATGTGTAGAATCCTAATGAAATAGATGAATATGGCATAAGCAAATATAAATTTTGATCCTTAAAAATTCCTCATATACACTAACATAACAAATGCACAATTTTGTTTTTTTTTTGACCACAAGCAGCTAAAGAAGTCAGGATAATCACCTATTAATTCAAAAAGGATAATGCAGAGACAAATACCAAATCTGTGAGCAGTAGATTTTAGTATGGGGAAATAAAAATCTAATGTATGAATACAGGCAAAATGTAAATGTGCACTCTTGTAAAAATGAAATTTGATGGAAAGTAATAATGCATTTACAGCAGCTGGGAAAACAGAAGAATGTCCTCTCTACTTTAAGAAAGAAAAAAAGTGAGACACTGAGGATTTTCAAGGTATCAGAATGATTGATTTCACTCCAAATGAAATCAGTTGAAGTTGCTCTATTTCATTACAACATTAGGTTGACTGCTTGTAGAAGTACTTTTATCTGAAGCCTCATATTTTTAAATTTTCTGGCAAATAAAAAATAATAAGAGAATATGAAATGTGTTCTTTAGAGAGATGGAAAACAAAGCAAGGAAGAAAGAAAAAAGAAAGTTTTGCAAGTAATGGAGAAGCAGTCTACTCACTGAGTAAATAAAAGCAGACTGAAAATCAGCAAAAACTAAATATCCCTGCAGTTAAGCTGTAGCAAATTTGAAAAAAAAAATACATCAAGGATTAAATCAGATTTAATTATTTAAATGCAAAAAGAAATCAGCAAGACTATTTAATTTCAAAACTTGCTTCTCCTCCACCTTGACTTCTTCATTAGTGTTTGCTGAAAGTAGTTTATGTCTTGTACCTTTTAGAGAAGAAATGAAGAACTGTACAATCACGTGATAAAAATGACATTCTGATGGATGTATTATGTGCTAAGAGAATGTGATGACTTCTGCTTGTACCTGTTTTTATCTTGATATATTGCATCTTCAGTACAGAGAAGACAGTTCTTTACTATGAAATCAAATAGATTTCCAGACAAATAATGAATATGAGAGGCATAAACTGTAAATAGGGTATAACTTGCACATATTATGTAAAACGTAGTAGCTAAGCTATACTGAAATAAATATGTCTTCAGCAGCTGTGATTTTCAGATCTCTAAGGTGCATGCTCAGAAGGGATTTTAGATTTCAGCTTTTGTCTTAGGCCAACAGAACAAGTTTCCAATTATAAACTAATTTTAACTCTACTCAAAAACTCTAATATTGTCTTCACATGCGTCTATATAAAATAATAAGGTTTTAAAAAATGTAATTATATTTAAAAGACCAAAGAACACTTCACACTGTCAAGCACCATCTCTCATTTTCATCAAGTTCATTTTGGTAGAAGTTCATTACCAAATTAAACTGTACCTGTCACAGTAAATCTTGAGGAGTTCAAAGCTATGCAACTCCATAATTATTATAATTAGGCCTCTAACTGCAGCCTGACTTCAACATTTAGGAATTGATGGCTAAAAGTTAAATCTTCTTCTTGTCTTTCATTTAACATATGGTGAACCCCAACAATTAATAAGCCCAAGAGTTCTCTGAATGGAACAAAAAAAACCCTACTCTGTGTATTATTTAAAAAAGAATCACTTTCTTAACTATCTGGAAGTGGTTATAAGCACTCTGGAGATAAGATACCTGACTGTAACTCAGAAGACATGACTGGACACTCCATGCTTTGTACAACTCAGCATGAAGTCCTTCTGTCGCCACTGAAATGAAGATTTATTTCCAGACTATGTCTGTTCTTCAAAATTATGATTGTATATATTCAATGCTGTTTTTATGTAGACATTCTTAATTTCCTACTGGGTGGAGTAGATAATGGCATACTCCATGGTGGGGTAAATATGGATTTTGCAGGGTGCTATATCCCAAAACACAAGTGATGGTGAGCAGAGAGAATAATTGATCATGTAAGAGTGTACTGAGATGTTTTCATGATGATTTAGAGGTAATGCTTACAGAAAGTTTATCATTTAGACAGAGGAGGTTTCCCCATTGCTCATGGTTAATTGTCAAAATGCCAGCAAAATATATCATGAAGCCAACTACAGAACAGCTTCTAATGACTCTGGGGCTTTTGTTTTCCCCAATTATTTTACTCCCCAGTTCTTCCCCCACTTGTACAAGTTAGAACTGAGTGAGAGAAGCAATAAATGTTGATCAAGCCAATCAAAATATGATAATAAAACAATAAATTAAATCATAATTGGAAATTTACCTAAAGCTAAACTATGACATCTTTGTAGTACAATATGTTAACTTCCCTTTAATTTGAGAAGAACAAAGGTTTAAATGAAAATGGCATGTTTACTCCATGGCAATTGTTGCCACAATCCACAGAAATATTGTTGCATTTCTGATGTCTGCTTACTATTAAACTTCTGGAAAAAGAAATTAATTATTTCCCATTTGATTGTTTTATGAACAGAAGTTAAATTCCATTAAGAATTTTTAACAACAACAGCAACAGTAACAAAAATATATGCCAGATTCAAGTTATTTGAAGCTTGACACTCTGTCTTTATCTATTAATAATTTGAAGTAACCTTTCAGAGGGGTCTGTAATGAATACCTGAAAAGAGAAATTAACCATTTACTTCCAACTATCTCTTTTTTGGTGCAAAATAGGTAAATGAACTCCAGACAAGTTAACATTCAATGATTTGTGCAATGATCACTCAAAAAAAATGGAAGTTGAGGGTTTTTCTGTTATTTCTTTTCTTCCACTGAACTCTAAATGTATTTACAAAAATTCTGGAGATCATGCCTTCATCTGCCTGATCACAATGGCATCTTGAAACACATCCCCTACCAGAGTGTTATCTCAATACACTGACATCAGAAGGTCTTTGAAATAGTTTCCAACTTCTTGAAGCTATTTTTACGTAATAACCAAAACACAACAAACCCAACCGCATGTTCTACATGCTGCATATTGTACAGGTTATGAGAAAAAGATATTATTAGCAAGTGAAAATATGGCTATCTCTTCAAATTTCCAATGTTTTTTCACATTCTAGTTTTAAAATCCTATCCAACAAATTTTCATATTGAAATTTATGTTGCAATACATTAATAGTGCAAACTTTGTAACTAATTTTTACAAAGCATTTTGAAACAGTGTTGAGGGAGGAAAGTCATCAACAGCAAAGGTTTCCATTACTGGAAGCAATATTAAGACTGAAATATCCAAATCTTTAACTGAACCCAGTTCAGTTACTTCCTCTGGGTGAAGGTGATGACGTTCCAGGAAAACACAAATCTAGTTTAAAATTTTCTGTTCAGCAACAGCAACAAAATTGTACAAAAATTGTCTGTGTGCAGAAAATATAAACCTAATGGTTACAGTCACTAGAAAATGACAAGGAATGACCTATGTATTTATGGTTCAAATTATTCACTATTTTTGAGGTTTAAACATAGCTTGTGGCTGCTAGAAATTATCATCAGTAGTGATCCTGTGTAGAGAAATATTTAAATCTCAGCAGTAGAATTGTTTAGATAGATATGATGTTTTAGGAGACTCCTAGAATAATAAAAAGGAAAGAAATTGCTGTCTTTGCTATTGACGCCCCATTTAAATAGAAAGATGGGAAAGATACAGCAGTAACAAAAATTGACCTCAAGGGTTACTTGTTTGAAATTGATACCTGATACACTGTGATCTATTCAAAGGAAATAACATGCTGAGTATCTTTGAAATGAACAAAACCAATCTTAAATAAAGGGAAATGAAAAGAATACAGTTTCCTCATATTAAAAGAAAGACAGGATCTATATTACTGTTGATTTGGGAGTAATAAAATCAGGGAACAACTCTGAGAAGCTATTAAGAACAGTTTTGTTTGAGGATATTTTTTTGGCTTTGAAAACAATCTTAAAATATCTCTGAATCTGGATTATAAATGTTGAAAGCTAAATGCTCCTGCAGTACAAGAGAGTCCTAAGAATTAACTTTAAAGCAAGTTATTTAATGATGATCTGGGTGTAACACAACATGGGATTTTCACGCATGCTGAAGAAAAAAGAGAAAAATCTAAAAGAATTTCAAACATTTGCCTCAAAGGGACCTTTAGAAGGTCCACTCAGTCTGTCCTATATGGAGGAAAATAATACTTGAAACCCTGTCTTGAAGGTGTTTGGCTACCTCCCTCTCACAAAAATCTGCAGTGAAAAGGATTGTATAAACTCACCAAGAAAACCCCTTTTCCTGTTTCTAATTAGCCTTGCAGGTTATGTGCAGATTGCTCAGGGAGCTTGTGGAGCCCTATCCCTGGAAGTGTTCAAGGACCTAGAGCAACCTGGTCTAGTGGGAGGGGGTTTGGAACTAGATGGTCCTGAAGGTCCCTTCCAGCCCTTAACATTCTACGGTTCCATGAAAACATCTCTTAATAACTGATCACCTTTGATAAATATCTATTATCAACCCCCTCTCTGAACAAACCAACCAACCAACAACAGAGAAAAACAACTGATCATTTTAAGTAATCTTTTCTTCTAGGGAAAACTGTGCCTTTTTTAGTGTCTTTTTTTTTTTTTTTAATGTAGTAGAACTTGATCTTTTGACTCAGTCTTTACAAGACAGTGTAGCAAATATTTTACATTGCTTGCTATGCTCTTTTTTTATTCTCTTTGCTGTCTGTCTCTATATTCTTACTAACCTAGACATGGTATTTTGGCAAGGTGTCAGCATTGACAAGTCGAGGAAACAAATGATTCCATGCTGTAACAATGATTCTGTTAATACTTTTTGAAAGTCCAGGTGTATTTTTTTCCCCATCTTCTCATTAATCTGACACTTGAGTATATGGGGCAGTACAGTATGCACATTCCCCAATTTCAACCTGCAGAGTCCCAAGTGTCTAAGAACTTGAAGAAGATGTGGACAAGAATAAATAACATTTGTGTGGATAAAATATGTTTAAAATTCCTAGTTACTTTTCTGCTTTGAATGCTTGTCCATGTATGCATTCACACTGTAGGGTTTTCTCTTTTCTTTTTTTCACTTTTTTTTTTTTTTTTTTGATTCTATGGAAAATATTCTAATAGAGATACCACTCATCAAGGCACCTGCAAAAATATTGGCTCTGTCAGAATATACTTTGATCAATGAAGGCAGATCCACTTGGGTCTTAGATATTTTAACAAAGTCCCTGATCCAGATTCTCTTTGTGCAGAGATCTCTAACTATTGATGCAAACAGCCATTGAGGTTTTTCAGAAGAGTCAGCACTTCTGCAATATGTGATAATTCCTGCTTTTAACACCTGTAATCAGGCAGGTATTTCTTTGTTGGCAATGGGAGAGTAGACTACAGACTTGCAAAGGATTTATTTAAAAAATGATACAGGAACTCTGTGCAGATAACAGACTGTAGCTCTTTGATCAGCTGATGCTTATATCAGATAGGTAACCCATCTTTGGATGGCTCAGCTTTATGGGATTCTTTTCTTACAGCCTCTTCTTGCTGCACTTCAGGCAAATCTTTTTGTCATGCTTCTTAATTAGGAAACTTTTCACCTGACAGGTAAATGCATTGATCCCCCTTAGCAAGATATGATCTACCCTATTGAACATTACTGCTAATTTCATGAAATATACTAATGGACATTAGGTGTACTTTATTCACTAAGTCCAAACAGCATGAGAAAAATCTCAGTGTCTTATTTTGGTTTTGAAAAAAAAAAAAAAGTCTCTTGTTGATTTCTACTTCTCACAAGTACAATTTTGGTACCACCCTTTTCACTATCAGCCACTCAAGACAAAGGGTGGAAATTTGTTGTATTGACACAGAAGACTGAGTCTATGCAGGAAAAAAAACGAAAAAAAACCCTTGAGCTCATAAATATAAAACTAGAAAAAAAAACTGGATTCAATCTTGTTAGTACCAAGTCACTTTGTCACCTTAGGTAGAACCTTAGATAAGCTGTGACAGAGGTCTCATTCATCAAAGAAATAATGTAAGAGGGATTACCACCACACGGATCTCCTACTTCCTAGCAGAAGAAATATCCTCAAGAAAAACTATCCTCACAGATGGAAAGAGTAAAGAGCAATTTGCAACTGTATAAACTATCAAGTTTAATTCTGTGCAGAAATAAGATTTCTGGTTCGCAGAATTAGATTCACAAATCTCTAAGAATGCAGTGAGAATAATATTGGAATGAAATGAGGAAAGAAAGGAAAAGGCTAAAACAGAATTTATACTTCTACCCTGAACTCAATTTTAGCACTTAAATGTAGATGTTTGTGTCAATTAGAAGGCTATACCAGCTACAAGGTATTAATAAAATCAGTGGTGATGATCTTCCCCCTAGCTGGTCCAGGGGATAGCTATTGTGCTTGGGATTTAGAAGATCTAAATTGGTATTGTGTCCCCTTTTATGGTACCACAGGCAGAACCTCTGGAAATGGTTGTGGTGTGTTAACGATAACAAAGGGAGGAACTGAATCAAATCTAAAATTACACCACTCTACTCCTGAGCCAAATCCACCCTTTTCTCTAGCAACCAAGATCCTCACAATGAAAAAATCTGTGACATCTTTTCAGAGAGACACAGCCAACTCACAAGTACCTTACGGTGTTCTTTCTTCAGTAAGAGCAGATATTAAAATCAAATAGGAGCATGCATGTAACTATCTCTCTACAATATTTATAACCACTAATTTGAACCTAACTTTGCAGTGGTTAAGGAGAGATTGGTTGCATACTCAGAAAACTTTGCTTTCTGGGGCCTTTTTCCAACCTCTTACTGCCCTGTGGATATTTCATTCACCCATGCCATTAAGAAAGTGGTAAAGGTCAGGGCTAAACAGAAACATAGATTGTGCCTGCAAAAGGAGTAAAACTTTCTTCTTGTTCTTCCTGCTGTTCCAGGAGTCTGGATGTGCTAGATTCTTAACCTCTTTTTTAAATATGAAAAAGGATTATTTTATCTCCAGTAAAAAACTGAAGGATAGCCATGTGAGTGGGTTGGCTTTGTAACTTACTCTCAATTCTAAGGTTGGAGCTGTCTTCAAGTAATTTTGCAAAACTTGGGAGAATTTTTTTCCAGACAAGAGGCACTGAATTTGCCACCCTAAGCAACCTGTGTGGTAAAAAAAAACCAAGCAGTTCCTTTCTAGGGAAAATATATAAAAGCTGGAAACTTAAAAAATAGTGTCCATGAGTTTCTAGTTTCCATTCAGCAGTTGGAGTTAAAGGCCAGAGCCCAAACATGCTTCTGTTGAGACAGTGTAAGATTATTTTTTGACATCTCAGCTGAACAGTGTTTTGCCTTGAAATCTGCCTTCTTCAAAGTTTCAAACAATAAGAACAAATAAACCTTGCCTTTTCAGAGGAGGAAAACTCTAATAGAATCTAAGACAGATTTTTTGCTAGATCCAGCCCTGGAAAAGGAGAGTGAACTTTTGTAACCCAGAAAGATGTAGCAGGAAACAATGGACTCGGTGTCCTGTAGTGGAAACATGAGTTCTGATACTTTATTTACAGGAATCAGAGAAGATTTTCATTTAGACTTCCTCTCTTTGACTTTTCTAAGCAAGTCACCCTCACTGCACCTGGGGTTAGCACCAGGGTCGTTGAAGGGTTGTCCCCCTCATTGACAGCAAAGTGTTCCTGCTGTTTGCATTCATAGGGGTCTCCACCAGCAGAAATCCACAGAGCTCAGTGCCTGCTGAGATCAGACTCTTGTCTCAGATAGATTGTCTGATGCCTTCTTTTTAGCAAAGTACTGGTTGCTTTTAATTTATTTTTATCTTGTGAATGTCAGATGCATTTTGAATTATTGTTTTGTTCTTTGAACTAAAAATTCCTCTTAGAATGACTCTTTGTGCAAGTTTTACAAACATAATCTTGATTATTTCTTCTTTAATGCCATTAATGAAAATATAATTTAGAACTTGGCCCAAGACAGATCCCTACAAGTATCTATATGAAAAATCTCTTCAGCTCATCAGTGAATCATCACTATCCACTCTAAGAGCACACACTGACTTGGGAATTTGGCTTATGCCCATAGTATATAACCTGACCTTTATTATTTAAAAAATGTCATGTGACTAGTGCCAGAAAGATTACTGAGGTAAAAATGTATCACAGGTATTACATCATCCTTATCTTCTAGGCCAGTTAGATTGCCAAAAAGTAATAGCAACAACCAGAAACAGTATATGTCTTTTGCTGTTGCCATTCAGTTGCTTAAAAATTGATAACTCAATGAATTGAGAAGGCAAGTTGAAGCACTAAATCTATAATTTATCAATTATAACTTTTCTCCATTGATACAGCTTGCTTTAGAGGGTAAACTTCCTGATGTATCCACCCTAACTATTTCTTCAAGAATAACTGTGATATGGT
Source organism: Promerops cafer (assembly GCA_013398275.1). Lineage (NCBI taxonomy): Eukaryota > Metazoa > Chordata > Aves > Passeriformes > Nectariniidae > Promerops > Promerops cafer. The sequence continues at coordinate 149,348 of VZSE01011625.1, read as the reverse complement.
CTCTATTACTTATGAGGTACACCAGAAAGAATTTTATCATTCTCTGAACATTTGAACCTCTCTAACATACCCTGTGCAAAGTTTCTTCCACACATTTTGTAGGACTATGCCCTACATACTCTTTTCCAATAAATAATTAAGCACTTAGTCCCACATTGCTTTCTTCCTTTGCTTGCTGTTGTTGCCTGATCAAAAATTTCATCTGCAGCTCGTTTTTGATAAGAGCTTTTGTTTTGTTCTTTCTCCTTTTATCTCTTAGAGAAATGCAACAAATTTGCCTCTCACCTTATTCTCAGCTTCAGAGAGTGACTTCAAAGCATTCTTGATCTACAGTATAATATTGGTCTCCTTTTCTCCTGTTCATGCTTCCTCAATAAACTGTTTCTGTTTATTACTAGACTTCCAATTCTACTAATTTGTTTTACCAGTTTTCTGTGATGTTGATTAACCAACTTTTTTTTGGCTATAAAGCAATATTGAAGACCTTTTCTCTACAGTTCCTCTGCTGTTTTTAGTTTCTGCTGATAGTTATATAGACAACGCCTGGGTCAGCACATCAGGGAGGAGTGTGCTTCAAAACAAATGCTGCATGTGAAATGTTCTATAGTGAAAGTAGTACTGATGCTTTCATTCACTATAGCTGTTTATAATGATGGATCCCAGTCTGTTGTCTGTACCTCTATGCCAAAGCCACACCTCAAAGATACAAATGAAATCCACACCTATGGCAAGTCTATGGAAGTATCATGAAGTAGGGACTGCCCTTAAGCCTCTCACTAAAAGAACGAGTGCTAAGGATGCTAAACATTTACTATATCAGATCTTTAATCCTTTGTTTTGTTTATTTCACAGGCAATGGTTTCTGTGAGAGGTTTTACTACATCTTCTAGCTTTTTAAAATGTGAGTTTGAAAATTTTATTTAGTAGGATAGTGGTCAATGGCTAAGAGTCCTGATAGATATCAGAGAAAAGTGGTGTCCTTCAGGAATCCATACTGAGACCTGTGATATTTAATATATTCATTAATGATATAGAGGAATCAAGTGCACTCTCAGCATATTTGCAGATGACACCAAACTGAGTGGTGCAGCTGACACACCTGAAGGAAGGATGGCATCCAGAAGGACTTGGACAAGCTCTAGAGGTGACCCATGGGAATCTTATGAGCTGTAACAAGAACAAGTGCAAGGTGCTGCTGATTAGTATCAACACAGGCTGTGGAATGAAATGATAGGGAGCAGCCCTGCCCAGAAGGACTTGGGGGTGCTGGAAAGGCTGGATATGACCCAGCAATGGGCACTCACATCCCAGAAAGCCAAACATGTCCTGGGCTGCATCCAAAGCAGCGTGGGCAGCAGGGTGAGGGAGGGGATTCTGCCCCTCTGCTCTGCTCTGCTCTGCTGAGACCCCACCTGCAGTGCTGCATCAGCTCTGGGGGCCCAGCACAGGGAGGACAGGGAACTGTTGGAGTGAGTCCGGAGGAGGCTTCCAGGGTGATTAGAGGGATGGAGCACCTCTCCTATGAGGAAAGGCCGAGAATTTCGATTGGTCCCAGCTGGAAAAGGAGAGGTTTTGGGTGACCTAATTGTGGCCTTCGAGTAGCTGAAAGGAACCTACAGGAAGAATGGAGAAGGACTTTTTCGAAAAGCGTGTAGTAATGGGACTGGGGAATGGATTCAAACAGAAAGAAAACAGGTTTAGGTTAGATATTAGGAAAAAATTCTTTACTCTGAGGGTGAGGCAGGGAAACAGCTGCCCAGAGAAGCTGTGGTTGCCCCACACTTTGAAGTGATCAAGGCCAGGCTGGACGTGTTCCTGAGCAACCTGGTCCAGTGAATGGTATCCCTGCCCATGGCAGGGGTTTAGAACTAGATGCTCTTTAAGATGCCTTCCAACCCAAACCATTCTGTGACTTTGATGTAGAATTGAAAGTGAAGACTTGAGATACAGATCTGTGGTCACAACTCTATGGAAACTCAAAATACAATTTTTAAGTCCCTGACTTCTGAAGATTTGGCACCAGAATTTCAACTCCCACAGGTGAAGCTTTGGTTTTAAATGCCCAAACCTGCAACTGTGATGCACTTTTTTCAAGTTTATTATAGATCATGGAGTTGTGCCATCATTGTGTAAACCTGGACCCTAATTTGGAATTCTCTATACTGTACAGAGCTATTTGAAGATCTATTTTGACGTCTTAAATTTTTGTGACATATTTCATGCCCTAAATCTAAATGAAGGGATATAATTTTTTAGGCCTAAATGCAATGCAGCTTAAAAACATTTCAGTGGCAATCTTTGGTGCCAGAATAGAAACAGAAAACCTAGCGTGCCTCAAACAGATGGAGATATCCATCAACTTGTTTAAATATTTATACTAAAATACACATAAAAGCTATGTGTATGTTAGAAAACAGTATTTAGGGAGAGCAGTTTCATTTAAGAGCTGTGTAAGGCAGAGGTTCAGTTTTATGATAGCTCTCTGACTAATGAGTTGTTTTCATACCATTCTGCTTTTCTAGCTTACATATTTTTTTTAAAAAAAAAACCTTATAAGATAAATCTATCTCTATAAATGATCTCATTAACTTCAAGCTGATTCTTTTCAGGTGCCACTTTCTTTCAGTGTAAATGACACTTAAGATTTTGTGTAACAGTCTGGAAGATCAAGAATTGATAAAACTGTATGTAAATCCTAGTCTACCCTGTGGCACAGACATGCATTTCTTTTACTCTACAACATGAGCAATTTAAAAAAAAAACCCTTAGATTGAGCTAAGAAATCCAGATATAATCCATGGTTTGGATATTATACCCAAAACCACCACTTCACAGGTGTGCATCTTCTTGCATTGATGTTTTGCTCTGTTGGTGTCTTTCATTCTACAAGCTGCCTGCTTAGAATTGTTTGCCACATCCTCTTCTTTTCTCAGCCACACAGGAAAGCAGATAGAGATCCACCAATGCCCTGGACCACTAGTAGAGCCAAAGCAGATTTTGCACAAGCCCACAAGCAGATTTCCCACTAAATGTCAATATAACAACTCTTTCAATTGCTGGAAAAAAACACAGCAAACCAACATTGTGACTATAATATTTGCCCAAGGGCTTAATGCTCACCTGAGTTGGAACAAGTTTGAGCTAACATTTCTGGAAGACAAATTCCTCTGGTTCTAGAGCGCTCAGAATGTTCAGGCTGCTTCACAGCAGCAGCTGTGCTACTACTGGAAACAGGGAGTTTTCAAGATTCATGGCATCAGACAGAATAATGACCATGAGAGCCTGCATCTCTAATCCAGTAATGAAGCAACTTGCTATTACAATTTGCATTAAGTAGCTACTGAATAAAAATGAAATTAAATTAGAGAATGCTCCTAAGTTACATCTGCTTTGAATTCTTAGTAAGAAGAGAGGTTGTTTCCAACATAGTACGAAGGATAGGCAGAGGTAATTAGGTCTTTTTGTGATGCTCTTTAAGGAGAAAAATTGTTAATACCATTCAGATATGTTTTCCAGGTTAGAACTTGTAACATGCTTCTAGTTTAAATTCTTCCCTAGAATTTAAGAATAAGGTATTGTGACTCATAGCTTTCAAGGATGTGGAATTCCTTCTCTGTCAATGATGCTCTGTTTATACCAAATGCTACCACACAGTTCTGTATATTATGTGCAAATTATCTTATTATGGACAAATGATGCAATACCTTATTCCTACTGAACATATGTATATGTATTAGTTATATATATATATATATATATATATATATATATCAGCTAGAAAACCACCATGATGTTACTGTTTAGAAGACTGGTAAATCAAGCCTGCTTTAGAATTTGTTCATAAGTAGCAGATTTGTTAATGGTCAGATTTTAATATTAATTATCACCAATATATGGACAAAACTGTTCATCTTTTGAGAGTCCCACTCTAAATTAGCTGTCAGTATATAATATCATGGAGCACATGCCATATAGTTACTATCAATGGGTGGAGCCCTTGGTGGATTTTAGTTGCAGAGGTCGCACTGATCAGGCTTGGAAGTTATTCAACAAGAGAAGTCAGAACTGAAAAGAGCTTGTCTTCCTTCACTTTCTCCAGTTCTCCAGTTCTACTTACTTGTGCTCCATGTGCTTGCCCTTGCTCCTAGTGTTGTCCTATCACAAGAGCAAAGGGAGTTTTATCCCATCACTTTTATCTTGCCTGTCATCCGTGAGTATTTGGAATGATGTCCCTTATGCTTAGCTTGTTCTTCCTCTGCCAGCTTTAGTTGTCAGGATGCCTTTTCTATGCAACTAGACCTAGCTTTATTTGATAATTTGGTGATTGTATTACTCAAATATTTAAGCAAAGTTCTGTCTGGGTATGCTGTCACTGTTATAAATACATACTGCTGTTAATTATAGCATTTAATATTTTCATACTTTATAGCGTAGCTAATGTTGATTATATCTTCATTAGTCCATTTGTAGTTTATTGGTGTCACAGGCTAAAATCACAGGCATTGTGATCTAAAATCTTATTTGTCTCGATTTATTTATTGTCAGTTTCTTTTTTTTCATTCTACTTTGAAAAATATGTGGAACAAACCTTTCAGACCAAAAGAGCTCTTATGGAAAAAACCATCTACTTTCTGACTCTCTGCAGAGATGACTCAGCCTCTTTTACACAGTGAGCTTGCCATGGCAGAACAGCTTTCCTTCTTCTGTCACTACTTACAGTGTGACACCTGAAAAAAAAGATGCCATTTCCCATCTACTAAGTGGTTGTATCATTGTCTGTATAGAAGGAAGTATTAAGTTCCCACCAGGATCAGCACGTTCAATATTAATGCCTCTAATGCTGAAGTGGTTTACTTATTTCTTTAATCAAACAGCCAAGAGAAAACATAATTATAATAGTACAAGCCTGAATTGGCAAATTAATCAAACCTCTTTAGAGTTCAGTTTTTGCAGCTGGAATTTTGCCTGCCGTAGCTTAAAAACAATCTGCCAAGTACTTAAGGTGCTCAAAATTTACAAACCAGGAAGGATGTGAATTTTTTTGGCAAATGTCCTCTGGATCTACTTCAGTTATGTTTCTTTTAACTGTCACTCCAGAGTAATAGTGCTTTTCTAGTTCTCAAAGTACATGTTTTCCTACCAGAGAAGAAGAAATACAGTTCATAATTTCTCAGTCCAGATATATTTTCTCCTGACCTGTTCTGAGTTGTTAAATTGAAGCAAATAATGAAGGCTATCCTAAGCAAAGATTCAGTAAAAACTGCAAAGTAAGTGAAAGTTTGGTTCAGTTTTATAAATGGTTACTCAGAACGAACAAGGAAACAAGTCCCTTCTGTAAATACCACTCATTTGTTCAAGTGCAGCTTTCTCACTGCACCCCCCCACCCCTTGATCCTGACACACAAACTGCCTGGAGAACAAGCAGTTGTGGAGCCATTGATCACGTGAGTGTATTTTATGATAACCCAAAAGCATTTATTTGGACTTTACCCAGTTTACCTCAACAGAAATTTTACCTAGGGAGAAAATGAATGTCTCTGAGGAGGCTCTTTTTAAAACCAGTCCCAAGTGACATTTTTAACAAAGCAAACCGAGGGAATGTCAATAAAGTAGTCAGTCTGGGATCAATCCACCAAGTTCTTCCCTGACTCACCTTCCTTGTTAAGGTGGGAAAGTGAATCTGTCTGCCCCAGAAAGGAGAATTAGCCTTCACTGAGGTTGTTGTAGGCACAGTTTTAAATTCTAAATAGTTAAAAACTGGCTTGGAAATCTGCCCATTGGTGCCTGCGGGGTGAGACTGCAGGTGACTATTCACTCAACTCTCCCCTCATCTCCCTCTGCTCCTCATCACTTTCAGGATTTAGACTGAAATAGAGAACCTATTGTCTACAAAGCCTTCCAGGTGCCTTGCTACAATCAACCCATTCTTCATTCTGGTACTGCTCTTTTTCCCGTTTTTTCTGTCTCTATGCAAGGACAGCTAGAAGAAATTAATAGCAAATCCAAACTAAATTAGCATTAATCTGAATGAAATAAATGCTATTCCTGCTTTCGCTGTACTGTAAGAAAAGAATATAAATTGATAATTTGTAATCTGGGGGTTATTCAGGCATTACAGAGTTACCTCTTTTTCTGCTTTTAGCTGTCTCTGTACAGGAAAAATTATGGAAATGGCTTGGAAATGATACATTAGTCCTTTTTTTTTGTGTGTAAAACATATATCATTTAGCAGGGGTCAGCAACTTGCAAAGGTTAACACCAATGTACTGAAAAATCAGAGCAATTAGTAGAATAATGCTTTAAAAATGAAAATTTGGATCAAAAATATCCTTAACAAGATAAAAAACAAGATTTGGACAATATAATTTCTATTAGTCTCCAGCAGAAAGTTTCTTGAAATGAATATTTCAGAGAAATGAGCTTCATACAAATGAGGTCAGGTTGAAGTCGACAGGTACCTCATTGTGTTACAAATCTCATATCTCATGCTGGGTTGGCAACAAAAGATGGGACAAAGACAACACACACTGACTTTTTTCCAAAAAAACAGAACATTCCCCAGTTATTTCAGGGGAAAAGAGAGTCAACAAGGAGAAACATTTATAAAATTCTCAATAACCACATATATAGTTACACACCATAGAGCTCGAGTGTGAAGACAGTCATGGAGCAGGTAGAATGAAAGGATGGTTGTATTATATCAGGGCCCAGAAATGGTATTCATACCTGTTTGGAATATACCAAGAATGGAAAGAAACCCAGGTTCACTTCTGCAGTCATGTGAACTGTGGGGACTTCCTTCTACAGTGCTCAGGGGACCTATCCCTGTTTTATCAGGAATAAGAAACAGAATTAAAAACCATGAGACTTAGCAAAAGATCAGGATTTCTTTTTAGATGGGTTGTGCCATATCCTACTGTAATAGGTAAAATACAAGAGTGAGATGTGAGAAGAGTTCTGTAAAGAGTGTCTTATCCTTTCCTCGTGTTGTGATCCCCTTTCAGAAAACCTCAAAGGAAAATGACACAGACCCAGTATACTTTCTCTGCTAATCTGCTTAATTGTGTCCTCACTCATTTCCATGAGACTGCTATGCTCCACAGGCTTGCTGCAGTTCTACAACAAAGCAAACAAATCACTTTAAAAACTTTCCTCTTTTACATCCTCTTTTTTCCTACTCAACTGTAACATACAGTGTTTGGCAAAAATAATTTTGCCCAGCGTGAAAACTCATGGAACAGGACAACAATTTTTTTGTGCAGTGCTTGCAAATCTGGCACAATACCCAGCTTTGCTTTCTGCACTACATTTGCCACTGCAAAGGCACTACTGAGGTGAAACGAAACTAGATCTTCGTATCACCTTTTGCAATCTCATTGAAATAAACACAATGCTTTCTTCCACAAAAATGTGATTGGTTCTTTCTGTCAAGCAGCACAATGTAACATTCATGTGATGAAAACTATCTTAGTCTACTCATCAAAAGTATAACTGCAGTAGCAAAAGAGACTTTTCTTTATTTACATAACACTGAAGACATTAATTTGTGTCTTTCATTTATCTATTATACTCTACTAGTGAATAAATGACTAAATTGAATACCTCATTCTCTAAATGCAATTTAAAAAAGGAAGCCATCACTCAGGGATACTACCAGAATTAACCTTCTTCTGTGGTTGATTTAAGTATATGCAGTACAAATAAGCTTACTTGAAGCAGATGGACAGCTCAGAAACATTCATTCTGTTTACCAAAAAAGATTTTGAGTTACAAATACACAAATGTATTTATCTGAGGTTCTGCTGCAGCTAAATTGGGAACTTGTACTTCTTGCACATTTAAAAATTGCATTTCTTTTCTATTTCTACAATCAATAACAAAGGTTAATAAATACATTGATCTGAAACACACAGAGACACAAAATTTGTTTAACATAAAAGAGAAATTTATTTTAAAATAAAAAAATAATATATTTGGGATAAAGCATTAATGAAATCACAGAAGAAAATGCAATTTGTGTTTCTTTCCTAGAAATATCATGTTGCAGATCAAAGTCCAAGCCCTGCACAGTTCACATTGTTCTTAGTTTAGCTCACTGCACAACGAAGGTCGCAGACCTCGCAGTTTGGATTTATATTGGAAGCAAAAGTTCCATCAGCTCAGGTGATGATAAAACCAAGTGACCACTACTATTCTTCTATAGCAAATCAGTTTATGAAAAGAAATCACTTAGGCCCAAGTAATATCACAGGAAGGCCCATGGCAAGCACTAATTTAAATCACTCAGTGGATCAATTACCAAATGTGCTTGGGACTAGGGGGCAAGGCTAGGCTCTCTCCCAAGTGAGGCGTTTAATGAGTAAATTCAGTAATGTAGGGTTTTAGATTTCGTGAGCACGGACTCCGTGTCCCTGTCTGACCTGATCAGTGAGATTCTTTGCTGTGGAGGAGCAGAGCTTTAGCAGGAGCAGAGGGATTCCCTGATGCATATTGCTGCTCAGACACTCCCTCCACCAGCAAAAGAGAGGGGCAAGGCACGCGGTTGAAATGAAATGAAAGGGAAGTGAGGAGAGATGACAGGGAGCTCACTGCTGTTAGCTCAGCAATGACATATGCTGACTTCAAGTGCCCAGAACTGTTGTGCAGTATGTCAACATGGATTTAAAGGTTTGAGTCTTTGTCATCAGGTCAGCTAAAGTTTTGACTTTCCTACCCTAGTCAAAACACAGTTTTCCAAGTAACACATATTCCTTTTTGTTTTTTCTTTTTTTTTTTTTTTTAATTTTCCCAAGTGACCTGTTTTTGTTTGCTTGCTTTTCAGTTTTGAAATATTTTAATATGTTTCTTTTTACCTTCCAATGCACCAGTAGATTATTTCTTATTTCATGTAAAACACAATATACATAACAAATTTGACCTAGTTGGCAATGTATCTCCCTTTACCTACTGCTGTATCTTTCAAATTCAAAGATGAACAATGAGGGTAGCTTTAATCCCCTAGAAAGCAATTAGTTTAACATCTGGAATAATGTATTTGAGACTAATAGAGTATCCTAAAGCAAGAGAGCTTCTCAAAATTTTATTCTTTTCCTACTAGCAAGTGTCTTCAATTCTGTCATTGTTTCTCTATATCATAATGTCCATGTGGCATATGTTGAATTTGCATTCAGGTCATGTTTCAGGTTGGAATATGGACTATGGCATCAAGTAAATATAAAAAAAAAAATACATTTTCAGCTGACCTAGAATTTCTCCAAGTGAAAGCAAAGATCAGTGCTGATACACAGCTACCTAGTATTTCCCCATCTTACAGATTAGATCTTTGTAAAGCATAATGCCCACTGACATCCAGATGAACAAGTTTTCTCTCAGTGAAGTATTTTAAGCTTTCATAAGATCAAAACCAAATATTTTTTTTATTTCTGGACTCTGATTCTGGAGTTTGTTGATTGTGGACTTTGTAAGAATATTTGAAATTAACAAATTGCATTACATACCTATAATAATCTTACAGACAGTAGGAAAATAAAGAAATTTATGATCCACCAAAGGTAGACCACAAGTTGTCAATTAATGAATCCAGAAAGATCACTAATCTTTCTATTTAGTGTTTCCATATCACCTGCCATCTTGCACCAAATATTCCATACATGACATATAACATTAACAGAAATATGTCAGTAACTTAAAGGAAAAAAAAATCCTGTGATAATCTCAATTTTAGGATTTTAATATTAGATTGTTTAATGAACACAGTGAAAACAGCATTGTAACATACTTTTCACTAATAGATTTCATAACACTTGAATAAACACTCTGATGCTGAAATCTAATCTAATATCTATAACCTGCAAAGACAACATTTTTATCAGCAAAAATATTAAAATATCTTTACAGGCCTATAGCTTACATCCATATTACAAGTTGTAGAATATAGGTTATATGATGAGGAAACAATTTCTTTAAACAAATTTCTCATTCTTTGTTACCTAGAGCCTGCATTTTTCGTCTGGAAAATACTATTATATAACTTTTTAGAATCTGTGCTTATGCCACAATATTTTTTAATCACATGGAAAACATGGTGCAAATCTACAATCTCTAAAGCTGTGCAAGAACAGAGAAGGCAGACTGTGCTGCACTGAATAGTGAAACAAGATGTACTGGATGGTCAGGGTGATATATATCACAGCCAGCTCTAATTTTCACACCACCTTTAGATTGACATGATCTGTAGTTTTGAATAAGGAAATTCCTTTGTTTTCTGGAATGGGCTTATTAGGGATCAAAGAAGAACGAGATCTCTCAAAGCAGTAGTTAAAATGTTGTTTTAAGCTAAGCCAGTGAACTTATTTTCTCTATGGAGATGCAGCAACTGTGCCTCTTATTACAGAAGCAGTCTGACAAAGCCTGGTGTCTTCATAAGAACTAATGTATCTGAGACTAAGAAATTGCTTTTCTCAGTTTACTGTTTTGGTGGGTTTTTTGGTTGGTTGGTTGGTTGGTTGGTTGGTTGGTTGGTTGATTGATTGTGGTTTTTTTTGTTTTGGTTTGGTTTTTTTGTTTGTTTGTGGGTTTGTTCATCTATTTATTTATTTATTGATTCATTGATTTATTGATTTATTTATTGTCCATTTGTTCTTGAATGATCTATGCAGGAACCTTGGGAAGGGAGCAATGATGGCAGGCAGGGCAGATGCTTGTACTTCTAAACAACTAGAAAACCATTTCATATGAGCAGGGGCTGCTACAGCATGCTCTGTTAGACTGCAAAATCATCTGAAATGTATGCACAATCTCCAGAGCAAATGCCTGACAGAGAGGCCTTTCCAACTCTCTGTTTTAAGTGTTCAAAGCTAAGCTTTCAGGAAGGCTATTACAGTATGCTTAAAAGAAGGCCTTTGGTTGAAAAGCATCCCTAAAATATACAATTCAGAGGACTTTAATACAGCTCACTGTGACTTAAGATGCAACTAAAGGTAAAAGGCAGCTTTAAAAATATTCAGTTTTTCTAATAGGTATTACAAAGGGCCACACATGATCAATATGTCCTAAAAAGATATTGTTGCTGGTTCTGTGGTCAAAAATGAAGATTGCATTTCATCTTGGAGTTCCATGACAGAATATTTTCCTAAAATTAAATTTCTCATTATCTATATATAAAACACTTACTGTATGGAGATTAATTCTAATTTCTCAGTGACTATTAAAGTATTTTAATTAGATGCTTTAAGAAATATAACCTGCTATTGGAATGCTTTTTTGTGAATGATAATAATCATCTGCCAGAGACATGTCAATTTGTTACAGAGAGCAGTGCGATTAAGCAAACAAAAAAAAAATCAGGGAAAATAAGGAGTAGAACAAATATTTTATTGGGGTAAACTAGTTTCTTAAAAAGTATTTCTTTTTCTGCTAAGAAAGGATTCTGAAAATGATTGGGGGTTTTCACCATTTTTGTTAAACTCTTCTGAATAGCTATGATGACCCTGAATAAAGACATAAGTTAATACATAATCATATGCTAACATGCAGGGAAAGGCTAGTAGCTGTTCTAAACACCTTAGCTAATTAGGATGGCATAATAAACACTTCAGGATGAAATTTTAAAATCTTAAATAATTTCTGAAAGTGCTTTTACTTTTTAAAATTGGCTTTCCTGCTGAATCCATTCAAAAAGAACATATGACAAGTTTGGCTGACTTGAATCTTTATTTTTCAGTGACAGTTTTTTGACAAACAGAAATATTTTTTCTCCTGTCTACAAAATTTTAATTAACTTCTAATGTATTAGCTACAAATGATATCTTGCTTCTTGTAGAAGGAATAGCTAAGAAAAATATTTCTGTTTTACTGTATAAAGTATTCCATAAGAATGAGGTTTGTAATTATTTTTGATCTTTCAGGTTTTAAAAGCAACAAATCTATATGCCCTACTTCTTTCATAGCTATTCCTTCTTGTGTTTTGCTTTTGTAATTTTTTATAACAGGAATACCTAGATAATACTTGTAAAGCATCCACCCACAGATAAAAAATTCCATGTTAAGAGAATCTGAAAATAACTTCCTTATTATCTAGTGAAAATAAACGTAGGGACAATGTTCTTGTATTTTGTTGTTGGATTTTATGCTTAAATTTTTCGTGAAAAAATAAATCAATTAGAAAACCAAATAATTTTTTTTTATTACATATGTCATTAAGAAGTACAAAATAGTTAAAACTTGAATAATAATAATAATATTAAATTATATTTCATCACTGTTGGAACTTGTTCCTCATTTTTCTTTTGAAATTCAGTTACAAGAAATTTAATCTGAAGGGAAGATGTAGGATAGATTGAGCAGTATCTGACAGGCCTTTATCAAAGTATCATCTCCACCCATCTATTGTACTTATTTTGGCACAGTTCAGTTGGATTACTCACCCCCTCCTGAATTTCCCATGTAAAGTCAAAAGTTAATTCTTGGCTAACCTTTCTGCTTGACAAGTTTAGAATGTTTTCTATGCTTTTGACTTTTCTGCCTTTTTCCAGTCCTTTTGTATCAGAATAAACAGGACCGTGCACAGCCATGAGACAAGATGGTAGTCATCTTCTTTACTCCATAGTTCATTTATGGATTTCATATTCAAAGGGTGAAATTAAATAAATAGATACTCTGATAAAGAAAATGCCTCCAGGAAACCAGCCTTTAGATATTTTTTTTGTTACTGTCATTTGCCTAATTACTTCCTCCCTCCTCTAAAAACTAGTGCCACGCCTTGTGTCTCAGACTGGTATGTCTAATAACATAATGTCTGTCTAACATCAGCTGAGTCAATAAAAGGTATAACTTTTCTCCACAAATTTTGTTGTGTTCAACTATACTGAGGAAAACACATCGCTGCAGAAGAAACACTGTCTCCGTTTGGGAGGAAGTGAGTTTTTTGGGAAGTTTTAGTTAAACCAATCAGTGGTCAGATTCGAATATTGACACCTGGTGTGACCACTGAAGACGTGAGTCACCTCTGAAGACACACGGGGTTAAAAGCAGAGATTTCCCAGAGTTCGCTCTCTTTCGCCCGTGGTAGCCCAGGGAGCGGCACCGTCTCTGCCCCGCCCGGCCACNTGTCTAACATCAGCTGAGTCAATAAAAGGTATAACTTTTCTCCACAAATTTTGTTGTGTTCAACTATACTGAGGAAAACACATCGCTGCAGAAGAAACACTCGCATTTCATTTTTTATTTTAAAACCTAGGTATATGTGTTTATGACACTCTTCTGATTACTATACTTAAAATGAACTATTCTATGCAGCAACAGTTGCATAATTCAAATGATCAGGCTCCTAAACAACCACAGTCTGAGGTCCGTAATATTATGGAAATCCATGCAATTAATGTTTTTAAAGGTGCACTGAATTTAAAATCATCTTCATTAATGGCACATTTTCATTCCAACTGCCTTTCACATTTTGCAAGTGCGATTAATATTTCTGCCCACTAGAAAATTTCTTATAACCAGTCATTGAAGCAAATTTGAAATGCAAAGATTCAGTTATACCGGGAGATAGAATTTCACCAAAATGGTAAATACTCTCAGATTGTGGATTTTGAATATTAGAGTTTCTATATTGCATATAAACAAGTTTGGGCTGTGGTATATGTTATGTTTTTCCCTGCAGAACTGGTTATTCACTTTTAATGACCCCTACTTCTTGCAACAAACCACATTGATAAAATGTGTCCATGATGGCAATACACAAAGCCATCTACTGCAACAGGAACTGCTATAGAGGGAAACCTGAGGGGTGCCCAGAGGCAGGCATGTAGTGTCATGGGTGGCTTTATTGGGTTTCAGAACTATAAAACTTACTAGGAAAACATCTTCATTCGATAGAAGATCCTATGGCTGTTCTTCTGACAAAGACTCAGTTCAGAAGTAGTAAGTAAAAGCAAATAAGGTCTGTGAAAAATTCAGGGTTTCTGGCACTTTATGAATCTTTCTTGCTTCAAAGTTTAAAAAAGAAAAAAAAAATTAAACAACAGAAGGCATTTTATTTTTCTTTTCATAGGTTTATGTACTAAATCTTCTTGCTTTTGTCCTACACGTCTACTTTGTGATATGAAGGAAACATAGATTTTACATTTATTTATCCCAAACATTTCCACTTAAGTGTTAAGGTATTTTTGATTTTACAGCATTTTCACTGTCACTTACGTTAGAAGAGTTTTCTGAAGTCTACTGTCATCCTTCTGATACAAAAACATCTACTGTGCTACCAAAACTACAATCCTCTTAGCCTTAACTGCAGGTATTGTGAGATAAGACAGCCACTTGCCAACCATTGTCAGACTAAGTCTCTACTTTTCCAGAAACTTCAAAGCAGATATTTGCTACTGGCAACATCCTGGGTTTGTCTCATAACAAATATTCAGGGCCTTACATCAAGTACAGCTGAGTACCATAGTAGGTAATTCTGTCACTGTGTTTTACTGATAACCCAGCTGCCGTGGTTTCTGGATGAGTATCAAAACTCTGAAATTCTGCATTGTTTTGTCATTGTTTTGGCTTGACAGCTGGGATAGTGTCTGAACCAGGTTGATACAGCCCCCTTTCCAGATTTCAAATACATTTGCTCTCTTATCTGAAAGAAAGCTGCTTCTTTGCCTTATGTATATGAAGTGGTTCAGATGGGAGCACTCAGGGAATGTGGGAGACTCAGGGGAGTCGTGACTCCTTGAAGAGCACTTCTTCACACATTGATACGGACAATAAGCCTGCAGAAGGCTGAATATCCTCAAAACAGGTAGTGCCAAATCTGCTTGATGCCACTGCCAGAGCCTCCTGCCAGCACTAGCATTTTCAGTACATCTCTGTGCTCTGACCTGTTTAGAACAAGATTTGAAAACAGCTACAATATTTCCTTTTTCTGAACAGTTTTGAAACACCTCAGCTTAGAGGGCGTGATAGCTCCAAACAGCTTCTTGAGTTTTATATAGTAGCTGGCCCCTTTTAACAACTGTGGGTACCGAGGGCTCTGTTCAGCTAAATAAAAATAGCACAATGAACACCACTGAGATGATTTTTTTTAAGCCATTTCAGCCCTATCATTCCTGTATGTTGTATAAGCCCCAAGAACATGCCCAGCTTGCAACTCTTTCGAGGGTCATCGTTTTTTGTGACACCATTAGACATTTGCTGAGAGTTTGATTTCAGGGAGACATCATACATCACCCAGTCAAACTTAAACTCACTGTCAGTCACACATCAGTGTCTCCACTGTGTTGTACAATTACCTGTGTCATTGAAAAGTTGCAGAAAAGCTATGCCCCACCATACTGTCTCCACAGACTACTGCATGAGTCATTCTTTGAAGCAGAGAGTTTAATATCCATGATTGTGCCTAAATCTTTTAAGTGTAGCTCTCCTTCACTGTATGCAATTTTGTTTAGATAATCCTTTCAGCCAATTGTGCTTCCTCATTTTACTATTTCATACAAACCCCAATATTATTTCTGTATGTCATGGTACAAGAAAACTTTAATTCACCATAAATTGTAGGACTGAATGGCTCATTCTCCACTACTGAAGTTTCAAGTTTTATTGCAATAATTCTTCAAAGTTTTTGAGAAATCCTAATGGTTCCTATTTTGAAATCTCTTCATATCCAAGGAATGTATATTCATTTATTAAAATTATCTGCTTCAGAGTTTGTTTCATTTTTGATATATTTATTTAATATATTTGATTTCTCTGTGTTCTTTGTGTGATTTTACAATCTCAGTTATATGGACTGCAACTTCAGGAGGTATACTGAACAAAGGTACTTGGGATACTTAGAGTATCTTATTATCATTATCTGTATTATCTGTATTGGATGAGTCACATACTAGGGAAGAAAGTTTCTAGTTACATTTCTAGTCACAACACCAAAAATCACGTAGGAGAGAAAAACCTGGTTTATCCACAGAGTATAATGGACCAACAGCCTGCAAACTTCAGTCTTCCTTTCCTGCCTGAGCCCTACAACATTTTCTTCCAAAACTCCCTATAACCTAGTGATCGCACAACTTCAAAAAAAACTATAAAAACATGGGTCTCTCATGCTGGAAAACAACAGCCTCTTGCAGAGCATTTTGTTACTTCTTACAGCTGCTACGGAAGAGAAAGAAGAGGTTGTAATCCCAGTCCTAAGACCACAGAAAGATAACATGGGGACTGGAATAAATTGAATTTTTGGTCTGATTATGCTGGAAGAAGTGTTGCTGCCTGGAGAATTTCCCAGTAGGAACACCTGGAGAAACATGGTTGAATAACTTTTGACAGAAACATAGATTAGTGCTGTTTCAGGGGAAGGAAAGCTGGTGGAATGAAGGTCAAGGACAAAAACCACTAGCCGGGAAACATTTGTCTAATGTACTCACATTGTAATGTTGTTACCCAAAACTTCATCTGAAAAGACATAAATGTACAGCAATGTTCACAAATACCCTGGGTGTTGTGAGGCAAATGAAGACAGTCTGCACTCTGGGTCAACATTGAAATCTGGGTCTGAACACAATGAAGTGGACAGGGAGCCCCATTCCAGTGACAGTGCTTTAATTTTTTGCACCTCCCTTCTCTGGCTTCTTGACAGTGTTTGTCAAAGCAAACTATCGCAACTTGTCCTTAGCAGCTTCCAGGAAACCTGGCAAAAATAGTCTATGACTGCTTCTGGAGAAAATGAATAATAAGTGGTCCTTAAAAGAAATATGTGCCCAGTCTGTATGTGGATGCACACATACAGCACTCTTACCCTTGCCAGTATCTTACAGACTTTATGGTACTACAACCAAAAAAAGCCATGTAAAGTGCAAGGTGCTGCCACAGAGAGTGAGGGAGCGACATGCCAAACTGACAGATCCCACATCTTTCACACATTACAGAGAGCAATGATATTGTCAAAACTAATCTCTCAGGTGTAGAAATTCCATTTCAACATGCAGCGATATGTCTCAGCCACAATCCACGTCATGGATCTAAAACTGTGTAGGGCATACCAGCTGCCCACCTGGGTAACATCCTCTAGGCCAGCAAACATCTGACTGACAGCCATGGTGGCACTGGGATGTTCATTCCCAGGCTTGTCTGGTGCTCTCTCAGAGGAGACCCTTACAGTTTACACAGCAAGAACAGAAGTAATGACATAAGATACAATAGAGTAAGTTATCTCAGAAGACATGGCAGCAGGACTAAGATTAAGCTTCCAGAGTATCAATTTTATTTATATATAATTCTTTAATGACATAACAAGGTATGTAAGCTGGCAATTGTAGAACAGCGTAAAGAGACTTCCATTATGTGATTGCAATGGCCAACATAATGAACATGTTTGGAAATGTACACAATTTAGCAATGATCAATTGTAGAGGGTTGACACTGGCTAGATGCCAGGCACTCACCAGAATTCCTCTATCACTCCCCTTTTCAGTTAGACAAGGAGGAGAAAAAATAGCAAAAGATTCATGGGTTGAGATAAGGACTAGGAGAGATCACTCACCAGATACCATAATGGGCATAACAGACTCAACCTGAGGATATTAACTGAATTTATTCCTACCAAGATCAGAGCAAGATAATGAGAAGTAAAATAAATCTTAAAAACACCTTCCTCCCATCCTTCCCTATTCCTGAGCTCTATCTCCTCCGCTGCAGTGGCAGAAGGAGATGGGAAATGGGGGTTATGGTCAAAATCAAATGTTTTTCCTGACACTTCTCAGGGAGAGGAGTCCTTTCCCTGCTCCAACGTGGGGTCCCTCCCATGGGAGACAGCCCTCCATGAACTTCTCCAATGTGAGTCCATCCCATGGGCAACAGTTCTCCATGAGCTGTTGTAACGTGGGTCACTCTTCCATAGGGTCAGTACTTCAAGAACAATCTGCTTCAGAGTAGATGCCACATCGGGCCACAAGTCGTACCAGGAATTCTGCTCCAGTGTGGGCTCCTGTCTCCATGGGTCTGCAGGTCCCTGCAGGACTCTGTTCCAGCACAGGCCTCCCATGGGGTCACAGTCTCCACTTAGGCGTCTACCTGCTGTGGCTTGGGGCTCCTCCATGGGCTGCAGGTGTATCTCTGCATTTCCATGGGCTTCCATGGGCTGCAGAGGCACAGATTCTTCACCATGGTCTTCACCAGTCTGCTGGGAAATCTTGTCTCCAGCATCTGGAGCACCTCCTCCTCCTCCTTCTGCACTGACCTTGGTGTCTGCAGAGTGGTTTCTCTGACACATTCTCACTCCACTGCTCTCTGGCTGAAATTAGCTTTGCACAATATTTTATTTTTTCCTTTTTGGATATTTTATCACAAAGGCAGTATTATAATTCCTGATTGACTCAGCCTTGGCCAGCGGTGGGTCCATTCTGGAAATAGCTGGCAATGGGTCTTCCAGGCATGGAGGAAGCTTCTGGCAGCTTCTCAGAGAAGCCACCTGGGTAGCCCCTCTGCTATTAAAGCATGGCCACACACCCAATCCACCAATTCAGACCACTGAGTTGCTTTAAAACATGAAGAATAAATGAAGTATAAACAGCACAATCTATTTCTCATCCTAATTTCCAGCAACACTCAACAACTTCTTATAAGCCACTTTGTCTCCAAGGCAAAGGTCAGGAAAAAATTGTTTAAAATTTCAGTTGTTAATTTCCCCGGTTTTGTGCATTTATTGAAATACTCCCTATAGGAACACATTTCACACTATTCACACTATATATTCCTCTTTCACAATTTTTAAAAAAATAAATGAATAAATAAAGAAATCTTCCAGGATATACTTAATCTCTCAAATATATTCCCATTTGGAATTCCAAAAAGGTATTTTCTCTTGATTCTATAGGAGCATACTCCTATTATATGTACAGTTGCAGACCTAGCAGGTACTTCAGAATAGTTCAGGGTGGAATGGGGAGAAATACTTAAAGCCAAAATATTTCTTACTAATTCTTTTATTGCACTGTGAAAGGAATATTTTTCTGGTAATCACCATTACACCACAGGTTTAATCTCTCTGGTCCTTGCCTTGCCCAGGACCTGCTGTCCTTGTGTCAACATTTCTCCATCTCCGACTTTCCAAGGGTCTAGACATATCACTGGAACAGAAGCAAGGAGTCCTTGGGGAGTGAGAACATTACAGATCTGTAGCGGGGTTAAAGACACACAGCTGTTCCCTGTCGTTCACTGAAAATCCCTGAAAAAGAAAAACACCTTTAAAAAGCTTAGACTCTGCCATCCACTGGAGCACTTCTGGATTTTACTGGACACTAATTAATAGGAGAATATAACCTTTATTTTATGACACTATAAGTTGTGTGGTGGAGTCAAAAACAACCATCATGAAAGAACCAGTTGATCTTTAAGTTGATGTCAAAATCACTGCTTCTCTATAACAGACCTAGAAATGTTAAAGTTTTGTGGAATAGAGAAACGTACCCACTCTCTACTGAATTAGAAGTGGAAATGCTTTTGTCTTCCCAAAAGAAGAGCAGCAGTGCAAAGTTTTACTGGTTTACAACACTACTCTGTGTCAGTGCATCACTGAGCTCTGAGAAGTGTTCTGCTGCCAGATATCCTTGCTGCAAAACAATGTGCTTTGCAGGGAGCTTCAGTGTGGCTAAACTCATAGGGAGCCTCAGGGTGTGCAAGTCCAGTCTTTGATTGCTTATATTCTCATAGCTCAAGGCTCCATTTCCACCATCCTTCTTTACCCATCCTGCAATTTAATAAAAAAAAAAACTCCCATAGTTCATCAATCCTTTTTTTTCTTGCTGTCATTCTGCTGTCAAACCCACAGATCCATCAAGTGCTTATCTCAGCCTTTACAGAGAGGTTCCACAGAGAACATAATAGAAGAGTTATGGAAATAGGTTAGATCTGAGATTTTTAATTATCTTCTCTTCTATGCTTTCAATCTTCTATGCTTTCAATCCCCTCTTTAAGTAAGTTCTTGCACTGTTCTCACTGTCTCCCTCTGGAAGCTTTCCGGTATTTAACTTGACAATATATCCTTTCTCATGAGAGTTTGAGGAGGTCTTTTAACTTCTTTTGTAGTCTAGGCACTATGATGAAATTTAGCTTTTTTTCTTTTCTTTTTTTTCCCCCAGAAGCTCCTAGTGATCCTGCTGGACTTCAGGCTAAATGAAGAGGGAAGGGAGAGAAAAAAAGTTCAAAATAGGGCCAGGTTAATTTTACAGTCTATCTGAAAAGACCAAGCCTGTGAAAAAAGTCATAGAAGCTCTGGAAATCACTCAGCAGCTCTCCATCATACATTTGAAGACTATGAAATATATTAGTAAATGAGAACCTGTTTAGTATCATAGATTATGAAATGAGTATTTTTAAAAAATAATTATTTCATTTTCACAACATTATATATACATCTAAATTATTTTTTATTTTGATTAGGGTCTGAGATGTTTGACTCTGCTTTAGGAAAGTATTTGTGCAGATATGTGCCCAAGAGAGATAGAAATTATTTTCTGTGTTGTTCTAATCTCATTTATTTTTAATGTATGCAATTTCATGGGGTTTTTTGTTAAGTGCATTGTTCATACTATTTGTAGGAATTAAAAAGAATTTTGTAGTTTAAACCTAGTTCTTCCTTTATCCAAAGGAACTTTAGAATTTACCAGCTAGAAGAATTTTCATTGCAGAACAGAAATTTTGTTGGAGAACAGTGGGCATATAAACAGAGGTTATAAACATTTTCCATCTAATGAATAAGCATCAGGTTTCATCAAACAAAAACCGAGGTACCTGAGATACTTCCCAAAATACAGCAATTTTTGAACATCCTTTGGTTTTCTATTACAAGAAATAAACAGCTGATTGTAGACTTAAAAAGATTGCCACTAAACACGGTAACAGTTTAGATGATATTGAAGGAAAGAAATTAAAGAACTTCAGCTTTTGAATTCTCCTGGAATGGATATAGAACTTGCAAAATTTGAAGAGTGATACTAAAAACAAAAATTCAGGATTTAGCTCAGAGAGTCCTCAGAATACAGGAAGTTTAAC
Organism: Promerops cafer; assembly: GCA_013398275.1. Taxonomy (NCBI): domain Eukaryota; kingdom Metazoa; phylum Chordata; class Aves; order Passeriformes; family Nectariniidae; genus Promerops; species Promerops cafer. The sequence goes on along the minus strand of VZSE01011625.1, from coordinate 128,318 downwards.
TATAGGATTATAGAATGTCCTGAGGAAGGGACCCACAAGGATCATCAAATCTCCAACTCCTCGCCCTGGGCAGGAAACCCCAAGAGTCACACCATGTGCCTGAGAAATGTCCAAATGCTTCTAGAGCTCTGTCAGGCTGGTGCTGTGACCACTTCCCTGTGGAGCCTGTTCCAGTGCCCAATCACTCCCTAATTTCCAACCTAATCCTTCCCTGGCACAACCTCAGGCTCGTGTTCCGTCACTGGTCACTAGAAAGGAAAGAGAAGTACTTGCCCCTTCACTTCCCATAGTGAGGAAGCTGCAGACTGCTATGGCATCTTCCCTCAGTCTCCTCTTCTCCAGTTGGGTAAGTCAGGTGACCTCAGCCATTCTTTGTATGGCTTCCCCACAAATATTTAGTTTTCAGTCTTACTCTGATTTAATGAGCAGTGGGTTGAAGCATGTATGACCTGAAGTCCCTTCCAGATTGCATTATTCTGTGTTTTCAATCTTCACCTTTGAGAAGAAGATGCTGATTGAGAAAAGTTTGGATGTTCCAGCTCCCATGGGAGACCCCATATGCTAAAAGAATAAACACATAACTATGATTTAACTGAATCAACAAAATATCTTAGAAAAAACTCCAGCACTGGGAATTTTTCTGATACAGAAACTCTATCCCAGTTAAAATAAAAGTTAAAGAGGATTGGTGCATGTAGTTACACAGTTCATAGCTGCATCTTTGTTAAACTTTTGTAAAAGTAACAGAAAATAGTAGAACTTTCACAGACCTTGAGGATGAAGCAGGGATAGGAGTCTCAAAACTTTTTCTTCGTGAAATTATTGAAGAGACACAAAAGTTAGAGCAGTGAAAAAGAGACAACTATTCATTGCTATCTCTCCAAGGACAAGTTGAAGAAATCAAGCCTGATCACATAGGAAGGAAAAAGTCAGTCCTTCCTATGTAACAAATGTTGGCATCTGTGAGATGGATAAAAGCTGTTATCTTATGATACGTTCTTTTCAGATAGAAAATTTGTGTCTTTACTAGATACCTTCTGTGCATGTCACTTTCTTGCCATGTAGGGGTAATACAAGTTTATAAGTTTATCTTCTCTTTATTTACCCGATGTTTCTTTTGCACCTCTAAATTGTCTCAAGTCTAGCACATAGTGAATATAAAATATTACTTTAATTTGAGCAGGAAATGTGCTGAAATTAAAACTGTCAATAAAGGAAACTTGGGAAAACAACGGGGAAGTGCTGCACATTATGGTAAAGCAAGAAATCACAGCATGTATTTTTCATGCTGCTCCTTCCTGGGATAGGGTAAACAAAAGGCTAACTTACTACAGGCAAGATGCAAGAAAAACTCTGCACTGGGCTGTTCCTGATCATCCAACAGCCACCTAAGACTCTGAGAAGGAAAACACAAAGGGCACAATTAAAAAAACCCTCTGATTTACATCAGTATTGAAATCCAAATTTATATTTTCAGCTAGGGTTCTTAATTCAGTGTTGCACAACATCAAGAAGATGTTGACTTTCTATCAAACGGATCTTGATCAGGCTGTTCACTGTTGTAATTTACAAGCTATGGTTGTTACTGGACAGCTTCATGTAACTGATGGTGGTATTTGATCTAAAAGATTATTGATGTACAATGAGAGATCTTTAAAAAATATCTCTGCAGCAAGCAAGCTCTTCAAAGACAGCAATGTTTTCTCTTTTTTTCTAATACATTATTCATTAATTATCTGAGTGTATTAATTGGCTTATAACTTTGAAATAACCAGAGACCTTGCATGAATTTTAGGCTACTGTGATCTTCATATCACTGACATTTATAATTAGTGGAAGGGCTCAGATTTTCTTCTGACTTGTGTCTAGTCCTTGAGTATTTAGACAGCCTTCAGACATATCCGCTCTGAAAGAATGAAGGAAACATTGAAGAGAAGAAGGGCCAATGAAGTCTTCTCTGTGAATATACCTTTTTTATAATTTCTTTTAAGTTCAGAAAAAATTGAGTGCCATTTGCATAGATGAAAATTGTGGCTTAAAAGAAGTCTATAGAAAAAACATCATGAATTCAGCATAAGCCAGCATTCTGGTATTTTTAAAATTAAAAAGTTGTAAAGATTAATACATTTTTAAATGTCAGGTAAAGAATATAATATTATCAATACTGAGGAGAAAGGTTGAAAAATGATGTCTGAATGTCTTTTAGCTACTTAATTCAGCGCCATTATTACTCATGACATAATTGATCAATAAAACATTAGATTTGACTTCATCATACTGATGAGAGCGAATATTTGAAAAGAATGTTCCATGCTGCCAAAAAGCTAAAAGTTTAGTACTAACAAAATTACAAAAAAATGAAACAAAAAACACAGTCAAAGAAGGTGGGTACAGCCAAAGGAAGGAGAGAACAGTACAACAATATGTAGTATTTTTTAGGAGGAATGAATTACTTATGGCTTGCAAAAAGCAAGCTAGGAGATTTCTATATTGACTTACATTATTTGAAATGTGAGATATGAACTTTTCAGTCACATAATCCAATGTAAAGGATATAAAATATGTTTTTAAACAGTTCTGACCTCAGGTACTTGGAAAGTAAATAATTTTTTTGAGTGCAGGTGTCAAGGTTTTGGTAGCAGAGGGGAGCTGCAGGTGGTGGGAGACAGTGTGGAGTGAAACAAAAAGTGTGAGAAGTGGCCCTTTGAGATCTGAGGGGAAAACAGTAGGAGTGGAGGGGGTGCGCTGGGTGCCTCAGCAGAGATGTCCCTGTGGCCCCTGCAGAATGTCTGGTGGAGGAGGTGGTGTCCTGCAGCTCCTGGGGAGGCCCCATGATGGACTGGGCATCCACACTGAAGTGTCTGGAGAACCCCACTGTGTGGGTGGATATTCCCTGAAAGAGCATGGCTCATGGAGTCCATGCTGGAGCAGGTTTATCCTTAAAGATTGCAGCCAATGAAAAGTATCTTGATTCTCACCAAAGGTCTAAATAGCACATTGTGGTGTTACCAGTTTTTTAAGAAAGGAAGAATATAACTCAGTCATCCTATTGGTATGACTGCAGTAGCTTTAAGCAGAAAATGAAAAATCATTCCTTAAACACTTTCTCTATATTCATGATTTTATTACAGCCATCTGTTTTCAGCTTTTTAAAGAGAAGTACTGCAGTTGTTTTCTTGCCTTCTGCAGAAAGTACTTCTGACCCCCGTTGTTATCTTCTCTGTAGCCCTGGTCAAAGGGGAAAATAGGTAATCAAGAAGTGCAAGCAGTACACAAGTTCTTGTAGCAATGAATTTACTTAGTGGGATACCATTCTTTCTGTTATTTTCTCTGTGATTATTTGAGCATTCTGTGAAGAGTGAGGTGATAACTACAATGATGACAATCTCTTTCTTAAGCAGTGGCAGCTACTTCTGAAGCATAATAGTCTGTGTATGGTGTTGTCTATGCTCCCATGTTTTATTTTTCTCACGTGGATATGAAATTCTATTTGCAATTTTTATTCAGCATTATAAGATCCTGATGCAGTTCTCCAGAGAGTTTTAGTCTGGACTGTCACAAGGTTGATTTTTCTTCAGTTCGAACTTCATAACTTTGTTGCCTACTCTCTTTTTCAAGCACTTGTGAGTATATTGACTGCACAATTTCCTTCTGTCCCCTCACTATCTTTGTTCCTCCATGAGTCAACCTTTCCAGCTTAACCAGTGCAACATAAGTCCTAAAGAAAAGAGCAAATATTTACTGCTCTACGGAGGTCAAATTGGATTATCTCTGGAAAAGTGTGAATTACTTGCTGGGACGCACTCTGATAAGGCAGTGAAATATCTACAGATATTTCACAGACAGTGAAAAGATTGTGGATGTTGTCCTGCACTTCTTTAACACTATAAGAAGTTCTGCACACATCAGTATTCCAAATATGCAAGGTATAATATTTTTATGAAACAATTAAACACTGTCAGAATCTGTTCTTTATTCACTCTCAGAAAAGTATAGATAATATTTCACTGTTTGGATACAGTGGTGGTACAGATAAGCAGCAAGAGAAATACAACAGTATTTTTTACTCATATCTTAGAGGGATTCTGAAGTCAAGTACCACTAGAATAAAAGCTAATAGAATTAGAATACAGAACTTAAACACACGTGGTAATGAAGGAAATGCTTTACAGGTAGCACTGGAAAACTAAACCTGCCAGACTAAAGACAGTTGCAATATATGAAATATCTAAAGTAAAAACATTCAATTACTCATCTATTGGACTATGATCTATGCAGGGAAAGGATGAGATTTAACAGCTCCCCTTCTTACAAGGTTGTCTCTATCATTTTAAACCTTGCACTCTGAAACTCACTAAATACCAGCCAGTCTGCAGGAATCCCCCTTCAAAGGAAACCTTAGGGCTTTCTTTGAATCTGAAGAAAACCCCAGGAGATTGCTACATTTCTTTTGCAGGTAGAACCAAAGATCGGCAAGAAGAATCTGTTTATACTGTAGAATCTCTTTATACAGCAGAAGAGCTCCACATGAATTAAAAAAACTAAATATTAATAATGGCATAATCTGAGCTACTTAGTAAGTTTATTAATACATCATGCCATTCCAAATAATGCTGTGCTCTAACCCTAGATTCAATGGAGTAGTATTCAGTGAAGGACACAAAAAATATTCAACTCTTTCTTTCCCTACTCTCCTTCATCCCAGAGATAAATTTGACCACAAAATGAAATGTTTGTCCTACAGTAAGGAAGAATTACTTTGAAGAAAATTAGGCTTTCCAAAGATTAAGGAATCTTTCACATCCAGCGTGATTCTAGATCATGACATTTACTTGACTGTGTTGCACATAATTTCAATCAGTGTTTTATGCAAGGAGAAGATTTCCATTGTCACTGCCAATCCTAAACCCAGATATTCTTTTTATCTTCCCTGCTGTGCCCTTTTTCTGAATTTCTGTAGAAAAATTACTGTATTAATAATTTATGTAGTATTACTCAATAACTAAAAAAATCAAAAAGACTGAGGGAGCGCCTAGGAAGAATTTGAATGATTTCAAATTTGAATGCCTGACAGAATAATTTGGACTCCACATGAATAGCACATGCTTTGGTGACTCATGCTACAAGGGGATAATGCAGATATGAAAATTTGGTTCCTGGTGAGAATCCATGGGTTTGAGCTGTTAATCAAAACAAGGATATTTCAGTAATTTTAAAGAGCAAGTATTTAAAAGAGAATTTCTAAAGACAAGCTTTAGAATTGTAATAAATAACAAAATAAAAAATAACCAGAAGAATAAGAGAAGAAATATTGTATATTATAATATACAAAAAATAACAGAAGAATACTATATGGAGCTATCTTGGTAGATTAAAAAATATCACTTGGTCAGTTACAATGTTTTTAAATCCATTAATTTAAGGATCAAATGAAACAAAAATCCCACTGTGATATTCTACAGTAGATAATTCATCTCAAGGGCGTTTCTGTGTGTCAGAGCAACAACGTCAACTGTAAGAGCTCAGTGTTCTAAATCTAAATTATTTTTTCTCGTTCCTGATTTAGGACCTAGCTGTCAGACTAAATTTTAGTTTCCAAAAGAAATCCTATAATATCTTTTTTAGCTTTAAAGATATTTTTTTTTCCATCAAAAGATATTAATTTACATCTAACAGAGGACTGGGACTAACAGGCATAACTGAATATGTATATGATTTAGTGAAATATGTTCAGGAATATTTTTAGAGCTTTATTGAATCACAGTACAAAGTCCCAACTGTTGAATTATCCCCTCATATTAGTTTAATTTTAAAAGAAATACAGTGTATATCCTGCCTCTGGGGCAGAAAGTTAAAAACAAACTTCTAAATTGTTCATCTAAATGCATCCATTTTAAAATACTGATGTAGAAAGTAAAAAAAGCCACATAATGAAATACATGTTCTCTTTGAAATCTCCAGGAATGATGCAATTCTGTTCTACTTGTAAATCACCTGAGCTAATCACCCCCTAAAATTCAGTAGGGAGGTTAAACCATTCTTTTTGGTTGTTTGCATTCTGGACAGACAGATACTCATATGATTGCAGGTACTGTAGCACTGTCATATGATGTGATGATTAAGTTAGTCAACCTGCCCTTTTTGCCTACAAGAAAATATGCCCATCATGCAATTGTCTCTCAGTTCTAATTGTCACTAATGAGAAAAGATTTATAGATCTGTTCATCTATATACTAAGAGAATAAGGGGGAATACACTCTCAAACTGGAGTGTATTTTTTTTGAAATCATGAAAAATGAGCAATTTCTTTAACATAAACTGAACACATTGCATGACGATCTTCGGTTATTTCTATCTCCCCTAGACTTAGAAGACATTGGAATTTTCTTAGAAAAGTTTGATCATTTGACAGGCTACTTGCTTCAAAAGAAATCTGAGTGTTTTCTGATTTTCTCCTCACTGCAATAATGCCTGGCGACACATTTAATCTTCTTCCGGACGAAATTTTCTTTTCCTTCCTGTAAACAGGATTCTGAGTCCTGGATGTATCACAATGACCTCAGAAATACCAGTCCTTTCGTTTAATCTCTTTTGCATAAAAGTTCTTCACAATTCATCAAAATCTGCCCAGAAGAAAGAACAACGCTATTTCAATGGAAAAAAAAAAAAGTAACAATGATATTATATGACATCTGTACATGGAGTCCTGAAGGTAATAATTGAAAAGTGCTGGTGATAAAATATAACTTGCATCATTAGGCATTCTCATAAACAGTAAATTTGGGGAATGACAGCATTCAGTTGGGATAATCACTCTAGTTTTGATGATCTGCTTTCAGTAAGTTTAAACTTTCATCCAAAGAAGTCTGCATTGCTTGAGCCAAGGTCATTAGTAAATGCTTAATAAATTACTACACAGAGTTTATAAGGATTTGTGTCTCAGTGTCTGTGATTTCCAGTGAAGCAATTCATAGCTCTGGTTTAGGCACTCCAGGACAAACTGTCAACAAAATGCTCTTCTGTTTGTACTGGTGAGCAAAGCACTACTTTTCTAAAATCTCATCAGGTCTCTGTCTGTACAGGTTAACTATTTCCTACTGGCATTTTTTTCTACTGGAATGACAACAGACATACTTTTTCCAAGACATTCAATGGCCTTACAGATGAGCCATCCAAACACAACCAATATCATTTGAACAATTTGTTCATCCCAAGAATTAATGACGTAAGTCTATTTCACATTTAATTTAGTAACTTAAATAATTAGGGTAGCAAAAGCCTGCAAATAAAGAAAGACTTGACATTCTCTTTTTCCTAGCACTCATGAAAGCACAAAGTGAAAATAGCAACGATAGGGCTTAATGGACCAGAACTGTTGACACATGTTCATTAAAAAACCCCAAAAACCAAAAGCCAAAAACAAAGAAAAAGAACCCAAAAACAAACAAAAAACCCCCAAACAAACAAAAACTCCCAAAACCACAACCAAACAAACAAGCCAAACCAAATCAAAAAAACAACCAAAAATCACCAAGTAAAAAAGTAAAAGAGAAACACTGAACATGTTGGTTTACGGCAGCAATGTTTGCATGGATTGCTCATGTGTAACATGTTCAGAGAAATATATGTCAGCTGTTAATGTCTCTAAGATTTGGGATAATTTAATCACAAATACTGGCAAAAAATTACAGTGCCCAAAACTGACATGTCCAAAAGCAAATAAAGTATTTTTTGAAATGTAACAATTCAGTTTCTTAACATTTTCTTTCTGGCTCCAAAATAAAAGAAATGTAGATTTCATAGATAGTTTCAATCATTTCAATGCCACTAAAGCCTCAGTATCTGCTTCCACAAGTGCTGAATTAACTTAAAACAGAAAATATTTGTTCTAAATATAGAGAATGAATGCTAAACTTCCACTCTTTATTACCCATAGCAATCACTTGTAACTACTGTGTACCTCTTTGAGATCAAAATCAGTGTGCATTTAAGCATAGGTTAATAGTTTTTTTCACAGGAGCTAACCCTGATGGGTTTATTTTCTGCTGATTTTACTTAGTCAGAAAATACTGTTGATTAAATCCTGAAGTACCACAAAATAAGAGTGAGTCTTATTCAAGGTAACTTCTTTGACTTTTAAATTGTTTGCCTTTCTGTTAATGGCTTTATTTTGAACACACAGTTGCTGTGTGGGCAGGCTCAAGAAACTGAACATTTCCAGTAAAAGCTTGAAAGTTTTCCAGGGATTTAAGAGTTTCCTAGCAGAACTACCTTTGCAGTTCCCAGTTTAAGGTGACCAGAAAGGTCAGAGCTGAGTGGCACTTACACAATGCACAGGTAACAGCACTGCAGTGGGCATTAGCCACTTGCAGGCTCATTGGGAAGTACTGGCTTGTAAGCAGAGAGCCAGTCCTGCTCTCAACAACAGAAATGTCTGGAGAAGGATACCACAGGTTCAGAAGCCTCAGCTAAAAGGTAATAAAGGGGTGAAGAAACTGAAGAAAACAGAAGAGTTGCACATCTATGGCCATCTAGCAAAGGAAATACCAAGTCACGAATTTTGCATATGGGAGCTAGAAGTTCATCCCATTATAAAGGGATCATTCCTACTCAAATATGGGAGTGTATATATGGGGAAAAGGGTGGTGAGATAGAGGGAGAAGAGAAGGAAGGGAGAAAGCTGTCTAATAAACCTTACAAGTTAGCATCCTAACTCCCAGCTTTTGGGTAAGTCTGAGAATGAAATGTGGAAAATGGTAACAAACAAGGGGCTGAGGGGAATCCAACAACTAATTCTCCAGCAGTGGCACAGTCACGAGTGTAGTAGGTTTTATCATCTGTATCAAAGTCAAACAGCAGGCAAGGGAGAGTGGGAAGTGTTGAGCAGTGGGTTTATTCCACACATGGTACCCAGATGCCTATCCTGGAATGTCAAATTATTGCAGAGCTTGCTCAACACAGCTTTTTTGCTTTTAACTTTCTGCCTTTTTCTTCTTCAAAGCAGAATGCATCTTTCTTTCCAGGCTAATCCATTTGTTTCACACCAATTCATATCGTTTCTCAAAGGCTCACAATCAAGGAACAAATCATAAATTAACTGAAGCAAAATAGTAGCTTACTGGCATACAAATTGGAAAACAGGGAGCTTATGTTCTGCTTTATCCTTGAAGGAACAGAAGTCATGGCGATTTACATATTAAATTTTTGACCAATTAGCATTAAAAGCCTTTCTGTTCCACTGATTCTCACCTGTGGCATCCATGAAACACTTCTTCACTTCTGTAAAGTGAAGAAGTGATGGTAATGATGAAAAATGCGGCTGAAGAGGAAACAATAGAGGAGGTAAATGTTATTATTGGCTCAGTAAAATGGCACATATTGTGAAACTCTTGCGTAGATCATGTTCTCTCTCCCTGGACATTGTCTTGCAATCCTGACTTGGTTAAATGTTTTATGACAATATGTATCTTCTGTTAAATGATTCTTTGTCTTCATTTCTTTAAAGCCTTGTATCTTTTCCCTGATCTTCCTATGAAGGAAAGAGATTTAGCTACTGGAATAATATAAATGGGGTTTTTTTGCCATTGTTGTTGTTTTGGTTTTTTTTTTCTGAATTGCAGAATCCAAGTAAGAAACAAAGTGAAAGAAAACTACACTGTGAAGTTTAACTAAATTCTTTTTTTGTGTTGCAGCTGTCCTGATCTCAAAATTGTGTTACTGACTGGTTTTGCTGCCACATTCTGAATGGTTATATTCTCAGAAAAAAATAAAATCTCCTCAGATTTCCTCTATTAATAATTTCTTTAATTGACTAATGTGAACCAAGAATTTGAAGATTCAACTACATGCCTGAAGTAGTTTTAGGCACAAAGACCATTATGAGAACATATCGCATAATAACCTAGATTTTTTTTTAAATTATAACTGTATTTGATATTCAAGACAATATCTGTGTCTTCAGTCCTATGTGGATATGAGATTACTTTGAAATTGCTGTAATACTAATTATCTGATAGACCGGGAAGACACTTTCATTTCAGTTTTACACATAACACCAATTAACCAGAAATAAATTTCTCTCAAGGGCTTATCAACAAAAATGCATGATAATTTCTTGCTTTTTGCTAATTGTATGACTATTTGTAAAATTTTAAAAGTAAAAATTTGTTCTTTACAGGACTCTCATATTTAAACATAAGCACAGAAAAGATATGTGTTTGTATAAACAGATATGTTATATCCATAGCATATATATGGGATGTATATTATTCCTTTGAACATATATATCACATGCACGTATCATTTTGAACATATATTACACATAATACATGCAGTATACATAAAGTAAGTACTATTTGTAAAAATGCTTTTGTTGTTATTTTAAAAAATCAGAATTTCAAGTTCTTTATACAATGGAAAATACACACATTTAACAACATGTATATATTTTATGTGTTTTCCAATCTTGTTTCTTTCCCCTAGTTACTCATACAGTTGTTGTATGCTTGATTTTTTGTTCTCCTATAAGATATCTGTATCAGTTCATGTACAATTATTCATGACTAGAACTTGAGCTTTTAACTGGCACTTATTTTGGTAATCAGAAAAATAGCTATTATAACAAATTTTAGCATTTATTGAAGCTAATATTACAATTTATGTTCTCATTGCTGTGCTCTCTGGTAGCTTGTTTCCTTGGTATTTATTCTAACTGATCATTTCTGATAGGTACTTTAAAAGAATTGCAATAAAAAAAAAGATGTAAATCAAAGTGCAATTCAGAGCAACTTTCCATGTCAATAAATATATGTATATAAGTACAGGTAAAGTATCTGATATGTATATATATAAATATTTAGAATTATTTCCTCTCCTCATGTGCAGAATTAGTGAGCATTTGCCCAAAGGGATGTAATCCCACTAATTATTCAGACTTCCTGCACTGAACATTTCAGCAAAAATTTTGAAAAAACTATTACAGAAAAGTTCTGACCTACTATTTGTGATGAGACTCTCACCCATCAGTGAGTCTGAATGCTGGACTCTATTTCAGGAGAATGCCAAACTGGGCAGGTCACAGCCCTCCAATGCCCTTGGGCACTGAATCTAAGCTGTCCTCTGAGTGATGAGAGGGACCAGATGATGTCCAGGTGTCCCAGGCAACCCAAGCTCACCCAGGACTCTATTCTGTGGCTCTCTGGAGAGGCATCAGAATTAGCTGCTGAGCTCAAGACTGAGTAACGCCTAGCAAATACAGAAAATCTTCACAATCACTAATATAAACTACTCAGAATGGTGAGAGACAAGTCTTCAGAAAAGAAACAGCTTTGTCAGTGCTGCACTGGCAAAATGCAAGCAGCTGCTCTTCAGCAAATAGATGTACTCCCAATAAATGACTCTGCTATGTAGTGATAACATAACATCCACTCTTTTGCCTGTAGTATTTGACATAACATCAGACTGTCACACAACCATTTTTTTCTGAACAGGAAGCCATCACACACTCACATTATATATATACCAAAAAACAATGTTTAGTGGTGGACTTGGAAGTGCTGTGTTAATGGCTGAACTTAATGGTCTGAAGTTTTTTCCAGCCTAAACAATTTTATGATTCACTGGGACACAAAAATGCAAGATAAAGAGTGCAATCCAAACCTCTTCATACACAGCCTTTGAGCTTTGGCTTGGCAATGCAAGGAACTGAGGTAAAGATAGATAAGGGAGTACTCTTCTGCACTCTATATGCACTCCTCTGTTTCCAGCTATCGCTCAGGAAGAACAAACCCCTTTTATGTCTGACCCCAAATATACTCCAAGAAAAGCTACCATTATCATCCACTTTCAGACTAAAAAAATATGAACTTGTGTAACCTGTGGGCTGGAAAGGAGGAAGGAGGAAAAACTTTCACAGGAGAGTGGAGCTCATCTACGGGGACAAAGTCTATTGCCAGGAGCCTATGCAGGAACTGAGTAGAAGGGTAGGATTTTTCTAGTGTAGCTGTTCTTGAAGCGAGAAGGAATTTGGGACTGACATCTTCCGTGGAAGGTGTTTGTCTCATGATCCTTTTGCAGAACCTTCTGCATTTGCCACACTTGTGGTGGAAATGTGCCCACAATCATCAAAATCCTCCTCCTGCATGACTAGTGGTAAAGGTTACTATCCTGGAGTTCTTCACATTGACAAGGCTGTACTAGATCTCACCTCACCTCAGTGCTACAGAGCTACAGTCACTTTCACCAAGATCAGAAATGTTGCCAGGATCTGGAAAATTGGTGGTTGTACCTTTGTTGTTGATAAATGTTTTTTTGATTATTTGAATAATTTTATAAGAAAAGGCTGTTGTCTCGTCCCTGAGCCTTTTATTTTAGCAAGTAGAATCTAAAATGTGTGAATGTTCCATCAAACTCAGCATATGTTTGTGCAGTTCATCACTCCCAGTGCTAATATTTTGAGTTGAGAAGGCAATCAGAGCCGAATCCCAACTACAAAATTATATGTGAAAAGATCTATGTGCAGCAGCTTTACACTTCCAGTTAGGAAAATAATTCATGGCTTTTTCCAAGCTTCTGGCCTCTGCAGAGTACATACATCGAGATAAAGGACAAAATTCAGAAAACAGCATGACACTGAGAGGAGTGCTTTTAAAAGGTAAATAGTAGGTGTGAAAACAAAGGCATGTAGCCTGTCAGAAGCCTGGAGGGAAGAGATAAAGTACTAGTGTAATTTGCTTTCCAAGCAAGGAGAGAAAAGTTGGACGTAAAGCAGATTTATTTGTTGTTTGGGTTTTTTGTTATTGTTTGGTGTTTGTGTTTTTTGTTTATTGGTCAGGTTTTTTTTTAGCAGACAGCTCAGCTATTACACTGATTGAGGTGTCTGTGCTGAGCTGGGCACGGTGCATGCTGTGAGCTGTGGGTGGATGTGAGAGCGGAGCCTGGCTGGGCTCAGCACTGCCAGGGAACCAACTCCTGCAGGGAAAACTGAAGCAGCACTTTGCACAAGTTCCTAAAGGATGCAACTCTTTTTCAGTATACTGGCATGGGACAAGGCCCGCAGGCTTCTTCATCTTGTAGCCATCTGGCTCAGTGCAGTCATGACACTGAGATGTTAGGGCTGAAGGCAGGTGACATGCCAACAACCAGAGTGTGCTGTCTCCAGCAGTACTGAGCTGCAGCTGGCCCCATCCTTTAAGTGAGTGGCAAAAGGATGCCACCAAACCTCAGTCACAGAAAGTGAAGCATATATTTATTTCTCCTGTATACTCACCTTTACAGAATCACAGAATTATAGAGTCATCTAGGTTGAAAAAGGCCTCTAAGGTCACTGAGCCAACCATTAACCCAGCAATTCCACGCCCACAACACTTAATCATGTGCCCAAATGCCACATCTGCATGTCTTTTAAATATCTCCAGGGATGATGACTCTGCCACTTCCCTAGGCAGCCCATTCCAAGGAATGGACACTCTCTGTGGAGTAAAAGTTTCCCAATCAGTGGAAAATTGACTTGGATTAAATGTAGCTCCCAGAAACACAACTCAGATGGTAATAACAATTATCTATTTCAGAACCAGCACAAGGAGGAGCACCTTGTCATCCCAACAAAAGCTAAACAGAGATTGCAGTTAGAAAATGACAAGACAAAGAATATTCTCTTATTCTATTTGATCATGGTAGCATATTTCATGATCTTAGTAACAGCTTACTCTTTAAATTCTTCCTATATAAATTTAAAAAATGTAGGGTGAGGAAACTAATGGATTAATGTTTCACTTCAAGAGTGATGAACTCAATACTTTAATTTCAGTATAAACAGATGTCAGTCTGATGCTCTTATCCACCCCTCCACATTTTTCAGCTTATAAGGAAAAATTTATGTATGCTTTTAAATTAGGGCAGTTGTATACTTCAGAGCTGAACTGAATGTAAGTCAGAGCTGAAAAAATGCATCTGTCATGATACCTGCATCAGCTGGAGTGCAAATACAAAGCAGATGAATGTCACCTGAAATTTCATCTTTGTATACTCTTTGACAGTGTGGCTGAGAGGTCAGTTATCATTTTTTAAGTATGGACCATTGCTCATCTTGATCATGGCAAGGCTGGATAACTACATAGAAAAGAATATCCAGGTACCAAATTGGGTAGCAGATTTCCATTTTCTATAAGGTTAAGAAAAAAAAGGTAAAATATCAAAGGAATCAGTTTCTGGATTTGTGGTTGAATCAATTTCATAGTGATTTCATTGCTTCTCTTGGGAATATTCAGAGAAAACAATCTCTGAAAACATGCCTAGGAAAAAAATCATAAAGAAAATAGCATTTTTAAAAAAAAAATTCTTTTATTCCTGTACAGTCTGGATGGCTTCTTAGCACATTCTAAGTTAGAGATTCTGACATTAATATAAAAAATATTCTGAAAGATTGATAGTATTTTTCTCTGATTGACCAGCTGGGGCTTCCCAAAGTTTTCAGTAAATAGCATGAGGTACTGCTATTCTCACATAGCACGATTACTATGAAGTGAGCACTGGAAAGTTGTAAAAACTATTTGCATTCAGTAAAAACTAAAATAGAACTATTTTATTGTAATAAAACCACACATAAAGCTTTGGTGTACCATTGCAGCAGGGGCTTATTTTTAATTGATTGTTACACAATTAATTGTTAAGCTGCAGTACAGTACTATTTCTTGGAGATAGGTTGAAGAGCTGGAAAGTTAGGTAGAAAAAGATATCTTAAGGTGCTAACAGACACTGCAGATAAATTTCAGGTTTAGCAATTGTAATGAAATTGTGTTAGAAAAAAATCTAATATTGAATGATTAGGATATTTAAGATTTTGAAGGTGAATTAAGATTTGTGCTTTTTCATTTACTAAAAAATTGTAATTATACGTTAGCCTTACTTCATAGAAATATTTCAAGACAGAGTATACTGTCAGAGAAATGTCAGCTCTGAATGAACCTAATTCTTAACCTATTAAAGTGAGTTGAACTTTGCCATTGACCTTTGTATGTGTTATTATTTTCCCAAAGAATGAGTCACAAAGATTGTTTCGGAATCTCATTTAAAAATCTATTGAGAAAAAAGTTTATAATTTTCTAGCAGACTGTTTAAAAAAGCCCCCTCTTATTTATTAGAAAAAAAACCTATTGCATCGCACCTGCATTTCAAATTTAGGCTGCCTTTTTTAAAGTTTTACCTTTTTCAGATAATATCTTCTTTCAAAGGCCTCCTTTCTTTCGTGCTACCTGTCATCAAGGTACTTGCCATGTATTTCAGTTTTTGAAAATCTTGTTGATACAGAATTGGTTTTAAGGCCCAGATCTAATTTCCACCTTACATTGCAGCTGTCCAGCATGCTGAGAGGAGGGAAGTGACATTTTCATGTAGCTTAAAGGACAAATATTCTTATTTCAACAAGTCCAGCTTTCTAAAAGTTCACACATTAAGAATAATTTGTCATCTGAGACATAGGATGATATTACAAAAAAAAAGTGTTTAACATCAGTTGGCATTGCTGAACAGCTATTTTGTAGAGAAATAGTCTGTGTGATACAACTCACCGCAAGAAGCCACAGAAAATTTTCTAGCATTCTTTTCCTTATGTCTTAAACAAAATTAAAAAGCAGTAGACAACTAACAATTTTCTTTCTTAGGAAAGTTTATTGTATAATAATTGCTAGTGAA
The DNA here is from genome assembly GCA_013398275.1 of Promerops cafer. Lineage (NCBI taxonomy): Eukaryota > Metazoa > Chordata > Aves > Passeriformes > Nectariniidae > Promerops > Promerops cafer. The sequence goes on along the minus strand of VZSE01011625.1, from coordinate 112,628 downwards.
GTTTCTACATGTTCCTCTGAAGCAGTGATGCAGACAAGGTGCTGGACTGGACAGCTGCCTGGTAACATTTAGACTCACCCCATACATCTGTAAGTGAACAGCCAACTTTCTTAGGAAAAGATGAGGATCAAACCCACAACATTACACCATCCCTACCATTCATCTTTCATGTTGCAGAAAGAAGTGAGTTGTCACTAAGATCTGTGGCAAACATCTTTTGAGTGGGGGTGGTGCAAGGAAGATTGTGAAAAAGTTAAAATTGGGGTGATTTAACTGCAATATCATTTATAGATTAATTTCAACTGTCTTCAGAGTATGATCAAATTGTGAAATATCCTGAAGTCTGATCTTATATGATCTTTTTAGATGTGGCTTTACATTGTATCTGTAGTTGTGCTCTCTCTTCTGTTCTGATGCATCAGCCTTACAAGCATTTTGATTCATCTAAAAATTACACCCCACTTAATAGGTAAAATTCCCCCCTCCCCCTTGCAATAAAGCTATGATATATATGTGGAGTTTTATTTTGAAGCATTACTGCTTCTGAGAATATTGAAGAGAGATTAACTGAAAAAATAGAGTGATTTCACAGGAACACATACAGATTTATTGCTCTCTTAAATCTGTCTAGTGCACAAGTATAGTTTTTAAAATATGCATTTAGATACACATTAAAGTTCTTTGATTTAAAAAACTTTGACCTTAACTAATCAATTTCTTTTTTGTCCAGAAGCATAAATTCAGGAGACATAGGAAGAAATTCTAGAGAGAAGAATTAAAAAGATAATATCTTTGAGAGGCAAAGAAAGGTTATTAGCAGGATGAAGAGGCTGGGAAAGTAACTGGCTTGATATAATGGGAATCTGTAAAAGAGAAATGGAGTGTCACAGACAGAAATGTGATCTGCGACAGGGTGATGTGGGTGAAAGAAGCCAAAGTATCAGCACTGAATGCTAAGATGTGGCTAGTAGAAATATCAAGTTCAAAATTAGGTAGGAAAAAGGACCTGTAAGGACTATCACCTGAAACAGAGAGGGATAAGAGAGAAGTGATTATGGTATGCTGTAATTTATTCCTGAACTCTACAAATCTGCTCTGCCCATGGAAAACTGATTTCATTCTCGTATTTTTGTCAACAAACATTCAAACACATTTGACAAAATATTCCAAACAGGTCTGTTTATCAATAGCTGACAAAGTAAAATTTTTATTTAACTGTTAAAGCTTTTTTGTTTTCTTCTCAAATAGTTCGTGAGCCTCCACCCACATTTTTATGACAGGCTACAGTATGCAGGAATGTATTACTGCTTTGAGCACTACTCTGCTACTCTGCTTTATCAGCCATGGTCAGCATTTTCAGAAATTTGTATCTCCAGAGAGTATTCTGAGTTAATAGTTATCCTAAAAGTTTTAAAAAAAATACTGAATCCCTGGCAGTTGCTTTCAATAAATAGCCCCCTGCAAAGCCAAAAAACAGCCAAAAAAGAAGAAATCAGAAAGACATTGACACTGTTCCTAAGGAACTTAAATGATACCATTTTTATAACTGCTGTTTGAAACTAACATTATATATGCATATATATAGATATACATATACATGTCTGCATGCTGTCTTTTCAGTTAGTGAGCTTGATAATTGTTACAAAGGTGTAATTTTTGATTGCAAACAAATCTCAGCTGTGATATATAAGAGAAAAGCACTAACTATTTAATAATCTTATTTTTCTTGTTAATAAAAATAACAAACTGAAAATTAATATCATTTTTTTTCAGCCATGTTTTGGGCATTCATCACAAGTGCTGCTATCACATCCATGTGACTGCTGCACATAAAGTTAATGAACTAGTTTCAAGGCATGGTGCTTTATAGACATAAATTGGAAGCATTTAAATAGGACAGACAGAAATCATTCTGTTGTGAGAAATAAACTACCTGACAGAAGCCTAAGGGTCCAGGCTGCAATGAGTCAGCCAGTACTGTCAAGTGACACTTGCTACGGCACTACTGGTGGTGCAGAAATTCAGAGTACCTCAGAGGTTGCAAGGCATTAGAGATATTATTTTGAATTAAAATAAAATTTAAAGAAATTAAGCATTGCTGGAAGATCTAATGGCAGCTGGAGTAGTTCAGAGCAGCAGATTCCTGTAGCGTAACATTTGTTCACTGTGTCTTCTGTCCACTCAGAACTGGTACCATAAAAAAGGCAGTTTCTTGGAAGTATTTATGTTGTATACTTTTGGTTGGGGAACTTTCAAAGGGGTCTTACCTATCCTGTGCCTTTGAACTTCTCAGAAGATGTTTATGGTGTTGTATTTCAGTCAGTTTTCTGTGTTCCCTCTGCTGAAGTTTCAGAACTTGCCTCAACTATTTTACAGAAACAAGATCTTGAGAGATGAAACATTCCTATGACATTGGACTGAGTGCAGGCACTGAGCTCTGTGGAAGAGCTGAAAATATATCTGACAGATTTCATCTTCATATCTGATGTGTACATCAACAGGATGTTTGACCTCTGTAATCTCTGTTTCCTTGGTATTTTTCAGCATATTGAACAGCAAGAAAGACACACCTGGAGGCTGGCCTCCTGTTCTGGTGACATGTGTGTGAAAGCTCTAGGACACTCAATTTAAACAACATACATTCAGTGTATTTGCTAATTCAAGTCTCTAAACAATTTGGAATATAATCACAGTGTGTATTATTATATTAATTTCAAACCTGAGTAAATTTACCTGTATTTCTTTTCCAAAAGTGGTTTTGATTAATTGATGAACAAAGAACACTAGAAATTAATAAAAACCAAAAATCTTTAAAATTATTTGCTAAACATGTGGATCCTTTCTACTCATTTACTTGCCACTTTGCTGACAATTTGATTATGTGATTGAAAATTATTGCCAGTAGAGAAAACTGCAAGTACATACCAAGCTGCAAGTGGTTTGTCTTTTAGCATGTAGAATTAAACCATCAGCCACTCACTACAAAATGTAATGATTTCAGTGTTGCTTGTCACTATCAGAAATGTATTAATTTTTCATAATCCTGCCCTTTGGTTGCTATTTGGTTATACACCTTCTGGATTTCCCTATGTAATGAATTTGAGATTAAAATAAATCATAGCATTGCTTTTCAAAAATGGTGATCTGTGTGACCACTTGAGGAACTTCCACACCTTTTCTGAAATTTTGTGTTCCTTCCCTTAGTTCAGCATGTGGGCAGAAGGGAACAAAAACCTACAGGAAAAAGTGGTGGCAAACTAGCATGTACTATAAAGTACAAGTGGAATGAGAGTTAAAAAAATGTTGACCATTGAAAACAAGTTAAAGGTATTCTTAAATTTCTTCAGAATCAAAACAGCACAAAATATATGAGTTGTAAATAAAAAAGAACCATTAAAAATCAGAGCAGCTCAAAAAGAATCATTCAAAACAAACAATGAGCATTATTCTGGCATTTTAGTTTTTTGTGTGATAGTGAGGTGAATCTGGACGTGTATTTGGCAAAAATTTTTGACCAAGATTTTTGACCCTCTTTTTCTTATCTGGGATTTTTTTTTTCAGAAATTTTTTATTTTGATAGTCATGTATTTTGCAATATCTGCACTCAGTTAATTATAGCCAGTTCATTCCCATTTGTGTTTTTGCCAACGCTGATATTTAGCTTTAACAGCTTCTCTCTTTTCTAAGAGCTTCCCTTATAATGTATTCCAAGACAATAATCATACCCCTTTTCAATCCTCATCGTGCTCATACAAACAAGCTGTGCTGTTCTACCAGAATCCTCTCCAAGTGTGAACTCCCCATTCTCCTGATGTTCCTTGTTGCTCTTATATGTAGCTCTTCTCATTTCAATTTCTTTTCTTGAATTTGGCTGACTAGAACAATCTTCCAGAGGAATTTGGTGTGGGACCTTGTACAATGGCACAAAAACTTCCTTACTTCTCTTGGAAATGTTTGCCCTGGAGCGGCTTAGAATTGGATTTGCCTTCTTCACAGATGCATCACATTATTTCAGGAATTTGATTCCACTGAAAAGAACAATTAAATTAAAATGACATTGAAATAAGCTCATTCTCACCCTGTTGCTATATTGACTCAGTAAACAAAGTACATTTCTTACAGACATCTTTTCCTCATTATATATCAGATTCCATCTTTTCGTCATAAAACCAGACTTTCCAGTTTAACAGTTTTATTTTCCCCAATAGATCTAACATGATGATCCTCCATATGTGAAATTCAAACGTGGTTTAAACAAAAACGTTTAGAATGCATAGAATGAATTTTTATGGAGCCACTTCAGTCTGTTCCAAAACATTATGTTGGATATGTCGCCTCTGTGGGAAGTACAGTTTTCAGAAATATACTGCAAATTACTTATGTTGATAAGAATATACTGAAAAACCAGAAGAGGTTTCAGTTGATCAATTTTATTATAAGAAGCCATAAGAATATCCTTTGAAAGTACATAAATAAATACCCTATATAATTTTTTACAATCTACTATAAATATTAAAATACTTATTGAAGTATATTAATATTTTAAAGTACATGCATATCCATTAAAATCCAGTGAAATTTCACTAATGTGGAAGAGAAAAAGTACTGAAATGTCTCATCTTAATAAAATGGACAAAAAAAGACAAATTCAAATTACATGATGAAAGACAAACATAACTACATGCACATTGCAGATGAAATTCCTAGAAACCAATACTGTTAATGTATTATTGTTTTATTAAAATGCAAAACAAATACATTGGGCTAAACCACTACATTGGGCTACATAGCAATATCAGTGACAGAGGAAACAAAGAAGACCTGGACTGGAGCCAAATTGAGAGAGGAAAGCAATTGCCACATCAGTCTTTAACAAAAGAAGGCTACTTTTAATGCCTAGTGTCTGCTTCTGAAATATTCAGATTTCTGATAATTTTATTATGATATTGTGATTAAAAAACTTCTTTTGAAAATGACCATTGTAATAAATTTTAGTATAGTTTATTTGAAAGAATCAGGACAAAGGGAATAAATTCAACTCAAAGCAGGTAAATGTACAGTTTTATAAACTAATTTCTCCTTCAACACACTACAAGAAAGAGTACTGAATGAATGAAATTAATCAGACTACTCAAATTTTATTGAAATATTAGGGAATATCACCTCACCATTTTGACTGTCACTTGTGTCCTTGCGTCAATGTATCCTTACATTATGAAAATACAGAAATCTTGTTAACAGTTCAATACGAGGTGTAATGATATTAAGCAGTGGACAAAAATGCAAGAACTTCTAACAGAGACTGAACAGCTTAGTTTTTCATTCTTGATTTATACAATAAATAAAAGACAATAGTAGCCAGAAAGGTTTGCAATATGGTGAAAATTAATAAACCAAGAGAACAAGTCACAGGGAAAAAGAAAAGGAAACATTTTTTATGGGAGATAGTAACTGGAAAAAATACCAAGAGGGAAGCAATGACCAGGGAGTGTAGTACAACATATATTTAAGCTGAAATCTGTCAGCAATTTATTGTGAATAATAGGAGGGATGCAGAAAATGGAAATCAAGCGGTAATATCCAAATTTGTGTTTATGTATTTTTATTTTGGGACAATTAAATTCACAGTAACTGTTGCAAAATCTCTAGCACCATGAAAGCCAGATTAAAATCTGCAACAGAGGGATGTTCATTCTTCCTACACATAATAAGAAGAAGAAATCCACACTGATTGTGGTGCAAAGTTTGATTACGTATTCTGTGTTTTAGATTTAGTACATTAAGTGTCATTTAATTCTACTTCTGAATTATTTTTAAAATTTTTCCAGCAACTCTCTCTGCATTGTGCTGCTTGACAGCAAATATAAATCTGGTGCTTGATCCAAAGCAGAATGCTCAGTGGTTCCAACAGCACAGAATCAAGTGCCCAGGTCTGTCATCTCTAACTGCTACTCTCAACCTTGCTTATGACTTGTTCAAGTGGACTGATTTTACCTTATCTGCAGTTCCCTTCAAGACGGAGACAAAAAAAATAAAATAGAATGAATTATTGTATAAGTATTGTTGTTACGTAAAAAAAATCATGAATTATGTAATTCCTGAATTGTCTAGTCCAAATGCTAACTATTAATAACTATATTTTGAGACTAAAAAAATCCTTAGCACATCTTTTTTTGTCAGACTGTAGGATGATTGAAGGCTCTTTACTCAGAGATACTCAAGCAAGGCTTACACATTGTAAAATATTGTATAGTGTAATCCTACAATGGGGAAGAAGGACAAGATACTGCTGAATGAAAATCGGGCTGCGGGGAGTCAGTGTAAAAGTGTTCTCTATGCCATTTTCATGAACACTTTTCAGAAAGTTTCCAGTATCTATAAGCAAGTGCTTAATCTGCCAAAAACCCCAACAAAACAAAATAACCCCAACAAAGCAAATTCTTTCTAGATATGCATAAAAACTGGGCCAACAACAGCGTTTTACAAGATTGTTTAAATAAAATTTTTCCATCAATTTTGTTGAAAATTTTCCAGACAAAAATTTTGGTATGGCTATTAACTGTGATTTTTTGAAGAACATGTTAGTTGAGGTTTTATTCTGCACACCTTATTATTTTGCAAGAATATGTTTCAGTGCAGTTCTTTAGAAAACCTTTCAATTCTACAATCCCAAGTTATTTTGATCCCAATGTCAAAAGAGCGTGAAGATCAATATCAACAACAACAAAAACGATGACAAGGATAAAGACAAGCTTAATTACTTGCTTTTAATTAACTGGATGTCCTATTTCACTTGAATTACAGAAGAATGGTGTTTGGACCCTGCTCCTGAACTAGATATGATATTCTAGCATTCACACCTCTATATAAGCAACAACATGTTCCTGTGTTACTATGAGAAGGTTTGGGGTTTTTGTGGCTGACAATACATCAAACAGAAATGAAGAAAATAAATAAAATGACTACTGAAAATAAATTAAGTTTGAAGGTCTTGTACTACAAAACCTTCCTACTCTACTAGTAAAGCAACTAGGCTCTCAATGCTTTCAATCTTAAGTGTGTCATTATTACAGTCAATTATTAAGCTTTCCTGTATGAATCAAGAAAGAAAAAAAAATGAGACACCAGGAAAAGTAATGTTAAATAGAATGCATCTCATTCATGACAAAATTCCTTATTGCATGTCTGTTCAGCAAGTAAGAAAATCCATAAGAGTATTTTTAGTGTCTGAATGTTATAAGATAAAAAAAGTGTCGTCTTTTAAAAAGGGCAGTTTGTAGTGACCTAATGATATTCTAAGATCAAGAATATCAATGTTGTAAATTAAAGTGAGGTTTATTAACACCAGTGGAATACCTAGGTACATCTTTTTTACTATCTTGGCTATTTCACACATTTTCCGCAGAAGTACATTAAAATGAACTGACCTCTCTGAGACATTGAACAGCTTTTACTTACTAGTCTGTAAAAAACACAATCAATCAAAAAAAGCCTGAAGATATGTGGCTAGGCATATCAACCACTTGTAACAGGTACCTGCATAATCAGGGAAAACATTTACACATCTACGTTACTTAGCTTCAGAGTTCTGCACCTTATTCTTTTTTCTGAGACAGAAGATCCTGTTTTGGTGCAAACAACTAAAATCACCTTTCTCATCACAGCCCATTCAGCCTGCAGGCCCACTGTCGAGTGTGTCAACAGACACGCTTTTCTCAATGTAAGTGCTCTCCCCGTGGGAACTGTTCTGGGCTGGACACAGAAAACAGACAGTGCTCAGCAATATAAACTCATAAGACACTTCAGCAAGTTACACAGGAATGGGTCAGATCAAGGATTCTTCCACCTCAGAATCTTCCTTCCAGTCAGCTCCTCTGACTGTTTCCAGGGAGTGGAGTTTCTGCTCGGAGTGTTCCCATTTTTCAGTTTGTCTTCTGGGTTCCTCATTTCTCCACTTCTGAGCCTTTGACTTTCAGTTCATTCTGATGCCCTCTCCCACCAAATTTGTTGTCTTGAACCCTTCCCCCACCCCCCACCCCCACCAGTATCTTGTATTAACTTCATTCTCAGGAAGGACTCTAAGTATGTATTAGAGATTTCATTTCTTTCAACCTGCAAAAGAAAACAAGCAGAATACGTATGTGCTAATTGTTCAGAAAGAATAAAAACTGGGCAAGAGTACAAGATGTCTCCTCTTAATACCTTCCAGACTTTCAAGTGTCATGAACTCAGTGCCCTGATACGATTTTTCTTCAAATGAATTACTCTTTAGAACTAATGTAATCTTCTTATTTTCGCAACAACCTTTGGAATGGTTGTTAAATGTTGCATGAAGACTCACCTCCTTGCTTATTTTGACTTGACTCCTAATGGCTTTATTAATTGGATTTGAAAGGATAAGTAACAACAGAAAGCATCCTTATGCTATTACTTTCAGCTCCTCTTTAAAAGTGAAATCTTTATCACATCCTTCTTTCCCAGCAAGATAAGTTTTAGTTTGCACTGGTTTAATAATCATAATAATGTCTTGCTTTATCTCCTGAACTTCATTCTTCCTTTTCAATGAACAGCATTTCAATTCTGAGTAGTATGTCACATTGTCTAGTTACACCTTTGGTCCATCGTGCTAGACTGGCATAAAAGAAAAGCCAATTTAGAGTTAATCAGCAATACCAAAAATCAATCAAGGAAAAGCTATATTTGTTTTGTTCAGCATTATTTCTAGACCAATTATCAGTAGGAGTGAAACGGATTCATGTACTGCTTTTTTTGTCTTGCACATTTACTTGTGTATTGCTCATCTATTATACGCTTTCAGGTTAATGTCCTTGAAAGAGGTTTCGTTATCTTGAACTGCAAAAGAAAACGTGTTACTTCTCTATTGAAATGTATTACTGGTACTTTAAAATGTGGAAATTATTAAAGTATAATAGTAATGATATTTTTATCTAAATTTATTACAAAACTTCTTTTTAAAATTTGTGATAGCTAGATTTGGTTATTGTGGAAGCTGTGGTACTACTGTTTAAAATGTACTTCAGATATAGAACGTAAATAATTACCATCAAAGTAGTAGAAAACTTCTTTGTTTAAGAAAGGAACAACAATAGACATTGGTTTTTTACAACTGTTTTCTGCCTAGAAAAAAAATCACTGTTTTCTGCCTAGAAAAAAAAAATGAACATATTGTGGGAACTACAGTGTGAGAAAATTCATGGTGCTTTAGCTGGATCAGGTGAGATTCCTTGAACTGCTTAGCTCCTATCCACTCTGGCCCACAATTCTGTAAGACTTCTCAACATGCATTATTTATTCCTAATAATTTACTTTAAAAATGTACAAAACATCTCCTAACTACTTAGCTGCACAGAGACCATTTATTTCCACTTATAGAGCAATTGTTTCTGACTCTTTAGAAGTCTCTGACCCATGGATGGTGCCAATAGCCACATCAGAAACTGTGAATCGCTGTGTGGTATGTGTGTCTCTGTGCATCCACCTAGGATGTTAATTTACACACTGAAATGTGCCCATTGGTTCAGGTACAGCAGGAGCTGCATGAGATGCATCTCCAGGGCAGTCAAAGAGATTGTAGCAACTGCTCAAGTACATTAATTATGGAGGTGGCTAAGGGTTCAATGACTTGTTGTGATTTTGGTTCACTGTGCAAATTACTCCATTGCCTCATTTATGCATATGAATAACTGGGAAGTTACTAAGTGAAGGAGTTAATGACTTCAGGGCACTATAGGTGAAGATAAGCCCAACACTGACACAGCTATGCCATAGCTAGAACTAAAGGCCAAACTTTGATTTCATCCTTAAAACTAATTTCCAACTTAAGTTCCTGCTGCCACAGGACTAAACCACAATGTATGACTGAATCACTGTGTGTGTGCTTACTGTGTATGGCACTTGATCTCCTGGCTTGATTACAGTCACAATTTGCACAGATCATTATGGACCTTCACACACTGCAGCAATGCAGATGTACCTGTTGCAGGTCTTCTGAGTCCTACAACTAATGAGCTGCATAAATAAGAAGTTGGAGAAATAGAAAAGGTCAGAATATTCAGAATATTTTCTCCACAGTTAATAGATCCTCATAATCCAACTGAGTTTAAGCTTGTTCTAATACCATAAGAAGTAAGAGCGTTGGGAAATTTATTTGTACCTTTAGTTTCCATCAAACTGCTTCTAAAAGAGTAATGAAAATTGGGCAACTTAACACAACTGGCAGTTTCACCACCCTCTCCATAGCCCAAGAAAAGGTCTTTAACTGCATATTGAACCAAGCAGTCTACCAGAGAACTTGTCTGAACCTGGCGTTTAAGAAATAAGGTTTATGCATACTTAGTCCACTCTCTTGAAAACTGTTTTATATCAGCGGCTGAACTTTCTTAAAATAAATGGTCTATTAATTCACATAAAATGCAGTCAGAAGTGGAAATTAATATGTGCTTGGCATGTATTAAATACTTTCTTTAGGCACACCCACATATCTTCATGCATGCACACATTATAGTCTGCTTTGACTGATATGCTTATTCTTGTTGTCTTCTGCCAACAGCCAACAAAAACTCTTCCAATTTTTGAACAGACACTTAAATGTGGAGCTCACAGAACTTAAGAATAGCACAGAATGAAAACATAGATGAAAGAGATTCTGAGTAAGGACTTTATTTTTAACTGCCTCTACCTATACACTTGTATCTAAGGAACCCTTTCTCATTTTAAATTTAATCAGGCAGAAGATCATGTCAGAACACAAGTGAATGTTTCACACTCTAATATTTTTTTAATAAAAGCATGGCAACTACAATAAAATTCTCAGGTTGTTTATTTTCACCTGAGCAGTCCATTTGGTATCAATGCTTTACACCGTCAGTTTCCATGTTGCTTTAAAAATAGGTATAGAAAACGATCCAGAAAGTAATTTGTCTTAAAAATAGTGTGGTCAATGTATATCTTTTCCACTGTAATATTATACATGATGGATATTCCCGTGTCTGTCTCTCCCATGCCATTTTGATTCTGCAGTCTTTTCACAGAGTTTGGGCTCCAATCAATAAACTGAAGTAATTTGCCAGTGCAACCTCTCTACTTTAAAAAATGAAAAAATATGAAAAATCTCTCAGAGATTTGCATTTTTTCCATCGTAAAATTATTTTGATAATGGTTAGATACTAGCACAGTCACAATTAAGTGAGTCACATTTGCAACTGATATGAGTGAAGGATGGGAGGAAAAGATCAAATTATCCTCATGCATTCACAGGCAAGGTTTGGTTTAAGTGCTTGTTTCTTCTTTAAGGTTTATGCATTTTCTACCACATGAATAGGGTCCAGGTCATAGAATCATAGATTCATAGAATGGTTTGGGCTTGAAGGCACCTTAAAGATCATCTAGTTTCACTCCCAATGCCATGGGCAGGGACACATCAAAAGCCTCATTCAGACTGCCCTTGAATGCTTCTAGGAATAGGGCATCCAAAGTTTCTCTGGGCAATCTGTTCCAGGGCCTCTCCACGCTCACAGTAAAGAATTTCTTCCTCATATTTAATCTAAACCTACTATCTTTCAGTTTAAAGCCATTCCCACTTGTCCCATCACTGCATGACCTTGTAAACAGTTCTTTCTTTAGGTCCCCTTTAGGTATTGAAGGGTTTTATTAGGTCTCTCAAGAGGTTTCTCTTCTTCAGGCTGAACAACTCCAACACTTAGCCTTTCTTCACTGTAGAAGTGCTCCAGCACTCTGATCCTTGAGTAAAATAATTTTACAGCAATTTTATGACAGCTACAGCACAGGTATGGGGTTCAGAATTTGAGAATATGGACAGTGGATTATCAGGGAGGTGATTTTTCTAACCCATGCTGCATTATTCCTGCTGCAGGATAGGATTTGGATATTTGAAGGAAAGTAGTTCAGGCAGGGATTTTGACTTGCAGTTGTCTACACTGGCTTTCAACTTCACTTCAGCTCCCAGTAATTTTTTTTTGCAGTTTTTCACAGCTGGAAATCCTTTCTACAATCCTGAATAGCTTAACAGAATCAGCAACTTCTGTCATTTCCCTTTTCCAGAATGCATGTGAGTATGATGAGCTCCAAGGAATACAGCACAGATATCTATGGACTTTCTGCAGTGAATTGTCCTTCACTGCAAATGTGGTTATTCTTTTATTCCTGTCCTATGTTTCCTAAGCTTTTATTAGCCTTTACCCTTAAAAGTAATTCTGTTTAGTTTTCTGGAAAATCTTTGGTGAGGTACATAAATGAAAGCACCCTGCAAATTCACAAGAATGGTAGTCAGGCCTCCTTCATCTAAATGTCTGTCAATATTTTCAAAAAAACCTACTAGTTTTGAGACTTCTCATATGCAACCATATGTTCCTAAATTCTAGTTTTTATCCATCTGTAGTTCCACTGGAGTTCTTTTTCAAAAATTGGCATTGTTTGAGACACTTTCTTGTCCTTTAACAAGGACTCAGTTTTTTACGCACCACGTTTTGTAGTTTGGCTATTTCACACTTGAATTCCTTTAGAGCTCTGGGGCAGAAGCCACCTGCTCCTGGTGATTTCTTATTGCTCACGTCGTCTTCTTGATCCATTCACCTCTTCTGCCAATACTTCGATTTTAAACAAAACCTCTGACACAAACTCTGTAAAGAAGGGTCCCTGTTTCTATGCTTCGAACTCCTCCATTGTTAACACAGATGGGAAAAAAAGTCGATGTTATAACCATTGTTTACTTAGGGTCGTCTTTCTATATATTAGTTATTCTGTTACCTCAAGATTCTCTGGAAAGCTTCCGCTTTCTGTTGTGCACAAAAATAAAATCTTATTTTAAATGCCCTCTTAATTTCTTAGCTTCGTCTACATTGCTGTTTACCTATTTCTCTTGATCACTTCTCAAGTCTTTACTGGTATGTGTCACACTTTTGCTCTATGGCTCCAATATGAGTCCTATGCTGCCTCTGAATGTTGTTTTTTGTCTGCTCCTGCCAGCTTTCTGTTTTTCTTGTAGATCCCCTTTGAAAAACTGTGTACAGCTATGCTGTATTTCTCTTTTTGTTAACTTAATGAAAAAGTCGTGATGTATATCTACAACTTCAGCTTTATCATCATGCTTCAGCCTCGCGCTCCTCCAATTTGCAGTGAGGTAAGTTAACTCCTCAACTGATACTGCGCTTCCTGTTTTCATTTACCTTTTTGACTTTCTCAGCATGTTACTGGCACTGCCACCAGGTTGGAAAAGAAATGTCACACATTCCTTTTCTCAGATTATTGGGTGCATCTGAGGTAGCAAAGGGTAGAACTGAAAAATCAAGAAACAGAATAGTCTGTTCAGCTCAGCTGCAACTTTTTGCATATGTTTCATGTTGTTTCCTAAATACACTTACATTTTCACATGTGGACTCATTACTAAAAAGAACCTAGGCCAGATTCTTGTATCTTCTCTCCCTATACAGCAAATGTAAGCTTTCCCTTCCTGTCTCCTTATCCAGCCTTATCCCCTGCATCAGCACCCACCCCTTTTCCTGTACCACACCCTTCCTCACATATGGTTCCTTTTGCTCAGTCTTATTTTCTTCCCAGCTTTATTGCAGATGTTGTGAAACTATAGTCAACATAAAGGAGTACTTAGATGCCATAGTTGTAATTTGTTGTTCAAACAAATGTGCATGGATGTAAATGTTTAAATATTTGGAAACCCCTTGAGCTGAAATAAATCAGAACACTTCATAATTCTGCGGCAATGATTTAATATTTATCACGGCTATATAATATTGCAATATTATAGTGATAGGTTATAATGCAGTTTTCTTCCATTTTTAATGCTCTTCTTCAGAGACTTTAATATAATCTCTTTGAATTAATGTAATAACTGTGAATATATGACACTCAATAACTGCAAGATGGGATATGCAAAATAAAACAATTTATTGCACATCCTTTTCCCATTTTTCCAAAACAAATATGTTTTGATGGTTAAAGACCAAATTTGAGTAGACCCTCTGGATGACCTTGAAAAGAAACCAAAAACAGTTTGTAAAATCAGCATGCTTCAGCAATGAATGCAATTATCTGAGGTGCACAGCCTGCAGTGCCAGGCATTTGTGAAAACCTTTGTGAATCAAAAAACAGACATCCTTAGCATAATTTTGTCTCAAAGTGAATAGCAAGGTGTTTCTTTCTTTTTTTTTTTTTTTTTTAAATTCGCTCACTTTTTTCTTAGTGTAGATTTCTAAATTTGATTATTATTTTGGAGGTGGCAAATTAATACCTACACTTTTATTTTGCCTAATTTCATTTGACTTAAAGGGGATTTTATGGTTTAAATCCAGCCATTTGTCATAAATGGATATATTAAGTAAACATGGGCTATTTCAACAGCCTTAGAAATGTGCTAATCCCAGCATGAATTTCCATGAATGTGAAGAAAAACTACGGTCTAGGATGATTTGATAGTGTAGAAATCAGATGTATCTTCTGGTGACCATCAACCTTCCATGTAGGAAGGTAACAGGCAGAGTTGATGGGACCCCAACAGTTTTAGCAAGAGACATTAAAAAATACTTGAGAGACATTCACTGAGGTCCTAGGCCATCATCTAAGTGTCCAACTTATACCACATTTCTAGCACTTCGAATGATGAGATAAAAATGCTAAAATCAAGAAAGGCATCAAGAGAGAGAAATAATAATAATAATCTCAAAAGACAAGTCAATGCCTGTGGTTAGAATATTTATTAATTTTTAAATTAATTTTATTACTTGTGTGCTTTTTTCCATAAATCGACAATCAGCTTTGCTAGTTTTAATACTTTAAGTTCTGGGAGTTTGTGTTTTCTCACAATACCTTTGAAATCCTTAGAGATAGCATAACATCTTTTTATAAGAAGTAAGTGTAAGTCTTATGATTAAGCCAATGATTAGCATGATGTGAATATGCCTCCACAATGGCCACGTTAACTGTCTCTTCCAATATGACAAGTTACCTGTTCTTATTTTTTTCATCCTTTCAGTTTAAGGGTTACGTTCATACTGAGTTTCCATTAATTCATACAGTTCTCTTTCCTGCAAGCTATATTTTTATTAAAAATGGCTCCTCGAACTAAATTTCTTTTCCTCGTGAACAGCTTTTGGAATTTCCTTGCCCTTTATTATTACTTCCAAGCATCCCAAAGTCCCTTTTCAGGACTCATGACTGCTATTAAATTTCAAATACATTTCCCTAAGATCTGACCTTAAGATAATGCATTTGCAACTTCTAGCTTTTGATAGCAAAAGGCAGGAGGTAAGCAGGATTGGAAATGGCTGTAGCAGAACTGGCCTATACCTCTACCCTTCTACAATCTTTTCAATTGTCGTGGGCACTAGTCAAGAGTGAAAAACACTGAGAAAAACAACTGACAGTCCAGTAGTTTAGCAGACAACATTTCCTTGTCTGCCTTAGGGATGACTTCTCATGTAATGTGACTGAATATTTAAACAGATTTATGAGTGGTACAGCCAGCACCAAATATTAAAGCCAAAGATGTATTGACTTGCTGTGATTTTGTATCTTGATAGGCAACTGATATTTACTTTAAACACAACTCTCTTAGGATAAAACATTCCCAAAAAAGATTTATCACCCAGAAAAACTGTGCAGTTTTTGCTTATGTCTAATATAAGTTACCTTCTGTTAATGTGAACAAATTTTGAAAACAGAATCTGCATTTCTGTGGAAACTTTGAATAAATCTTTAATAGCTGCTGGGAAGGAGAAAGGCCTTATGTCACCTTTCCGTCCCAATTTACTGCCTCTTCAGGTGGAGGCCTCTGATTAGGGTTTTTGGTGAGCAGAATAAACTTCAGCTTAGTAGCCTAGGGCATCTCTTACAAACTGAAGAAAGGGGACTGTGATGAGTCCAGCAGCTCTCCTGATCCATCAATTCACTTCCATTCTGAGGAGATTATTCCCCTGCTCTCCCTGGAGTGCACAGTGTTGGGGGAAGGGGAGTCCTTCTGGTCCCTCCAGAAGTGTGTGGAGAATATAGTAGGAGGAAAAAAAGTCAGGAGAGGCAGAACGTATCAAGCCAGGACTGTGGAGCAGATGTGGAATGAAACACAGGAGGCAGGTATGAGGCAATAGAAGCAATTCTTCATCAGAGACTAGATTGTTTGCGAGTGAGCTGTTGTAGAACTGATGTTTCAGCTCCTAAGGCAAGATGGAAATAATAATGATTATGAAACACATTGTATCTGGGTGAGAATGGAGAGTACTGAAAGAAAAATGGGGAAGACTGAAACCCAGAATATAATCTGCCAAAGAATTTGCAATATTCCAACCCAGTGAGCAAGAGATTGATTAATTTTTTATCTATTAAGAAGGGGGTTCTTCTGTCATACATACTGCAAAATTGAAGCTTACAAATGTGTCATTAATGAAAATAATTTATGAAGTTCTCATGGAAAGAGTAAGGATTTGGGAATGAAAAAAAACCAGTACTAAAATAAATATTAAAAGAGTCATGTAAAAGACTGTAAAGATGCAACACTATCCATATACAGCACAACTAGATCTCCAGAAAGAAGTGCTAACATGAACACAGCAAATGCAAAATACAAATCTAACATACATTTTAGGTATAGGAAATATATAGGAAATAATTGTTCCCTTTTCCCATATAAACCTTTGATCAGTTAACCTTGGCTGTCTGCCAGATGCCCACCAAGCTGTTGCCTCACCTCCTCCCTCAGCAGAAAACTGAGAGTAAATAAATTAAGAAGATCATATTTTAAGATAAGGACAGAGAAATTGTTCAACAATTACTCTCATGGGCAAAACATGTTGGACTGAGGGAAGATTAATTTATTTCTAATTTTAAATAGAGTCCTTTCCATGTGGTACAGTCCTCCAAGAATGGCTTGCTGCAGCACTTGTCCCCCACAGACTGCAGATTGTGCCACAAAAGCTGTGTGTGGGCTCTGCTCCATTGACTGTAGTTCCTGCCAGAAGTTTGCTCCTGCATGGGATCTCCATGGCCTGCAGCTTCCTTCAGGGCATATCCACCTGCTCCAGCATGGTCTCTCCACTGGATGCAGTGGGGTATTTTCTTCAGTACAGTCCCTCTGTGAACTTCTGGGAAACACCTTCTCCTCCACAACTTCAGGAGCTGTAGGGAAATCTCTGCTCAGGTGCCTGGAGCACTTCCTCTTCCTTCTCTCACCTTGATGTCTGCAGGGCTGCTTCATTTTCCTTATTCCTCTCTCTGTCACAGCAGCTTTGTAGCATTTTTTACCCTTTCCTAAATATGTTATCACAGAGGTACACTGGAGTTGCTGGTGAGCTCAGATTTTGGCCAGTGGTGGGTCTGGTTTGGAACCAGATGGAATTGGCTGTTTCTGACAAGGGGTCAACTCCCAGTCTTTTCTGATAAAAAACCTACATACCCTTATCCCACACTGAAGCCTTTCAATATAAGCCAAATACAAGATCTAGTTCTAGTTTATTTGTTTTATCCTGAGTGACATGCAGCTACTTCAGGCACCAGCCACTCACTCTCAATTTGCTTTTCTTTCTCAGAAACCCAGAAAACTTGTATTTACTTAGACCGTAGAATAATACAATTCTATAGAAGCCTGTGCATGCAAAAATGGAAGCTAAAGGAGGTTAAATGGAGGTTCCTTTAAAAAAACTCAACCAAACAAACAAGAAGTTGAAAACAACAAATCCTGTGTCTTGCAGTAATCATTCATTGTGCATTTTAGGGAATACATTTTTTATCTATAACTGCTGGAAGGTTTACAAGGAAGGTAAGAAAGTTTGCATTTTTTGGAATTTCTCTGTCCTCTCAAACTTCGCTGGAAAAAAAATTAATGTTATAAAATTGTAGAATGTTTTGATTTGGAAAGGACCTTTGAAGATCATCTTCGAGTACATAAGTGAGTACAATTTCACTATCATGGTTAGGGTCATCTTTTCTAAGATCAGGTTGTTCAAAGCCCTATCCAATCTGACCATGTAAAGCCTACAACCTGTTCCACTGTTTCATCACAAAAAAAGTAAAAAAAAATTCTTTCAGAAATCTAATCTAAATCTACCCTCTTTCAGTTTAAAACCCCTGCCTTTATCCTGTCACTACCTGCTGTGGTGAAGTCTCTCTACACCTTTCTTATAGGCCTGCTTTTTGAAAATATATCGAAAGGCCACAAAAAGGTCTCCTGGTAGCCTTCTCTTCTCCTGATTGAAGAATCTGGAACTCTCTCAGCCTGTCTTCAAAGGAGAGTTGCTCCAGCACTCTTGACCATTTTTTGTGGCCATAGTGAGGGAAACAAACACACCAAAGTATGTTTAGCTTGTGGATTAAAAATGAGAATCATAGTAAATCTTAAACACATTAAAAGTTTAGATTGTATTTAGGGGGGGGTGGGAGTTCATTTTGCATATGTGTGTATGGTTTTTTTGATTGTTTTCCCCTGACCCTTAAATTTTCAAATTTCTTTCTAAAAGACTTTAAAAACAACTAATGTAATTTTATGATTCCAAGTTTCCAGAATGTTAGAATATAAGTACCTGAACATCTTTACAGCCCAGGTTTTTATCCGTTTACTTTTGCTTAATTATGGAATTATCTATTATTCCTCTCCCTATCCTAAATTATTGTAGCTAGGCTTCTAAACTCACTCTTTAATTTGTTTAGAAGTATTTTTAAATTTATAGTCCGTCTGAAAAAAGAAGCTAATGAAAATTATCACATATCAAAAGCAGAGAGCTCTTTCATTTGACCATTTCTTGATCGTATTTGCTTTATTTCTTAGACTGTTTTTTTTTTTCTATTTGTTAGTGGGAGAGCTTAAGCCAAATAAGAGGGCTGGAGCAGTTTTGGTTTGCTTTGCTTTTTGTTTCGAAGTGATAGTCACTAAAGAGAAATTTTAGTATTGTAACAAGAGAGTGGACCTGAAAGAGATAACAGAGAAATTAAACTCTTTTGTTTTAACCTCATTTTTCAGTCATGGTGTGGTGTCCCTCATACCTAAATCATATATTCTTAGCAAGCTATGAGGACTGAAGCATAGAAGTCATCTAGTGGTCATAGCTTTCATGAATTAACTTGATCGCTCAATGAAATGTTTTATTTCATGCACTTTTCACTCAAAACATATTATTTAACTAGTTATTTAAAAAGTGATTTTCCTTAAATAAAGGCTTTATATTACCAAATTTCAATTATCTATGTAAAATCATTCCAGAATAAAATTTTCAGTCAATATGAATTTGAATTGATTACTTTTTGATTTTTTTTTTAATGAAAATGTCCTAGTCACATTAGGACAATTATTTAGCTTCACAGTTCTGACTTACCCTCATAAAGCTGGTTGACTCTTTTCTTAGCCACAGAAAAACAGTCTAATTTCTAACATGCATCTGAAATGTATGTTTGCATTAGGATCTAAAGCTGCTTAATACCTGATGTTGGAGTAACCACATAAAGTATTAAAACAAGCATATGCTTTCTACGGATAAAAACCATACAGTTCCTTCCTAAATGAGATAATACTTAAGATAAAACCCCCTTTTTTTCTTGTCACTTTTAGAGCAGAGAGGGAACTACTGAACAGATTTCAAAACAAGAAGAGAGAGCTAGAACTGTTTACTATCTGGATATTGGTGTAACTTGCCCTATAGGTCTATTTTTTGATAGAGTCGGTGGAATGGCTTTGACAAATGTGAGAAACAGAAAGTTGAAAGGGGCCCTGAAGTCCAAGTACAGATAGAAGCTCCTGCTATTGTAATCAAATTTATTTACGATGCATTGGAATTGCCATTTTGCATGAGATATGTTTGGTATGTGTCTTCAGGATATACTATGTCTATAATTCTGGAGTATGTTAAAGAAGTCCTAGGGAAAAAATCATAAAATATTTGAAAGTAAAAATAAATAGCATTTTAAATTATTTTACCTCTGTCATTTTAGCCAAGATTAGAGGTTATTTCACTACTTCTTTGTAAGGGGATTGTTTATTCACACCCATCAGTTACTTGAGTTATAGGAAAGACAGACAGGTGTTTTAGACAGAACAAAAAAACTAGAATGAAGTAAATGCAAAATACAAACCAAAAAATCAATGCAAAAAGTTTTGGATACAAGGATGAACTTGACAAATTAAATACCACTACCAGCCCCCACCCCCACCCTTTCCCCCAGTGAAATATAAAGATATGCTGAAACCGTACTCCTTGTTCTTCAAGAGAAAATTTCAATACTTTAGTCAAAAAGCTAATATCACCTAAGGCACCCAGTTACAGTATACAGGTGTCTGAGGAAATCCCAAGTGTGCCGTATAATAGTATGTTCCATGAAGACAGTCATTTGCATTGAACATTTTCCTCATTTGAAAGAGATAAAGCACCATTATAAGAGGAACAGATGATACATTTCAAATGTTTCTCTCCTGTGGATTCAGCTAGCTCTGACACGGAAAGAAAAAACCTTTAAATCTTCAGCATAATATCTTCCACTCCCAAAAGCAAGTAGCTGGTATGTTAATAATGCTTAGAAACTTTAATGATGCTATAATATACACCAGCAAACCATCAGCAAGTCTGTAGTTAAATTTAATAGGGACTAGGAGCACTGATATGTTTACATAATAAAATGCTCCATGCCAAGAGAGAGCAGTACTCTCCCTTAACCAGAGTACAAAGAGCAAAACAGTCTTGTCACCACTATTACTGAGACAGCCTCAATTTTAACAACAGCTATGTATTGGTTTGTTTATCCTATTTGAGAAGAATTCTGTCAAACTGCAAAGTATTTATTTTTGTTTGCTTATTAATTATGCTAATAAGGTACAGAAATTTGATCCTCACTAAGAACTCCAGTTTATCGCCCCCACATCACAGATGGAAGATTTCCTAGATGGTCCTTTCCCAGTGCAGGATCAATTTCTTGAAAAGACAATAAACAGAATGAAGAAAAAGAGCACGGGCTTAGTGCCTTCTCTGCTCTCTTGTGCACACTTGTACCAGTACAGGTGCATGATCATCATCAAGTATTTATCTGTGGCAAATTGTCTGACTTGCTACAGTCAGAGCCTTAAATCTGAGGTTTAAGTCAGAGAAGAATTGATGAGGCTGGTTGAGAAAAACATGAACTGGGTCCCTCACTTATCCTGCACCTGGCTCCAGCAGGACCTAATGACTGAATAATGTTTGCAATGAAGCAGAGGACTCATGGCCTGATGTTGTTTCAGCAAGAGACAAAAGCCATTAGTCTCAGTCCCCCTTTACCATGCATACCAAGCCTTGTTGTAAATCTGGTCCATTAAGGAGATAAGGATAAGCTCAAAGACCCTCTGGGGTCAGACAGTCTTTACTGCCACCAAAACAGGTGGAGGTGGAACTAAGCCTTTGTTTTATCTTTTGAATCAACTGTAAAGTCTGACCAAAAGTAACCGAGACCCTCATGATCCCCATTTCTTTATTAACTTTCTTACCCATGAGAATGGAAATGAAGATAAAGAGAATGTATGACCACAGTTTCCAAAGCTCCACCTATAAAACACACAATTGTTCCACTGATTTGAGAAGGGCCAAAAGTTATAGTATAAAAGAAAGTGAGTTCTAGAAAGAAAAAGAGAAGAGAAAAACTACTGTTTGCTTGGGATCAGTAGATAGACTGTGTATATATATATATATATGTATATAGTACTAATACATCTCTGTTAACATACCTTCTGTAGTGACACATATTAACAGTCACTAATTAGTGAATTTATCACTGGCAATTCTGAACCTGTTGCCCTGTTGTTTCAATAAAGTGTATTATTAGTGAATTTGGACTGTGAAAGTGCTATTTGTGAATCTGTGCTCATGAAAATTATTATTGAATATGGGTGACCAGACTTCAGTGCTGAATTGGTTCTAATCAGAAATGAATCCAGACACATCCAGCCCCTTTAATCCCTGAGGGCCATCTGGAAAACAAGGGGGTTTATTTTCTTCCAAATTTCTGTTCCCTGTGTGCACTATTACCCGCTCCTCACATCAGTGGCCTGAGTAAAGAGATGTTACCCTGTCCTTGGAAGCTGCACTTGACTTTCTATTAGCCTATGCTCAGACAATTAGTATTTTGAACAGATACTCTTGGTTCCTAAATGCAAGGGTCTGTTGCAGAAATTACTGTAATCTGACATGCAGTCAGATCAAAAAAGCAGTTTATTCCTGTAGGTGAGAGAGCCTGAGACAGCAGATCCAGGCTCTGCCAGGGCCAGCTCTGCCTGCATGGAGCAGAGACAGAACTTGTGTACCTTTAGGTTACACAACACATTCTTCCTCAAAACTGGGTCAGATACACCAGATATGGTAAATAACAACAGACATCAAAGTCTTTCAGATACTGACGCTCTATACAGGGCATTTTTTTACAAATAATTCACTCCTTTGATAGATTGTGCTGACTGACAGACCATTGGCTGAAAATGTTTTTTGGCTAGCCAGGCCTGCAAAGGTCTAGCTAACAAGCTAGCTAACTCATAACTGATAGATTAACACTAACGGCTTTGCATCCACAGGACATGTGCTGGAAATTACAAGGAGAAGCACAACCCAAAAATGTGTCTTCAGTGAAAGGAACCAGGCTAATTTATATCCATATCTGGGTTTTGGTATAGTCTAATTTCTTTGATTAAATGCCAGACAGGAAAATAATCAGTGATGGTTCTATGGTTTCATTCTATTGTATAATTAATTGTCATATTAGGGCATCGACATTCTTAGATACATGACTAGTTAAATTTATGTCAAAATCCCAAATGAATTCATGACTAGCACTCATCCACAAGAACTGTTGTTCTTTCTATATGCAAGCACATGATTCACACTGATACATTGTCAAGACTCAGGAGAAACAGAAGTTTAGAAGAAAGAGGACAGTTCACCATATAATCTGTAAGGATGTTCTTCAGTCTTCCTTCCTAATTTCCAGCCTTAAAAAAGGCTGAAAAGACAGAGAAGATGGAAGCGAATGACTGAAAGTCATTGCCTCCAGTCCAGGAGCAGATAACATTTGTCCATGCCCTGAAGTACAAGGAATTAGTGGAAGTAAGTAAGCCAGTCCACCTTCCCTATCAAAGAAGAATAAAGCCTGTGCTTGAAAAATTAATGCACTTTCTATATTACAAAATTATTCACAAATTTGTAATTTTTGTAGCAGTTCATCTCTTTACGGTCAAGGAGCAAAAGACAGGAGAAGAAAATGAAAGCCAGTGGTTAATTTAGTAAGTAAATTTATTTCGAGATATAGACATAGATATATACATAGATATATATGTATATAAATACCCCTCCAGAATCTAAAATGTACAGTGATCTCAAAGTAAACCATTTTCTCAAAAATATAAAGGTTTAAAAATATTCCTGCATACCAAAGAGTATTTTTGATTCCAGCAAAGGAGAGAAAAATTTCTTCCTTTTGCCACTGATTTTTAAAACAGGAATGCAAACTTATCCAAATTAATTTATAGATTTAATCACATATTTACATCCTCTTCTTTTGTTTCTTCAAAGGGGAAAGAACATATAGAGGAATTGTTTGGCTGAGTTGCTTTTTAAAAAAGGAAGGTTTCTTTCCCTAAGGCTTTCATTTTGAGAGCAAAGAAAAAATGCAAAGCATTTTCTTTAGTTAGTATTTCGAGATACTATGCTAAAAATGTTTATACAGCATTAAATATATTATTTAAATACATTTTTTTCAAATATATTTAAACTTTATTTTTGGAAACAAAGAAAATCCCTGCAATAGTTGAAGTTTCCTAGGTAGCCTATAATCTAAATATGGAAGAAAAACACATGATGGGTCACAGTTCAGGGCTGTTCACGTGTTATCCAAATAATATGAGCACATAAACTTTTTTTTTTTTTTAATTAAAAACAACAACCACACTGGCTTTCCTTTAAAGAAGGGTTCCTGCAACAAGTGCTGTAACATCCCTGGGTGCCTTTCAATTCAGGGTCAAGTTTCAATTCAGATGTGAAAAGCATTTCTGAAGTAAATCTCCTTGTCCCTGTTTGCTCTACTTTGGTTTCAAGTGATCAAACTCTCACTTTTTTGCAATATTTGTCTTGCAACAAAAATAGGAACATGCTCCAGGAGCACACCAACTCTTTTGCTGTAAGCACCTATTCTTTCACACCACATGATTTGTTAAATATAATTTGAGAGTCCCATGATTCTGAAAGTCAAAAAGTCATGAACAGTCCTTGCCATGACAGTGTTTCCCAGTCACAGGACTGTGGCTCATCTGCACTGTGTAGCAGAACTCTTTTTCTCACTTGTCTTGTCTTGACTTGTTTGTCACCACTGCAGGTTTTGTTCAACAGTTTTCATGAAGATTTTTTGTGGTTTGAGGATGGAAAGGAAAACTCAGTTATGGACTTAATGGATGAGAAGAAATGAATAGAATATTTATAATATTTTTCCCCCTAACTTCCCTAAAGATATTACATACAGTAAAATAATCATAAATTTTGAGGGTAAATACTTCTCAAGCAGAACATGTTTGCACTTTTTAATGTGCTTGGCAAGCATTTGGGAACAATTTGACATAAGAATTTTGTAGACCAATGCAAAAGTGCAGCAAGTTGCTAGCTGAGATTATTCACGTTAATAAATTGTGACTGAGAAGCTCACAGCTACATCTTAGTATGAGACACTGATGACCCCAAAATTAAGCAGAATAAGATTTTCTGTCCACCTTTCCTCCAGTTGCAAACTGTAACTAAATAAACTTAAAAAGAAATGTTTGCTGCATGCCATACGAGAACGGCTGAGCTGTGGCTGTCTCTAACAGCTGAACTAAAGTTCTTCCATGGGCAGATGTGTCATCAGGAAATTCTCCCTTTTCAGAACATGGATCTGGGTTGTAAATCACATCTCAATCTTTGTTCTTAAAAAGAAATGGAATAAAAAAAGAGGAGGATTTCTGTGACAGTATTGTTAAAGGTAAGCCCCCTGCACAGCAAACTCCTCCTCATTTAATAACTACTTACAGCTTGCCCCATTCTGGGCTTGCTTGCCTCTAGGTCTAGGAAGAAGAATTAGATGCTACTGCACACCCGAAATTAGCCCTTCCATATGCTCTTCTCCACACAAGTAAGGTAATGCCACTCAAAGGCATAAATGCCAGCTGAAGAAGTGTGGCTGCACATACACAAAAGGGTGCATGGGAAGCCCTTTGGGAAATGTATTTTCTACAGTGATAGGCCCTCATATAGGTACGAAATTGGTTAAGCATGTTAGTAACACGACTTGAAATACACCGCAAAACAAAAGCTGTCTCTGTGAACTGACTGGAAAAAACAGTGGAGCAGTGCAGACCTGTAATCATCGCCGATCACGCCACACACCGCTGATCGTTGCCATGGCAACAGATGGTGTTTCATGACGTCACTGAAATCAAGGGGGGATAAGCAACAAGGGCAGACAGACACCAAACCATTTCTGGGAGGAAAAAATTTGAGTATGTGCATTGAGCTACCTACAATGCGACACAAACCAAAGGGTAAAGGAAGCAGGAAAAAAGAACGCAAGATGCACACACAGAAATTTCCAGTGAACAAACAGGCTTCATTGTAACCTTACAATTTTACCATGGAAATTGCATTTGTGTTGACCATCTTTAGTCTTCTCTGATATTTTCCAGTGATATAGGACAATCTGTAAAACAAGCTCTCCAGCGAAGTTAAGAAAAGAGCATCCCTTTTTATATTTGTTTTACATTAGGGATGAGAAAAAAAGAGGTATGAGTAACACTCTTACAGGGGGAGACATATCTTTGGTGAATAAAGAACAAAAAAAGGAATGTTGTGGGGAATTGGAACCAAAACACTGTTAATGAGACTGTGAGAGTCAGCTGGCATGACAGCTTGCTGCAATCCGAAGAACGATGTTCTTACGGAACTCAGCATCATTGAAGTCTAAGTATTTTCATTGATTTCTAATTGTTTTGTACCTTCCTCAAAAAATTGAGTACTTTGACCTTCAAGGTATGCAAAAAAACCCCAACTTATGAACTGATTCAAACCTCAGATTTCCCATGTTAATGGTATTTTTCTGCTGTTCTGTAGGGCTAAATGATGTGAGCAAGCCTATATCATAATTTAAGTAGATTCTTATTTTCAAGTTTGTTTCTCAAACCAGATATTTTGTTGCAGATTACTTTTTGATAGCTCTTTTTTATTTAGTGATAGAATTTTACATTACTGTTTGATGTTATATTTTTGCAAGATCTTGCTCAAATTGTATAAAAGAACTTCTCAATTATCAATAGAAAGATGAGTTGAAAGGAAAAGAATAAGTCCATGAAACAGAAAACAATGACGAGTAAGAAAAAATTACCTTCAGTAGCAAAAATTCTGTGGAGGATAAAGTAGTATTAGTTCATAAAGGTGAATACTGCCTCATAGAAATTTACTTGAATTTAGCTATATATTCATATCCATGTTATGATTTCTTCTGCATCTTCCATAATGCATAATGCAAAATATAGGAGTGCAATAAAGCCATGGTGGAAATTGTTCAAAGAAAAAGAAATATAAAAGAAAACAGGTGAACAAGAGGTTTAAAAAGAGTGCTTGGACACTTACATGAATAACAAAATTTATTCATTAGTTGTGGGTATACAAAAATTTCAAAATATGTCAGTTGTGGTACTTAGTGAAGAAACTTTTTCAACAGTTACTCAGGTTCATAAGCTTTTTTTTTTTAACACCTACTTGGATATATATGATTTAAACTTACTTTTTTTTTTAAATCACTGGTAGAAAAAGCATACTAATCATGATGAAAAATCAGAGAATATATTATTTCCAAGTTGTAAAAATGCAGAACTAATGTTCCACCTTTTAAATTAGGGTTGTATAGGAAAGCAGGATTAGCATTACCCAGGGATTGGGTTTGTATCAGGCTGACAATATAAGAATGTAATGGCATGCTAATATGATGACATTCTTCTTTACATAGAAAACAGAAGTTTCATAATTTTAGAAGAAATTAAACTGTGGTATTAAAGATGGAGTAACTTGGTCTCCTCTTACAAACTAAAAGTGAAGTTCCAGTTATGGTTAAAATAGTTAAGACAGAATTTTTCTTATGACTATGAATCAAGCTGAAAATATTTATGTATTATAAATAGTCACAAATCGTATAATAGAGATTTCATCTCTTTTAATAGTACTTTAATTTAAGACTCATATTGTGCTTTCACTTCAGAGCACTCTCAAAATGAATGAATTAAATACTGTTTAGTTCATGTAGCAGACATTTTTTATGGAGCTGACAAAGCCTTTTTAATTCAATTGGCATGTGCAAACTCTTCTCCATGTGTCCTCTCTTTAATTTCAGAGACAAGTTCTTTACAGACTGGAGAAGAAATAAAGATGAAAGTACAAAAATATGTTACAAATTATATTCCAAAACCATCTCAAATACCATAATCACAACATATGCTCATGGAGCCCTATTTTCTTTATTTTAAAGGAGAAGAAAACCAATGTCAAGTATGCTCCAGAGTAAAATAATTTATTTCCTAGGTTTTTGTTCTGATTATTCCATTACAGTACGCCAGCGGGAAGGATTTTGTTGCTACTTTAAAGCAGTTTCTGTCTCTATGCATATGTTAGAAAGCTATAGGCAACATTTCTAAGAAACCTTAAAAAGTAAACCTCGAATGATTACTTACACACAAATACATAAGTACCAAGTAGACATTAGCAACACCCACAACAATGGACTCTAATTAGTGTGTCAGTAGTAGCGAGCTTCTTGTAGAGAAGAAATTATTAATACTACAGGAGAGAGGAGGTTACTCTTTTACTGCTGCATTGGTAGACCCTAGAACAGCACAGAAGCTCTCTCAAAGTGCTGTGCACAAACTAATCTTGCCACAAATAGCCCTTCTGAATAATGTCATGGCTCACATGGTTAGCACTCAGTCAGAAGGAATTCATCCCAGCTCTAGGAAAACCTCATAAGGGCAGCTCCTGAACATTCAGTCTGTACCTCCACAGTGCTCACAGTGATGCCTGCACAGGGCTGAACCTCACTGAAATGAATGTAAACAAAGTTGTTTATCAGGTTGCAGTAGCTCACCATCATTCTGCTGTAGTCTTTATGTGCTCTGATTTCTAAAGAAAAAGAAAAATTAATTGAAATAAGTCTATTCAAGTATAATGAAATTTCATTTTATTTGCTTTCTATTTCCAAAATATTGTGTTTCCATAAAGAACAAAGCTGCAATTGTTAAAGTAAGCAGCTAAAAATCCTTTTCTTTTAAAAGAACCCTACAAGAAAATTACCTGTCAAGAGAATCAGTTTTGAGCAACTGCCTGCCCATGGGAAGTGGTGAATGAAATCTTTGTTTTGCTTTGCTTGTGTGCATGACTTTTGCCTTCCATATTGAACTGTCTTTATCTCATCCCACAAGTTTTCTCACTTTTACTCTTCCAATTCTTTCTCCCATCGTGCCGGTGGGGAAGTGAGCAAGTGGCTCTGTGGGGCTTACTTCTCAGTCCTTTTTTTTTTTATCTTTTTTAATCAATTGATGAAAAAAATACCCCCATTTACTGATTAGAGCCCTTAAAAATTGTGTCCTTTTTATAAAACTGAAAAATAGAAAAGTACTAAATTTTAACCAATGCAACTTGAATACCATATTTTTTCCTTTGAGATTTCTCACACAACAGTGTTTCAGGAAGAACAATAGTCTCCATAAATTCAGTTGTTTCTCTTTGGCTATCATGAAAATATTATTAACTAAAATCCCAAGCACGTAACAGGATTCCAACCACTCTTAAGCTGACTGGTTTCATTCCTTCACCTAAGAGATGTTTAATTATCAATTAGAATGCAAAAGGCAATTAGGTAACTCTGTTGTAAAATGTCTTGATCCTCACTATTGGTTTCCTGTTGTTCAGCTTCTAAAATTGTTTTTCAAATCTCCCATATGTCCTGAAGGTTTATAAAATTGTCTTTTGTGGTCCAAACTGAGATAAACCAGCCAACCCAATGTGCATTTTTTAATGTGAAAATATGTGAGGGTTAGGATATTTGGGTCAAACAAGCAATGAGAAAGCTCCTAAAAGTTTTGGGAGAGCTTATCTAGAAGAAAAAAAAAAAAAAAAAGACCTATTTGTTTCTTTATTTGCTTTAGTTCATTTCATATTATTTCTACTAATCATATTTGAGCAGAATTAAATTTTAAGTCAAAACAGTGATTCTCTTAATTCAGAAGAACTGAAACAAATTTAAACATCATTAAATCCATGGTGTACGAAATCCTAGCAGGATTTTGAAAACAGATCTTTAATCATAAGATTAGACTAGTAAGTAACCAGAGGAGACTCCTATAAGACTTATCTTCAAATGTGCTCTCCAAGTTTTATAAAAAGATTTTGAAAGAGGCAGGGATTTAATAATCATTTTATTTATAGAAATAAATTCAGCATGAACATAAAGGAAGCAGAAAATATCTATTTTCTTACTTCTCAGAACAGAAAGCATAGATTGATCATTAATCTGGCATAGCTAGTTTTAGGAATAAGGTGAATTATCCTAAAGAATAGAGATTACCCAGTAGACTACAATTTAATATTCTTACAAAGATAAGATTATGTACTAATTGAATTACAACTGTGCCTTTTTAATGATTTAAGACTAATGCCTCCAACCATTTGCAATCAGTCAGGTATTTGTGGGATGACATTATAAATCTTCTTGTGTTGCACTTTTTGCAAGGGCTCAAGCATATATGTCAATGTTTTATCTCTATTGCTAGGCATAGAGAAAAAAATATTTCATCTGTTTAAATCAGTAGTAATAACATTCTTATGTAAGAAGCATTTTTATAGACAAAAAATATTGGGAGCTGGCAATTATGCTTTCAACTGAAATGCTTTAATGAGGCTGTGTGTAAAAAATGCTTTGTGGGGTACAAGAGAGATCTAAGGTATCAAAACACTCAGAATGACAAAGTTCCACCTGACAATTTCATTCAGAGCATTGCTTCTCTAAGGCAGTTACTTGGAGAGGTGATTCTACTATTTAGTTTTCTTCATGTGAAAAGGATGTATTTCATTGGTAACTGGGCTGAGATCACAAACACATTCAGTCATGGTCACTACCCACACAAGAGACTAAGAAGTGATCAGGCCTGGCCATGATCAAGCAAAGCTTGGTTAAAAGACCTCTGCTTGTTATCAATATAGTGAAAATTTAATATCTATAAACTTGAAGCCGTACTTGAAAGAAGAAAAGCTTCCCATAAGGAGCTCACAGTGGGGAAAAAAACCCAACAGTATTTTGGTCATAGGGAGATCTTAGAAATGGTTTTTAGAAGTGGGCTGAGTGCTTTTGAAGAATATGTATAGGTGTAGTGCCTCTGGTGCCTCTGACAGAGTTTCCTTAGTGGTGTGGATGCAATTATTTCTTAGATAAATGTAGACCTCTTTAAAGACTTGAAAGTGCCATATCTGCATCTAATGTAGAATTCTTACTATTTCAAATCAGGAAAAACTCCAAATAGAAGCAAACAAAAAATACTCCCACTGCCCCACAGAAGTGAACTTATTTTCCTGTTATGCTTCTGCTAAAACTAAAGATTTAATCCTCTTCAAAAGGGTTTCAGAATCTTGTGCCCATTAAGAACACAAGTGACATTTGTACTTACAAATTTCTCTGTGTAGTAGCACACAGCAAGGACTCAGTGTGCTGTAGACTGACAACATCTAAGCAGAGTAAGTGGAGCCTTCAGTAATGGCACAGCAATTTGCTTCCTTTTGCTGCTGCCTCATTCTTGCCAACCCATGCTGTGTTTTCACATTTTGTACTCACTCGTTCTAGGAGGGGTTGTCTCCTATGGTAGGTCTGTACAATGGCCAAGAAAATGAGATTCTGACAGGTACCTGTGGATACAATCCCTGTGCAAGCTATAAATAATAATGACCACTAATCTGAAAGCACAAGTTTATTTGATTGACAATCCTAAATGCTAATTTCCTTACTGGAAGTGGCAGGTAAGAGATGCACAATAGCCACATCAAGCTTTTGGAATGGCATAACAAAGTTTTGTAGGTTCTGTACATATAATATTATGCCACAGAAAGAGATATTCTTGTGAGGACAGAGCTGCAGAGGACACTCTGAGGGATGATATTAGTTCCATAAGCCAACTTCAGAGAGGGTACCACTGTTTTAAAGTACTCCACAGGGCTTGGATTCCTGGGTAGGTCCGTATGATGGTGAGACTTTTCTCTCTTTCCTCCCTTTCCACAGAAGGAAATGGGGGAAGCAGGAGGACCGCAGTATCAGCAAGAATATTTCTTGCATGGGTTAATCACCATGACACTGACATCCACTGGATGTTCACTCACAGGTCAAGGTTAAGCCCTGTCTACAGGATTAGGTGCATCTAACAAACTGAAAGAGCTAAGTTTCTGTGTAACAGCAAACTGCTAGGAACTGTGTCATTATGGCTGAAGGCTTGCACTTTAAACAGGGACCAAAAGCCATTGGAGAGCCAGAAATTAGCTTCCTATATAAAATATACTGTGTTTTAACCTACCCTGTGTCTCATACCAGCTCATGACTAATTTGACCCCCAGTCTGTTGGAAGTGTATTTTTATTGTAATGAAATGTGCTTGGTAAATGGAGCCATTAGTTTATCTAATGGAGTGTCCACATTTACATCTGCAGGTGCAAGCTGCCTTCATTTTTGTTGCAGGGTAAGACTATAAGAAAACTTAACAGTATGTAGAAGATTGATGTGTTTCACTAGACAAAGAATGGCTCTTCAGGGTTATGAAATCTTTCAAAAACTGATTTAGAATAAGAAAGGAATAACTGTTCTCAAACTTGCCTGATCAAAATCAGTACCAAGTGTTCAGCTGTTAGCTTCAAAATCCTGTTTGAGTTATTACACAGAAAACTGAATCAATTTTTACCATTGTGTATTAATGGCTTCCTACTGATTTTTAACTTAATATTTCCTTATCTGCCTGCCTAAACATCAATTAATTGAAATGCACATTGATTTCTTTGTAAAAACAAGTAGATGTTAATCCACCTTCTGTGACTTTTCCTGCCTTATTTAAGAGCCATATGTTCCATAGAATTCAATACAAAGCAGTCATAAAAATACCTTCCTGTCTCCAATAGTGTGAGTTGTTTTATGTTCAGTGACAAAAACCTACTTCTAAAGGAGTGTTTCACTGGAAGTGCTAATTAAGCACAACAAGGCAAAGATAGCAACATGATTCAAAAAATTATAGTTAGTACATACAAACACAGATTAGCTATTTGAATGTAACAAAATCATCCAACAAGATGACACTGCTTTACATGCTACTTTATGAAATTAT
Source organism: Promerops cafer (assembly GCA_013398275.1). Classification (NCBI taxonomy): domain Eukaryota; kingdom Metazoa; phylum Chordata; class Aves; order Passeriformes; family Nectariniidae; genus Promerops; species Promerops cafer. Next base: position 80,225 of record VZSE01011625.1, on the reverse strand, counting down.
AAGCTTTTTGTTTCCTCTATTTCTGTCTGGAAACCATAGAATATCAGGTCAGGGACGTGAAGCTGAGGAACACAGGAAATATGGGTCTAGGACTAGACCTTATAATTCCCACTCATCTATCACGTAGTTTTTGACATGGGCAAAACAAGCAAATCCTTCCAGAGGTCAGTGTTTGGACGTTTGTGATAATGTACCACTATGGGCTACATTATCTTGGTGTATGTCCTGGTTCCAGCCAGGACAGGGTTAATTTTTGCAGTGGCCAGAAGGGGCATGGCGAGGACCCAGAGCTTATTCTCTGCCCCCTCACCTCATTTTGTGCATACAGAGGAAGTGTCCCTTCCAGGTGGTGTGGTGGGGCAGTCTGGTGTGGTTGGGGGTTTACCCTTGGTGAGCTCTCGTGTGTGAATTGTTCACCTCCCATGTACACTCCGTGATTCATATTGTTGCTGTTACTCTTCCTTATCATACTTCATTGCTGTTTCCAAACCAGTATTCTTTACCTCTTGTGCCTCCAATTCTCCTCTCCATCCTGCTGCAGGGAAGAGGGATGGAGGGATGGGAGGGTGAACAAGGGAGTCATGGTATGGAGTATTTTGGTGGGAGCACTAAATTGAGGAATACCATTCCTAAACCACAACAGTGGGTTTATGTCTATTTGCTTAACTTAGACTGTGCTTCTACTTCATGGGTGAAGTAGAGAATACAGTCATTTTTGTGTATTACAGAATATAGTCATTTTTTCCAAAGCACCAGGTATTATACTAGCTTTCCAGAATTTTCCAAGTATTATAATAACAAAATAATATTTAATAGCAATTTAATATTTAATGGCTGCCTTTTTTTTTTTCCTTCTTAATCTTGAATGTATGAATTTTGGAAAAAAAAATCATTCACAAATACATAATGAAAGGTAGAATGTGAGTTATCTGAGTACTAAAAATTTACTTGTCCAAAAACTATCCTGTTATTTCTTTATAGATTGAGAAAGATACTTTGTTTTATTTTTATCTAATTGAAATTGGAATTTTAATCCAATGATTATATAAAAACTAATACCAAGATATGCAATTTACATAGGAAAAAAAAAACTATTACTAATATTTACTGACATATACAAAGAAATAAGCCTGAAACAATGCTGTGTCTTATTTTGAAAGCCAAAGTTTGCTTTAGGAATCTAATTTCTGGTCAGTGGGATCTGTTATCTACAAAAATAATTAATTATAGAGAAAATGCAGGTTCCTAAATTACAGTAAAAGTCAAGAGGTATTTAACCAGAGGCGGGAGCAAAGTGATAGCTAAAAGTGTGGGAAATGTGCAGATCATCCTGGGAGACTGTACCTACTACTGCAAAAGAGCATGTTCATGCAAAAGATAAAATATACTTCCCAGGTGCAGGGTAGGGGAGCTCAGGATTGAGTGCTCATCAAGCACTGCATCTGGAGGGCAACAGGGATGGCTGAGAGAAGCAGACAGCAGAAACAAATCCAAATTATAGAGGTGATTGGAAAAAAAATAGAAACTTTATCTGGAGACATAAAGAAGTCTTTAAAGATTTTGCTGCAGCCCCAAAAAAATAAAATTGTAGATGTTCTTGACTAAGAGCAAGCTTGAAAGAAAAGAACTGGCCTTACGCGTGTTCCAATTCATTCTGGCTAGTCTATTTGCAAAACTTCAGGAGGTTTACCTCATGCTGAAATACTAATTGATTTTACAGGTTTTGGTCTAAATATAAAAGTCTACTCATACCCGTCTAAAACTCAGGTCAACTCTGGGTCTTGTCACACATAGACAGCAGTGAAAGTTACTCTGCAACAGAGCCAAGTTCGACCAGTCTGTTTGGGTGGCTGCAAATAAATATCATCAAACAAGTGACCTCTTCCCTTTCCCTCTTCCTAAACAAATGTCAAAACACAAAATCATTATTCTTGCTGAAATCTGTTTTGGCATCTAGTAAGCATGACAAATGATATCCCATGACCTATGAATGCAATTTGCCAGACATTCTGGAGATGTAACAAAACTTTCTAATCTTTCTAATTGCTAGCATGACAATATGTACTATTAATTTTCAATTTCATTGACAACCTTTAACACTCAAAATGATCCAAATTAATTTAATCTCCTCCTGCCTAATTTATTTCCAACAAATATTTTAGTAAAATACTCTGACTGAAAGCAGTGAAACAGCTATTACATTGCTGGGTCAGTTAACCCATATTTCATTTTTTTCACTGTTACACTTTAAAATTTAGAATTAAGTGAATTCCACCAAGCAGAAAAGTCTTCAATCTAGAGACCACAACCATCATGGAGGTTCTAGGTCAACACAGAATTACAGAATATGCTGAGTTGGAAAGGACCCACAAGGATCACCAAGTCCAACTCCTGGGCCTGCAAAGAACACTCCAAGAATCCCACCATGTGCCCAAGAGTATTGTCCAAAGCTTTCTGGGTAAAGAAGCTTTTTCTAATATCCAACCTAAACCTTCCCTGATACACCTTCAGGCCATTCCCTCAGGTCCTGTCACCGGTCACCACAGAGAAGAGATCAGTGTTTGTTCCTCCTCCAGGCTGAACAAACCAAGTGACCTCAGCTGTTCCTTTACTCTCTAACTCTGTCTAGCCTCTGTTCTAAGTAGCCAGTCCAAGGCATCAGTGGAACCCAAAATTGCCCCCAGCACTCGAGATGAGGCTGCCCCAGTGCAGAGCAGAGCAGGACAATCCCCTCCCTTGCCCTGCTGGTGATGCTGTGCCTGATGCCCCCCAGGACACACAGCCCTCCTGGCTGCCAGGGCACTGCTGACTCATGTTCAACTTTCTGTTGACCAGGACCCTCAGGTCACTTTCCATTGCACTGTTTTCCAGCTTCTCATTCCCCAGTCTGTCCATACATCCAGGGGCACCCCATCCCAGGTGCAGGATCTAACACCTTCTGTTGGTGAACTTCATACGGTTGCTGACTGTCCAGCCCTCTAATTTGTCGGGGTGTCTTTGCAGGGCCTCTCTGCCCTTGAGGGAGTCAACAGCTCCTCCCAGTTTTGTATCATCTGTGAACTTGCTAATATCCCTCCCAGTCTTGCGTCCAAGTCATTTATGTTGAAGAGCACAAGGCCAAGCAGAGCGCTGCGGAACCCCAGGAATGACATGTGGCCAGTCTGATGTCAGTCACCCCATTCAGTGTAACTCTTCGTGCCCGACCCGTGAGCCGGTTGCTCACCGATCACATGATGTGTTTATCCAACTGAATGCTGGGCATTTTGTCCAGAAGGATCTGTTGAGAGACAGTATTGGAAGCTTTACTGAAATCCCAAAAGATTACATCACCTCACTTCCCTTGATCAACCAGGTGAATTACCTTGTCATAAAAGGAAATAAGGTTTGATAAACAGGACTTTCCTCTCATGCAGCTGTGCTGACTGTGACCAACAACTGCGTTGCCTTTCAGGTAATTTTCAATACCTCCAAAAATAATTTTCTCAATGACTTTCCCAGGAGTTGATATGGGACTATGGGCCATTCTCACAGCAACACCAATTGCTGGCCAGGCCACTGCCCTTACTAGTAAGTGCTCACTGGTGTTAGTCAGCTGCATTGTAGAAAGCCTTGCAAATATAGGGAAATGTTTAAATGAACATGAATCAGCTCTTTTTGTGGTAACAAATGAAGAGTAACATGGTTGCTATAATAAATTAAACGTTCTTTATAGGACAGACACATTGATCCTCCCCACATGGAGCAAGATCCTTGGTATTTGCCCATTACACAAAAATACACAGGCTTCAGACTTCTGCCTGCATATATGGTGAGCAAGAAACTATTGAAAATTTATTGGTATGTGGGTAGACAGAGCAGTATTTGAATTAATACAGAATGCATGCCTTGAGAATTAGCTATGTTATTATTACTTTGCCAGCAACCAACCCTGCCATTAACTTGCAAGCTAAATTCTGAAAGAAATCCTGCCCTTCTTTTCAAAGACTTTAGTGGGAGTTAAAATTCAGTGGGAGCTATAATTCCCCCATGGGAGAGGAGGGAATCTGCAAGCTGAGGTAAACAAATCTCCAAGTTATGTGTACACATATTTTTGAATTTCTTATTAATGTCATCCAATCTCAGGATTAGGGATGAAACAAGAACAAACAGCTAAAAAGGTGCAGGAAATACATTTACCATCACTGGGCTAGACTCTTTTTATGTTTAAATCAGGTTGGTGCCAAACAGTCAAAGAAGCCATACCAATTTGCAGTAAATGAACATCTCACTTTATTCTAGGTTAGGAGCAAGGTCATTAATATCTTTTCAGTTTTATATTAGAAATCAGGCATATATTTAAAAAGCTTATTATCTGTGAAAACCCTGGTGACACCTCTTTTTACATCCTGTACTATTAATGCACAATTCCAACAGGTTGTCTGTGCATTGGGATGAGTGATAATCAAAGCCATATGTCAGTAAGGGACAACTCACCATTTCCAAGCGTAAAAGACAGACTATAAAACCAAAATGTTCTTTTCTTTCCTGCAAAGGTACAGTGCTTGTATGATCACAAGTCTTGCATAGCCATTAAATAGCAAAAACAAATCAAACTTTTACAGCTGCTTTTCTAAAAAGGAAGAAAAGAAAATTTCTTAAGCTTCCCTGTGATACTGAGTATGATAGAAGAGAGGGGTACAAAATTTCTGTGTCTGTGGTAACACAGCATCTTTCCTTGAATTCTTATGTTTAAATATATCTAGTAATCTGACGCAGACTGCTCACCTTTCTCTGCAGAAGTCAACGCTGAAAAATCCCAGACTTAGAAAGACTGTATTTAATATAGCTTACATGAGTATTTAACAGATCTTCCCCAGCAATTAAGAATGTAACTACCCTTAAACACCTCTGGTTGAAAAGCTTGAGAAAAATGACCTGAAGTAAGACCCTGAAGTAATCAAATAATGACAAGACAAAACATAGACTAAAGATCCTTGCATCTTCATGGATATGAATAAATTGCTCCAGCACAATCCGATCCAGATTACATAAATATGTCCCATATAAATCTTATACATTGACAAAGAATGGGTAGGTAGCAAACTAAAGAACAAGACATCTGGACTTTGAGCATCTTATTCAGTTATAAATTAGATTTTTGTTTTATCATAGTATTAGAAAATAATTTTCACAGAAAATATGTATTTTTATCTCAAACAGTACTAAATGATTGACTGTTGCATTGTATACCCACTTATCAATAAAATGAATGCAGTAATTTTTATCACAATAAAAAAAATTAGTAATTCATGATGCATATGGGAAAGAGTAAATTTTACAAAATGTTTTTGTTTGGGGCAAAAGTAATATTATTTAGGATGTGAGAAAATAATTTAACTACTTACTCCTCTGTTAAGTCATGTTATCAGTTATTTACAACAAATAAATCCTGAAATACTGTACCAAGAGATTTGCAACTTGCCTAATAGACACAATAAAAGAACCTGATTTGTCCTTCAAACAAGATAATATATGTGGTATCAGGGGACATTTCAGGCTGAACTCTAGCCACCTGCTTTCATAATCAATTTCTTTTCTGATTCAATAAGTAGTTTTTATACTATTATTTAAGTTAGTTCCCTGCCACAATATTTTAGAAGAAATTTGAGAATAGAAGACTAGAAGTATTAAAATCTGATTTAAGGTAAATTATCTTAATATCTTTGCCTGCTGATTGAACTGACTGAGCTCTTATTTAGGTTGGGGTTAGAGGTGATAACTATCCACCCCTAAATTTCCCAGAGGACATAAAATTGAACTGGACAGAGTCAAAACTCTGTAAATCAAGGGAGATGATGTGTGTATGCAGTGATTAAGATACACAAGGAAATGATGCAACCCTTAAATGTTAACTGATGCCTAGGGAATTCATTATATTTCTAGCCTAAAAAATGCCAATAGTTAATGCTGTTAGGGCTGCTTTAAGACTGTGGTGGGGCAATATGCCCAGCATTACATGGGATTTTAGTTGATATAACCTCGTGATCTTAAAATAAGAATGATGTTTCTGGCTATGGCAATTAAAATTCTATTTATACTGTAATTATGCACACAAATTAGAGTGGGTACTTTCCCTGTTAGATTAGTTGAAATATTCAAACATTAAACACTGCAAGGAGCAATAATTGAATTCCACCTCTTTCATGGCCCCAAGTGTTAAATGTTAAATGCTGGCATCAGGGAGAAACAAACTGACCAACAAATCAAGCAGGTTTAGGTACAATTGCAAATAGCAATGCTATAATAGCAAATAACAGATGGGCTGCATTTCCAGGCCTGCAGCAGGAGAAGGATGGAGAAGGAGAGAAAAGATACAGTCTGATGGGGTAAATTGAGATAACTCGAACTGATTTAAACAGATAATTGGAGATAATTCAAAAAAGGAGATAATTCAAATAAAAGGAACTTCATGTACTTCTGTGTCCTGTGTCTCGATTAGGTCAAACAACACAAAGTTGTAGACTTACTAAAAGGAAATTTCACTTAGGCTGTCAAGAAAATAATTTGAAATTATATGACACCAATGTGAAAGTCTGAGTCCAGTCGCAATGAAGATTTCATTGTAACAGTTGGTTATAGAGCAGTAGAAACATAAAAAAAACTGCCTTGGTGTCTACCCATGTTGGAGCTGCACATATTCAGACTTAGGTGGAGGGACAGAAAATTGGGCAGGTAGTCTATCATTCTTTTTAGTGCACAAAACACTTTATGTTTCTTAAGACAGACTTCAGAGATGCTTAAGGCACTTAGACCACAAGAGATGGCTTTGTTCCTGTTGCATAACTTCACAGGGATTGCTTAAGTAAAATACCATGGGGCTGGACATAAGAGGCAGTGAGGCTCAGCAGGTGAAGTACCTGGTAGAGGTGAAGTGAGAGCTTCTTGGTCTTATCAAGGCAGGTTTTGAGTGTGTCCAGTTATACAAACGTATACCACCTCTAAAGGAACTTTTCTGATGATGCTTCATGTTTCTGCAGTGCACTCCAGTATCATAAAACAGATCTCTATTTACTTACACAGTGCAGGGTGGCATATAGAAAGGAGTTCAGGTCCATAAGTAAAATAGCTCAATCAGTTCAGTCCAAGCTTATGAAGCTGTACTGCTTCCAACCCCAGAGACAACCTTTTTGGTGTTTGCCTCAGGGTCTTTCATCTAGATCATGCTCTACAATACAAGCATGCTCTTGATTTTCTAGGCAATTTAGAGGCAGGGAAGAAGATGGTTTGAGTAGTTATCTTTTCAACTTGCTGCTCATCTCTATTTATGGACCCAGTCCAATTAACAGATTTTTGCCTGACATGAAATATTTTGTCCCAAAATGCTCACAAATTTTAAAATCAATCAAGATTTTGTGTACTCTTTACACTCCTTACATTATTTCAGTTGATAGGAAATGTAAATGCTGATTGCTATCCTTGTTTTGGCTGTACTTGCACTATCATTAAAAATAAATATGCTTTCTCTCCTGCAACACAGTTTTAGCAGCCAGCAACAAACACAATAAGGCCCAAGAATACTATTCCTCCTCAGACTGCCTTTCTCACCTCCATCTATCTGGACCATTTTCCATTTTTGTCAACTATTACAGGATAAGGCATGTTCAAAGAATAATTATTGCACAAACCTGAATGACTGCCTGATGAATTTTTGAATGATGCCTTAGTGTGAATCCCTATTTATAGGATTCTGACAAAATTCGGGCAATAGTAGCTTTCCCAGAAAAATAATTTGCTTTTTTAAAAGAAGTAAGGGGCTAGTTTGATGTTGTAAGAGTTCACATTTGAGATGAACTGCATATGATAAATATATAGAAATTAATATGCTTAAAATCTCTGAACAAAACACTATACGTAACTCTGAAGTTCATGTCCAGTGTATGTGATAAGAAATTTCTTTGCATGAATTTACATTTTGATTCACAAGAGGTACTGAGCTAAAAAATATGCTTATATGTTTGAGAACAGTAAGAAATGGCAATCACACAGTTAACTGATATGATAGGTTTTAAGTGTAAACAAAAATTATGTATATCTGTATATATGAGTAGCTCTTTACCTTTTAGGCTTTCTACCATTCCTGATCTCAATGGGATTATTTCAAAGGTCTTCCTATAAAACTCTTTTTTTCTAGGTAAAAATACATGCATGTTTTTATAAGATATTGGTGTGAAATAATAAACTCCTAAAAGAAAGAAGTATTTTATCCATTTTGTCTAGAATAGGGACACTTAGTAAGCTGAAAATAAATCTATATTGATCCATAAATCCATATTAATGCCTTCATATTTCATTAAATATATAAAATGCAAAAAAATTAGGATTAAGTAGACAATGGTTCATAGGTTATGTAACATAATACCAATAATTCTTTAAGTATCTATCAAATGAGTCAAAATCTGAGTTTCATTTATTAGCCCACCAGAGTTATCCAGAGAAGGTTGACTACACTTAGCAACAAGTGTAGCAAGAGTAATTTTCAATGTCATCTTCCTGTGCAAAGGCCCAGCACTTCTACATCATTTAAAATAAGTAGAACTAAGCTACCAACAGACAGAATGTTACAGCTCAGGATTTGTTTACTTTCTAAGCTTCATAAGAGTATTTTTATTTTGTAAAGTTTTCATTTATTACTATGCTTAGCAAGGTTTTATTGTTCAGCTTTCAAAAAAGATGAGGATATTTGTGAAACTAAAATCTTCCAGTCCTCTCATAATGCTTCAGATATTTTGCTAATCAAACGAACCCAACAGTGAAAAATCCCTTTCAAATAATGAGTGTGGGGCTTTATTGTTGTTGGTTTTGTTTTTGATTTTGTTTTGTTTTTTTTAATTTTAAGTTCTCTTAAATATGTCTTTTTTTTTTTTGTAATTAGTAGCTGGACAATATGGCTGGCTCAGGTAGGTTGTAGTAGTCTTTGTGACAGAAAGGTTAACACACATTTAGCACTTTTAACAGTATGGAAATCAAGAAGTCTTTAACTGTACAATGAGAGAAAATAACAAGAAACATATCAGCAATTTTTAACCTCAATATAGACCTTGTTATGAACTAAGAGATTCTCATTGAGATTCTTCAACAGTTTGTTTGAGTGACAGACTAGCACATATTCCAAATACATGCAGTGATTAGGCCAAAAGAAGTAAATATAAACAGTTATCTACTTAAATCTATGGATTTTACATATTGTTGGTGTTATTGGAGTAATTGCTTTATAATCAGTAGTACACTTCTTCAACAGATGCCAGTCTCAAAGCTGCCACAACTGTCAAAGCCATGCCTGCCAAAATATTAAAATTTTGAGGAGAGAGTAGGAAAATGTTTCTAAAAATTTATAGCGCAGGATGTCTATTTTTTATGGAACACAGCTCTGCAGGAAAATTGCGGAAAGATCCAATTATCAAAGGGTTATGATCGAAGGACAAAGTGCTGCAGTCAGGTTACATCCCCTTTATGAAAAGACCTTTGTCACAGCTTGTTCCATATGAAGTAAAGAAAAGCTGTCTATTGAAGCTCCACTGAGGTTTCCATTAAAGAAGTATTTCTCATCAGGCAGTAATTCAGTACTAATATTAAAAGCATCAATACAAGTTCCTCTGATGTAACTTGAAAACTTATATAATAAATCAACTACAAAACATTTTACCCTATGAATATTTGAAAGAGTGTCACTAATTTTTAAAGTTTTCTGGTACCACAAAAAGATGAGAGAACACAAAGTCCTGAAATGCTAAATTCAGGATTTTTTTTTTTTTTTTTTTTCAGTGCTAGGAAGACTACTTCATCCTTATGAAATCTTAAAATTTTAAATAGAACTTCTTCCAATACAAGAATTACACTTTTTTAAAAGTTTATTTACATTTAATACTTTGATGGTTTTCTTCCCCATTGCTAAAATATTAAATAGACATCTTGAAAATCACAGAAACACAGAAACCAAAACAATTTAACAAGTTAATGGAATATGTTATGAAGCTCTTGAAGCACAAAGTTTCATAAAGAAACCAAACCACTGAGACTTTGACTTCAGTCAAATGAAATCTATAATTAGAAAAACTGTCTACCCTACAAATAGCTCACATAACTGCTTTGGATATGTAGATCAGGATATAGCCAGGAAAGATTTTCAGTGTCCCTAGAAATCCTGATAAGAAATTCAGCCTTTGTGCATGATGTGGGGAACCTGCTCTTCACAGAGAACCTATTTAATGGTCTTTCACCGAATGAACAAAACCGAACAGAGTGATCTGTGCCCACTCCTGGCTTTGCATTAAGGCATGGCAGAATGCAAGGGAATAAGACGTTTTGTAAATATCATGAGACATAATAGCACCAGTTTTAAAATATGCATCAACTTAAAATCAAAATTATATTGTGGCAGTAACAAGATCATTGCAGAGAATACATTTCAGAAAGTACAGCCAGTTAAGAGAATATTTATGAGACAGCAATAACTGCCTCAATAGCAAACCTGTACTTTTATGAAAATGCGTAAACTATTCTGCTTTAAATGCTAAGGGAAGTGGATAAATTTAAATAGACAGAAACTACTGTGTTCAATACAGCTGATCCACAGCACAGTAAAACATTTCAGAGGGCATAGCTTCAATAGCGTGAACATTATTAAAACTGACAAAACTTTATCTGTTTTCTGGAAGCTGAGTTTCCCCAGCTATGACAAGGATGTAAATGGTAGCAGCACCTATTTTATCCCAGCCTTCATCTATGCTTCTCCAGGTTAAGACTACAGTCTTCATACTCAAATTAGTTACCGAAGTCAGGAAGGCAAAATCATTTTAGGAATTTTGCCTGGATTTAATTCATGATTAGCCAGATTTGACTTAAATTGTAGACTTCAAAAAACATACATAGGCTTTCCTCTTGGTTAACTGATCATTTTGAAAGATAAGCATGAGGTAATTATTGGCTTAGCTTCTCCATCCCCAGGTTAGACAGACAGCTGATTAATCAGCAGTGTGCCCAGGTGTCCAAGAAGACCAAGGTCATCCTGGCTTCCATCAGCTAGAGTGTGTCCAGCAGGACCAGGGAAGTGATTCTCCCTCTGTATTTGGCAGTGGTGAGGTCACACCTGGAATCCTGTGCTCAGTTTTGGGCCCCTCATTACAAGAACAATGAGGTGCTGAAGAAAGTCCAGAGGAGAGCAACGAAACTGGGAAAGCATCTGGAGCACAGGCCTGATAAGGAGCAGCTGAGGGAGCTGGGGTTATTTGACTTGGAGGAAAGGAGGCTGAAGAGGGATCTTATCACTCCAGAAATACCTGATAGGAGGCTACAGCCAGGTAGGGGTCGACCTATTCTCCTAGGTAACAAGTGACACAGCAAGAGGAAATGGCTTCCAGTTGTGCTAGGGGATGTGTAGATATCAGGAAAATATAGTTTAGTTTAGATATCAGGAAAAATGTCTTGACTTAAAGGCCATCAAGCATTGGAGTAAACCACCCAAGGAACTGGTGAAGTCACTATCCCTGGGGATATTTAAAAGGAGTGTCGATGTGACACCTGGGGACACAGTTTAGTGGCAGATTTGGCAGTGCTCAGTTAATGGTTGGACTGGATTATCTTAAAGCTCTTTCCCAACCTAAATATGAACCAAGTCTAGCACATTGCTAAAGGAGAGACTCTGGCCTGACTTTGGGCAGACTCCACCTGGAAGTATACAAATCAAGGGCAGTCTTTGGCCTTTCTGAGTTCATGCACACTTACAAAAAGCCTGAGAGCTGGTTGAGAATATTTTTTGCTCAAGAGCCCAATGATGGCAGAGCTTTCATGAAGTGTTTGTGCCATTAAGTATTTTCATTCTTTTCTCTTCAATGTTTTATTAGTACTGCAGGCTTGACCCTGCAACCCTTGTTCACTCAAAACTTTGGTAGCTTTAATCAAAGTAGTGACTAGAATATGAGGTGGTACAGTAGTGAAATCTGTTCACAATTCTGCCATTTTCAAACATCCTTGAGGAATATCTAGCTCACTTGAACTTGGCACCATGGGAAAAAGCAATATCTGATAAATTTTAAGGGCTTCACTATGGTCTGTTTCTTATTTCTCAGGACAGGGAAGGTCATGTGATATGTTTGCTACTATTTTAACAGTCTGTCTTAGAAATTCCTCAGCTTTCCCAAGAGGCATCTGAAATACGCATTTTATACATTGCAAGGCAACGAGATTCAAACCCAAACAGTTAGAGGAAAGGTAACATTTCTCTTGATTATTATTACTAAATATTCAAAGGATGATTTCTTATTGATAATTTTTAACTTAGAACATCACAGACACTGAGGATAAGTTTACCAAGGTTTCCAAGTGCTTTCTAAGTGATCTTGAAATGGTTTTAATGAGAAAAATACCACAAAAGAATAGTAAAAAAAAAAAAAACCTAGTAAGTAATGAAAAGAGAACAAAAAATCTTCCAAGGAACTTAGCTGATTTTATGCGAAAAAATGGACATATTCTGTGGAAATTTAGCTATGGCACAAGTGGGGAAAATTTTGACTTATTATGACATTCTTTAAATAGGACTTATTAAAATATAAGCATAGGTGCAGACTAAGGCATGGATGTAATCTTGGTGGGTAACAATTTAAAAAAATATAAAACCAAAACAAACCCACAACCTGAGACATCTAAGAAAAACAAATTCGCCTGAAGCATCATCACAAAGATGTCAAATACAAGACTGGAGAAAATTGAAGAAATATCCTCAAAAACTGCTGCCAAAAAATTGTTATTTTCATTCCTTTAAATGAAACAGGATTATACAACCATATTCCTAATCCAAAATCAAATTTTCACAGATAGTGTAAATGACTGTGGTCTTTATTTCCAGATAGATGTAAATTATCTGCTACCTGTGTTGCCATTTTAGTCAGAGGGTTGAGGGCACCAATATGGAAATATGCTAGACTTCATTTAATTAGCTCAGTCAGATGACAAAATCAACTGAGGTAAACAGGAGTTCTTTCTTTCATCCTAGGTTAGGTTTATTTTAAGTAAAATGGGTCTCTAGAAGAGAATCAAACTCACAGTTCCTGTAATTAGGCACAGAAACACACTTAAGCCTTCAGTGGAGTAATTATTCTGTATGATTCTGTAAGTCTGGAATAACAGATAATAGCTTTTCCATCAAAAGTGAGGATACCTACCAATTGATTTCTACAGTTCTTTGAAAATGTAAAAATAGGCAAGTAAATAGTGAAAGAAACAGGTGATTTTAGTCCATTTCCCATGGAATTACACCTTTCCCCTGAAAAACTCCAAATCCACAAAAAAGCATAGAGGCTTTTCACTAGGCAGTCAAATACACATTTGGCATCTTCTAAGAAAATGTGGAGCTGAAGGGAAAGGAAGAGTTTGAGGAATTTGGGGAAGTTAAGAAAATAAAGCATTCCATAAATATTATCCTTTAATTTTTCTGCATGGTTAATGATAGAGCTGTTTTACAGAGTAAGAATTGTTATTCCTTTCTGTAGTCAAGTTCCACATTGCTCAGAACACAATCTAGACTGAGATCCTACAGGCTGAAAAAAACATTAAGAAATTTTCTGGGAGAAATAAACTGAAAGAAGAAGAAGAAAATGTGTAAGATAGATCCTATACAAGAGCAGGCTGTAGAAATAATCACGTGCATAATATCTCACAGGAAAAAAACAACATCCCAAAGTAAAACTTTCTGAAATGGATTTAAAGTCCAAAGTGAAAATGCTAAAGTGAAACAGTACACCCTAAGAACAAGACTTCTCATGGAATATGTTCCTTCTGTTAAAATGAATTTAAAATTCAAACTTGATTTTTTATTCCCAAAATGATTTTGTGGAGAACATTTTCATGGTTTATGTGCTGCCATCTTCATTTTCCGTTCTCAAGAAATTCCCTTTTACATGCAATAAAAATTACTCTGTTCAAATGGAAATCATAAAGGACTGGTATTGTCAAATCTGTCAAACTTAACAGCTTTTCTTCTCACAGCATAATCTACCCAGTATTTCTTGCACACTACTGGGATGTTGATTCTTCCTTCCACTTCAGCACTGCAGAAACTTTACTGCCAATTTAACAATTTTCTTTCTAAGAAGTAACCTTGCTTTTGCTGATATTCTCTTCCTGGGTTTGTGGCAAGCTCTTTCTAAAGTCATAAATAAATGGGGAACTAATTTGAAAACACCAGTGAAAACCCTTCTGAAAACTCAGTTTTGCTGTAGAAATTCTCCGTACACAGTTCACATGACTGATCATTCTTGGAGCATTCATGAATGTATTTCTTTCTTTATGTTTTCTGTTTTTATAACATATAGCATGTTTATAACATTATTTAAAGGAAAAAACATTTTTTTTATGTCTAGTGTTGCTGCAAACAACCTATGATGAGGACTTCTACTGCAGAATAAAATATTAAATACTATCCTTGAATCCAAATATCAATATTCAAGCAGAGTTGATTTATTTCATGTCTGTAAGGTAGATATTTTTGCTTCCAAGGACAGAACATGCTGGAAGGTTCTAAAACGATAATAATTTTTTAAAAATGCTCAGGGTTTCACTAGAATAAACTTTATTTTGCTATCCTTGCTACAGACCAATTCAGAAGAAACTCTTTTTTTCTGAATTGAATAATATGCAAAATGATCTGAGATGGAAAGTGCTGCATAAATGAAAAAGCATTACAAGTGTTGTGTCTAATACCACACTACTTTTTAAAAGCCAAATTCTTGTACTTCTGGTCACTTGGTATATGTCATTTAAATTGACCCAGCTTTTAGGTTTTCATTTTGCTTCTGATCTGTTGGAAAACCTGTCTTACAGTTAATGAGACCTGTTTGTTGTGTAAGTGTAAATGTGAAAATGAGGTCTTGTATTTGATTTCCTTACTCTAAAGCAGGGTCAGTTGTACCTACAGAAACCACTATAAAACCTTGTCTTAATGGTCTTGAATGATGAAGAATTCTCCCTCTCTGCAAATATGATTTTATTTTCTATTCCATTCTATTTCTAAACTGAACTATGCTTGCTACAATATGAAGAAATTCTTTGTGCTCCTAATGAAGTCTGTTAAGTAGTCACAAATACTAAGTGGATAATTTGTATAATACCACTATATTTCTTTGTATACCCTGTACATTAAGCATACCTGAAAATGTTCAGCAAGGAAATAAATACTCTGGGGTCCTGACTTCTAAATTAAGTCCTGTTGTAAAGATTATCAACCTCCTGTATAAATAATAATACAGGATTTTCAAGTGCTGGAGAACTCTGTCTTGAAGATCCTTCTTTGCCCAGGGTGAAGACTAACTTCTTATTCCTCGTTGGAATAAGTTGTAACATTCGTTGGTTTAGAGGGTTGCCACACTCAAGAGAAATATCATGTTCTTAAATCGCCTTAAATCACCGTCATGAAGAGGTGGTTTGGTCTGCTTTGAAGAATTGCCTTCAAATGTATTGGCAAAAAACAGGTTTTATTAAGAACTTGTGAGACTTTAACAGAGTTTGATGCCAATGTTCTCTTTATCATTTATTACCTAGATGAAACATACATAAGAAAATTGGGTTACAATCAATTTAGAACAACTTAATAGAGGCTGGTACAAGCCTTAGATAGTACTATAAGAAAATATTTCTTGTTCTACTTTTATATTTTTATCCAGAAGAATGTTCTCTTATTTGTAATGAACTATATGTTTCAGAAAATGCTGAAGGGTTAATGTAAATAACCTTCTTCCCTTCTAGTTATTTGTATATATCAATAAACACTTTATGCGCCATGTAACTTAGTCAGTAACACTTTTCAAACCACTTTTAAATTAATGGGCATTTAAGTTATTCAGTTGGTTTTCTTAACTTGAGTTTAGTTTAATTTTTTTTTTCTTTTTTTTTTTTTTTGGCCAGGAATAAATCCTCTGAATTAAAAGATTCAGATTGGACAGGGTGTAATGTCTTTAATCAGTAAGGCTTGAAGAAAAATTGGTATCCCCCGAACTGAGATATTGCTCTATCAAACAAATTAAACCTGAAGAAGGAAAAATAATGATTCAGGTGACATTGAAAACTTACTTAATTTTTTTTTTGTTGTAAATAGGAAGCTTGCAAAGACAAATATAGATACTGAGAAAGAAGAAAAAAAATAATTCTGACAGTAGTGCTCTCATTTCCTAAAAAATTTATCTTGAGAAATCATGAAGAAAAATACTAAGGTATAGGACTTTTTAAATTAACATTTTAAATTCACAGTTTTAGCTATTTAGCACATATATGTGTGTGTGCATAAAAACAGTTGTGATGTTATTAATTATGATTTAGTGATATAAATAATTCAAATTTTTGCAAATGGAACATTAACAGAAAGAAATCAACTGCTTAATAAGGAAAACAATCCTTTCTGGCCAGCTTCTTTTCAACATTCTCTGCGTGGAAGATGCAATGTTTAACATCACATTTACTCGCATGGAGGTGGTTGATGTCAAATGGAATTTCTCATTTAGCAGAGTGATACAAAATATACTGAAAAAAATAACACAAATGAAAGTTACACTTACAAAAAAAAACCCCAATTGCAGAACAGGGTTCAATCACAGCACCAATGAGGTCCCAATTACCAGGTTCTGCAACACACTCACCACTACAATTCTGATGTCCACAATTGCTGGGAAGGAGAACATGGGTTAAAACAGCTCATGCTCATTGCTCTCTTTGAAATATCTTTGTTAATTGCTTAGCTTTCACCCTCTGAATTGGGTGGGGCCACATATTCACTGTCCTCATCCTGGTCTGGCTAACACAGGGAGACATTCATGGTCATTTAAGGAACTTGTGGGAGAAACATTTACACCACAGGTTGATGCACTGAACTGTTGACAGCTGTTTATCTAAAAGTTCCACTGGTGCCCACTGTGTCGAGATACAGACAGCTTCTGTGCTACAGCTCTAGTCAGTCACAGCCTGCAGTACTCCCTGAGCTTCCTGGGCCTTCTCAGCAATCTCCTCTGAGCCTTCTGCCATTGTAGGGTATTATTGGTCAGTGACTCAGTGACATAAAACATATTTTCTGGTAACATTTACGACTCTGCAAATCACACATCCCAAGTATCTCAACATGTATTCTGGCTTCTAAGTTAAAGATTTTTGGCTTACACAATATGAAGAAGTTGATCAAATAATTAAAGGTAAAAACTAGAAAGGCTTTGAGGAAAGAAGATCTATATCACATGAACTGCCTTGTTATGCATTCACAAAATTATATTTAAATTATAAGCTGGTCTAGAACTTTACCTTTATTTCATCTGTTAGTTCCAGAAAATAATTTTTCCTCTACAGTTTACATAACAATTGTGTTACTAAGAGCCAGATCCTAAGATTATAATGTACTTTTTGAAAATAGTTGGTCAAGAAATTTCTATTAAAGCTGTGAGACACATCTTGCATCACATGAATGATAACACCCGTTAGAAACATCATCAGTACCATTGACAGTCTATTGAACATTCGCAACTGGTAGATTTTGTTCTTTTGCAGAAGGATATTAGAAGTATTAGAAGCACTGTGCTACTGCAAGCCTCAAGTTCAATTCCAAGACTCTGAGGATAATGTCTAGAACACTGTTGCAGAATATTAAAGCTCAATTCAGTTTTGTCTTCCTTTTATGAAGAAGAGTTTTTTCTTTCTCTTGTTCACCATCTATAGATTTTCTTAAAAAAAGTTGTTTTTTTTTTTTCCTTTAGCCTAGCTTATGCATTCATCTGACAGATCCTAAAAGTCAGCAATCAATGGTCATGTCTCAGTTTTGAAACTGAAGCTTTCCTGTTCAGGACATGAAAAAGTAATTTGTTGAATTGTTTACATCATCCAAAACTGATCTAAATACAGATGTGCAGGAATATAGGTGCAGAAAATACATGTAAGTACTGACAGAAATACAATAGGAATGAAAATCTTAAAGACAGGTTCAGTCTGGGGAGTTTAATTTAACAGCAGTTGGGTACTGCCAAAGGTGACCTATGCTTGAATATCTTTCTGCTATTCTTTACCCCCGGCTTGATAAATATCCATCCAATGTATGAGTTCCATCCAGATATAATTAAAAACACATTTTAAATACCTAAAAGATTTTAACTTTATTTCTTTTATACCCACAGTTCAGCAGTTGCTTTGGCTGCATACATCTCTCCTTACCCCCACGCCCAAATTCATGTCACTGTGTCAGATCTAAGACAAAGAAAGTAAGAAACATATCTAAATACATGGATGTCAAGGGAGTGATTTACCTAGCAACAGTAACTATGTGAAAGTTTTTCAGAAATGTCTGTGCATGTAATGGTACCTTAATGGCTTGCATTTAAGAGGTTTGAATAAATGGCTGGGAGGATTCTAGCAAAGCCAAGCATCAAAGACGTGCAACGCACATACATTCCGGGAAATATAATGCCATCAGTTCACAAGGAAATTTATGCTCATGCTTTCAATAAATATTGTAAAGATTTTGCTCATAAATCCATAGTTAGAAAAACATTATTTTACCCTGTGCTACATTGGATAGAAAAAATATGCGAACAGAGGAAACATGTTAGGATAAACGTTTCTCTGTTCCAATTGCCATCATTTTTTAAAAGCTAACCGCCACATAAAGAATTATCTGAAGTGTTACAACAATAACCCTGAGAATAAGGAGAAGTAAAAAGCTGAGATGTCATTGTGATGTGTAACTGTCTACTGCTGTGTCACACTGCTGACCGATGACCCAGGGGATCAAACCCCAATGTACAGTGAACAGTTTTCTCTTAAATAAGGTGAGATTTTATAGATCCAACTAAAAGAAAAGCATGTTGCCATCAATTCAGCATAGTAACAGGTAAGAATAAGTTAAAATATTTTAAATCCAGAATAATCCAACTGAGGTCTTAATCAAAGTCATTGTGCATAAAGATCCATGCTATTTAAATTCAACGTACAAGCTAAAGCAGAGTATCCAGGTGAGATCATAGCTCAGCAAAAAACATTCTCTATTCTTTCTTTTCTATTCCAACCTATCTCCTCTCTTTCCACAGACATTTGTCTTTCATTCCTGTAAATTCAGTGTCTTTTAAAAAGATAGTGCAATCTGAGTCACCAAAATTTTAATGTAGATATCCTGTAGTGAGCTCCCAATGAAGACTAGAAAGGTTAAACTCAGAAAAATCAGCTTTTTATAGAAAAGTAATTAACTATTTAACTAGGAAAAGTTCAAATTAGATCAGACTGAACAGAAATAAAGAAGTGCTTACAGCTAATCCTGACCTCTATGCCTTTGCTTCGAGGTGGAGTTTAGGCAACTTTCCAAACTAACAAACTCAGCATGTTCCAGATTGGCCCTCCAGTCATCTCCGAAAGTACTTGAAGCTCCATCTTCTTTCCCTGCTGAAGGCCCTAAACATTTACAATGAACAAACTGAGTTCCAACAAGTGTCCCTGTACCTGTCTGAGCCCGTATTACAGAAACTCCCAACTGAGAAAAAAGCAGCACAAAACACTGAGTGATGCTAGCCATGTTTCTTTGCTTCTTCTTCTAAAACATGTTTCTTTTCCTGAAAATATTTACTGTATTTTTTCTCTTCTATAGCCTTCTTCAACCTGGCTTCTTAGTACCATTTCTATGTTTTCCTTTCCCACAATTTATTTCTTGACTGAAGACTCTCTGTTAGGGAAGAGGAGGAATGAAACTGCATGCAATGATTCTAACAGGTCATCTCTCCCCTTCCCAAATCTTCAAGACTGAAAAGGTCTTTTCAATGCTGTTCCTGTACCTCAACCACTTTCTTCTATCAGACTGTCTGATCCCTTAATACTCCTTCCACTCATTTTCCCACATCAACAGTCACTTCTTTCTTTTCAGACTCTTCCACTCATCTTCAAAATGACAGAACATTGTAACAATAAAATGATGGTATCAGGATCACAGAATCACAGAATTAACTAGGTTGGAAAATACCTTTGAGATCATCAAGTCAACCTATGACCTAACACCACCTTACCAAATAAACTATGTACTGAGTGCCACATCCAGGTTTCTTTTTAAACACCTCCAAGGATGATGACTCCACCACCTCACTGGGCAGTTCAATCCAGTGCCCAATCACTCTTTCAGTGAAGAATTCTTTGGTAATTTCCAGCCTAAACTACCCCTGATGCAGCTTAAGACTGTGTCCTCTCTTTCTGTCAGAGGTTGTCTGGGGGAAGAGACCGACCTCCACCTGGCTACAACCACCTTCCAGACAGTTGTAGAGAGTCATAAGGTCACATCTGAGCCTCCTTTTTTCCAGGCTAAACAACCCCAGCTCCCTCAGTTGTTCTTTATAGGGCTTGTGTTCCAAGTCCTTCACCAGCCTTGTTGCCCTCCTCTGGATGTGTCCTTCCTAAACTGAGGGGACCAGAACTGGACACAGCACTCAAGGTGCAGCCTCACCAGTGCCAAGTACAGGGGAAAATGTACATATATGACTCAATTCTTGATAATTTTACAAGTGACAGAACAATGTGGCTTTCTCATTGTTTTCAAATGAAATAACTACAGCATGAGAGAATCTCAGGCAAAGAGGTCGACACCATTGGAAGTACTACCAAGCAAATCAATCCTAAACACCAAAACAAAAGCATTTTATCTAAATTTGACTAAACTAATTCAATTAGCAAGATTCTGTGGACAGCTCCATAGCCTTGCTATTCCATTCAATTCTTCCTGAAGAAACATTTACAACTATGTATTTTAGAGCACTCCATATTTTCACTTTTCAAGGAATTGGCTACTTCAAAATTCTGCTTCACAAATTGTAGCTGCAGTGCTGTGATTTCTGTTATTTGGACATTGACTTCTCTTCTTTCCTGGTCCCATCCCATATATTTTGCTTGTTTAGTTCCAGTACGTCTGTGGCTGGTTCTAGTCACATACTTGCTACCACCATTTGTTTTGTTGGCAAGAAGCAGTAAGTGAGAATAAATGAGGTCCATGTTATGTGCTAAGAGATCTGTGATTGGACAGTCTGGATGTAGTCTAGCCTTAATGCTCCCCCCATACATTCTCTTTCTTTTTCTTTCTATCCTTATCTGCCCTAAGATATTTACGTACATTATTCTCTCTCTGTAGCAAGCATGCAGGCCACATGAACCCACCTTGTTTGCCTGGATAGCAGCAGAGGTCAAGTACTAGTTTGACATGGTGTTTGGGCTCATATCTGAATAACACCTTTTCTTCTCTTTCTCTCACCAAACTAATTAAATCCTGTCTTTTCTCTGTATCTAAACTAAGAAAATCACACACAATCTTCTTGTTGTTCCTTTAGCTGACAAATGCCTGGACTGGAGGTTAACAAGGTGTTCTAGAAAAAAGGTACAAACAAAGAAATCCACAGAAAAAATAAAAAATATACCAACTTTAGAGTCAACTAGTGCTATTTTCCCTGCTAGCAATGTATTCACCTGGTAGTAAATACCGGTATTTTGGGAAAAAAACACAGATGTAACACCTACTTTCCTTGTAGTGAAGAAGGCAGGAGGAGAGACAATACTATGACCTTGGTTCTTACACTGTTTAGAGAAGATTTTTGACAGAACAGAGAATTATTTGATCTTGTTGAGAAATATTCTAATTTCAAACTGCTACCAAGGCAGAAAATAATAGCCACGGATGAAATGCTTCTCCACTGAACCATGTGTTCATGGGTAACATGAACTCAGTTTGCATGAAGTCCCAGATCTTAAAAGTCATGGTACGTGTGTTTTGCAAAGGTTAATGGAAAACCCATTTATGAAGTACTATTTCTGGACTACAGTTTTGAGACCTTGAATAAGAGTATTCTTATTCTCCATGGACCATGTCTTCATAGCACAAATGTTAGTTTAAAAAACATCAAACAAAACCTGGCAAAATTAAAAAAAAACTATACCACTGCAGATCTTCAAAGATTTATTTTCTCTATTAACCACGTATGCTATCCGTGCATTTCATTTTACTTTAATTTTTTTGTCAGGCATTGGAAAGAACTGTAGAGTGTTACATTCCTTTTCATGTACCCATCACTCAATTTATAATAAAAATTTCACTGCACATCAAAAAATCCAACCTTTTATAGAAGTTTGATGTGACAGATTTAAACTGTATGAAATTTTACAGTATTTGTAGAACTCTTAAAGTCATGTATTTAGTTTCCAGCAAAACAACTTCTTTCTGAAGTACAAAGGGTGTTCTATATATCCCTTCAATAATGTACAGATGTCATGGTTTGACACTGGCACAATGCCAGTGCCCCCATGAAAATGTATTTTCTTTAACTAACTGCTGCAAGATGCAACCAGGAACAGAGCAGAGCAGGCTCAAACTTAGAAAGAGAGGGGAAAAAAAAACTTTATTAACCTACACTAAATTCAGGAACACACAGGAAACAGAATGAAAACTTTCCAAAACATTCATCCTCCTCCCACCCAATTTCTACTAAACTACAGTGAGACAAAACTTTGGAAACTTTATTAAGTTACTACCACTCTGATAATCAATTCTCAGTCTATCAGGGGAGAGAGGAGTGTCTCTTGTACCACAGTCCTCCCCACGAAACACAGTTCAAACTTCCCATGTTTCCTTGTCACACATGGCACCACCCGGAGAAAACTCTGCCATTGTGACATGCTCCTTCCATGTACAGTGATCTCACCACCGTCCATGGACCGAAACTGCTCATAGGGTTCTTCAAGGATGCTTTGCCAAGTGCTAGAAAACAACCATGTCTAAGTTTTGGGACAACAGTCCCCCCCATTTTCTCATCCCCTGGGGTCGAGGGTCTCAAGAACAGAGCTCTTCTTCTCGCTGAAGATGGAAGGCACCACCACACCCTCTTCATCTTCCTCTGTTCACTCCTTTATATGGTGTCATTACCGCAGGTCACTCTCTTGGCTCAGGCCATCACATCCCCCTAAATGTAGTTTCACGTATTACAGGTAACTTGGTTCAGTCTATGGCTATACAAGAAAAGTCCAGCTGAAAGCCACTCCATCATCTCCTCCCACTTCAGCTTTTCCACATCTTCTTCTTAACATCTCAGGTCCCAGACTGTCTCTCTTCTCTCTCAAATCACTAGCCAGGAGGATTAATGTTTCATAAAGTTTCCTTCACCCAGGAAACTCCGCTGCCCTCAGGAGACTGAAATCTCATGGTGGCACTCCCACACACTGGGCACCTTTCCCCCCTGCCGCCTCCTCTGCCGGCACAGGCTCTCTCTCTCTCTTCCTCTGGTGGGGCGGGGGAAACAAAAAACCCCCCTCATCTCGAGGTCTCTTTCCACCCCTCGGTCCTGCAGGAGCTGGCCCGGTTCCATTCCCTTCCACCTTCTCTCTCTCTCCGGGGCTCCGGCCTACCTCAGCCGGGGCCTCCATGGCTCCCCTCCCCCACCCAGCCATGTGGCCGGGCGGGGCAGAGACGGTGCCGCTCCCTGGGCTACCACGGGCGAAAGAGAGCGAACTCTGGGAAATCTCTGCTTTTAACCCCGTGCGTCTTCAGAGGTGACTCACGTCTTCAGTGGTCACACCAGGTGTCAATATTCGACTCTGACCACTGATTGGTTTAACTAAATCTTCCCAAAAAACTCACTTCCTCCCAAACCGAGACAACAGGGTATGTTAACAAAAGTTTTTTGGCAAACAACAGAGTATACACTCTTGTAAAAAGGACATATTTTAAAATGGCATAGTATGTATGACACAAGATTGTGTCATAAATGAAATATGAAAAATGAAAAGGGCCTGATGGCCCTTTTCATGCTTGGTTACCAATTTTATGCATACATGTGTGGGATTCATAGCAGGGTTTAATCTTTATTGGTAGCTTTTAGTGGTTAAACTTTCCATGAAAAATAATTTTGGTTCAGTGATTAAAATAAGGTCTACATGTGTTCTATATTACATTTATTATGCAAGCTTATCTTTTACAAGTATATTTAGTTGTGATCCCTGGTAAAAATCTACTTCATGTCTTCAGGTTAAAACCACAAAATCTGACAGAGTGGGAGAAGATCTGTCGAGTACTGCACAAAACCCCCATCTGCTTGATAAGATTTAATCGCTGCAACGGGAGTCAGCTATGACTTCAGCACTGGTAATTTTTGCAGTTTGAGAAGTACTCCCTCCTGTGAGAGTATTTGTGGTATGGATGTTTTGCTTATGGTGGATTACTGTTTTAATGTAATACGAATAACAACATAGTTCCTTTATACAAGTTCTATACTTTTATACAAGGTCCTTTTTATTAGCATGACACACCTAGTTTGATAAGCCTTTACGTATTTACCTATGAGAATGAAGCTTACTGCTATACATATGGAATGAGGTGAATGACAAAATTTGACCTCATTCTTACATGGATTGGTAAACCTAGTAACAAGAATTTCTCTTTTCTCATGGGGTATGAATTCCTCTGTGTGGCTTACAATTTGCTTATTTATATTAAAGCTTTTATATAGTCATTTTCATATAAGAACATTCTTTTAAGATTCAAATAGTTTTGATGATACATTATCATGTATTCTGGAAATTAATTTAATAAAAACAATGTCTGTAGATTTAACTTCATGACACTCTGAAAATTACTTAATTGGAACAATTTTTTCTCCACAACATGATATGCCGTTTAAATAATTTTGAATAACTGGGGAATGGGAACTGTGTGCTCTGTACCTCAATTTTCAAATTTCTGAATGAGAAATAATATTGTTGAAACCGGCATGATATGTATTGCTCAGCATGTGAAACTGACAGAAACATTTTTCTATCTTCTCTAATGAATTATGAAGCACTTGACTTTTTGCCAGAATATTTCCTCATTACTTGTTCAACTCAGAAAAATCCCTCATCATCCACTCAGCATGTCTGTATGAATTGTCAATAGAGAAATCATCAGCTAAGCTGAATATGAGGCATGGAAGTTAGAGTTCTGTAAAGTGTAGAAAACACTACAATTTTAAAAAGTCCTACTCTTTTCACTGAAATTAAAAGAAAAACCTAATTTTCATTTGTAATAGGACTGGCATCTCTTGTGTTTAAGCCATGAGATGACAGTTTCAGTGAAAAAGGTTTGTAAGTTTGACTGACAGTTCAGCAGAGAGAAACCCTTGAAGTTGGCACAGCCAGTATTGTAGGATTGATGTTGTAACATGACTTGAATAAATGGAATTGAAGAACAAAAAATAACAAAAAGTTCACTTCATTCATCAGCTCATCATTTCCAGTACAACCTGCTGCAAATAGCACAAAACCAAAACTCTGAAAGCTTGCTTCCTGTAAGAAGCTCAGTCATTGCAGCTTCTCTGGCTGTTAATAAGTGTTTCTCTCCATAAATACTCCCATTTTATATGATTTGTTGTAATACTTGGTAAAGTGTTTCACCTGAGATATACAGAGACAAAAATAATTTCCAGGTTACAAAGTAAAAAATCTAACTGGGAATTGAGAGTTTTGGCTGAAAAGCAAGAAAGAAATGTTCCATGCTTTGGTATTTCAGGTAAGAGACAGGGCTGGTTAGTGCATGCAACTATAAAAAATCCACACAGAACTGACCCTTGTAAAATGTTGTTCTCCCAGAAAATCTGAGATCTAAAGTCAAAATGTCCAAGGAAACCCTGGATCTTCAGAAGGGGCTCAGTATCTAGAATGATTATGCTTGGTGGGGTCAGAAGAAAAAGCTATGGTAGCTAAATGCAAAATACCTTAAATCAGTTGTATGTCAGTTGTGTTAGAGCATAAATAACTCAGCTGAAATATAGTGTATGTTAACATTCTGGCAATTTTCACCTGCAATGATTCCTGTCAAAACCTGTAAAACAATTTGATAATTAAAACCAAGCAAAAAAAAAAAAAAAGAATTCACTCAGGCTTTCTGTTTAAATTATCACTACACTGTATTTTTTTTCTGTTAAATAAAACCACCTTTATTTTCTTGTGCTTTTGCCATTTATTGAGACACAAATTCAAGGTACTTTGAATACACGTGTAACTATTTAATTATGCCATTAAAATCCTGTGCCTTTGCAGTGAGATAATGGATTTATTGAATAGATTCTTTGACATATTCTGCAGGAAGCTTATGGTTGGCAGCTGCTGCTGCATCTTCAGGGTAGTGACAGAGTGAGGGACAATACAAAGACTCTACCTTAAGAGATGCACAACATTATCCTTCATGTAGTTTAACTGGTAAGGATTGTGATGAAAAAAATTATCTTAATATCTGTAATGTTTTAATGTTAACTAAAAGTAGAGTTACAACTCCACTCTGTTGTAAACTTCCTAGGAAATAAGAAACACAAATAATGGATTGTAGTTGAGATCAAGTTATGCCGCAGCTAGCATGTTCACATAAGAGCTAGCAAGCAAAAATGTTGGCTTTATTTCCTGTTGTAGTTACCATTTCAAGAGATACGCAGAGTTTTAATAATCTGGTTTGGTCTGGTAAGATTCCTAACACTGGAGAAATGAATAAGTTACTTAATACTAATAGGCATTATACTTAATAATATATATACTGGAGAAATGAATAAGTTACTTAATACTAATAGGCATTAGTTTAATGCCTACTTGCTGGTATTGCTAATAGAAGGATCTTCAAAGAATTCTTTCTTTGGGCTGCAGTATACCTGGATATCTGAAACAAAGCAGAAATATAAATTGGTGATCAATCTGTAATGAAAAATTTTGATGTCTTAGTCAACTTTTGTCTTGGCGGATTTCACAGGAAGATATCAGAGTTCCAGTTCATACACAAAGGACTTTGTTATTATGAGGAAGAAAAGTGTCATCTTCTCATGTGGACTACATGATGAATGGGTGATTTTTTTTCAACTACCTTATTCTCTTCTGGTAACAGTTTGGGTTCCACCTGTATGCTCTATTATTCCTATATTTCATTACTTCTTAAAGGCCATCTATGCCCAGATCAGTCACTGCAGAATTGTATCTCTGTTGGGTATTTCTGGAAAATAGGCTTCCAGCTGTTCAGTCCTCAAAGAAAACAATAGAGCAGAAAACCTTGGCTGGATGTTACAAGATCTGGTCCTCTTAATGTCATGGATATATCTTATATTACACTGACACTGCAACTCTTGTTTGAATCACAAAGTTGTAGAATTCCAAGTAAATGGAGTCCAAATGAAGAAGTTTCTGAAAATTCATAGAAAGAGCTAGCAAAGTTGTTTCTCTTTTCCTTTCTGTTCTGATCAATCTGGGCAATTCCTTCTAATTCCATCTCCATGCATAGAAAACACATTGATAGACAATTTGGCTTATATTTCAAAGTGTTAAATTCTCTTTAACTCTTGTAGTCTTTCTCTCCATTGTATTGACTAAACAAATTACACAAAATAAAGATTCCTTAAAATCACAAGATTATTTAGTGCATTGTGGGTAAGCAAAGTGTATTTAAGAAAACAACAGTTTCATTTATTGATGTACCTCTTGCACACTGTAGCTATGAAACTAATAACACTTTCTAAAAGCAAGCAAGGTTGAGTCACAAGTGTTCACTAAGTTCATGTCTCCCTGCATTTAATGGTTTGTTTAAGCTTTATCTTTCAGATCATTCAAAGCAAAACACACTAAGGTATCAGTGTTAGGGTGTTGTGGTTTGACATAGCTTGGTTTTTAGGTAAGGCATAGACATTAAGCACCAAACCCACTACATAGGGATTCATCATTTATTTAATAAGTTGTTTCCTCCTTTCTTCATTTAGGACCACACATGATGAATATGTGCTTATTTTCAGAGGTGAGGATGAGCAGTTCATGATACGTGCTGTGACTTTTTTACACACAGAGTTGGAGGGCAGCAGGAACCAGATAGTCCAGGGGAGAGGGAAAGCCTCTGAGAGGCAGCAGAGCAGGAGGAGCACCCCTCCCAAAGATAAAGGGTATAGTCCCATGGAACTCAAGGGAAAAGAGCAGCTCCAGTGTTTTGGTTCAGTGGATAGTTCAGATCACCAGGCTAACTTATAACCAAGCTGGAAAGTCGAGGAAGTCAAGTCCACAGGTCAGGAAGAGCAAGATATACAGGTGACCACAGGCACAGGCAAAGCTGTAATATAACTCTGGCAAAGACAAGGCTAAGCATCTTGGCCTAAAAATATTTCTTGTGCAAAGAGGAGCGGGATCCTAAAAAGGCTTCTCACAGCCATTTCCATCCAAGCTGTTTTCCCAGCATTCCAACCCTCATTTCCACAGCTGCACCAGATCAGAGCTGTCCTTGAGCACAGTCAGACCCCAGAGGGGAAGCAGGAGAAAACTGAGGACTCTGACACATAATTAGAAATGTTAATTTTTGCAACTGCATGATGTACCTGGTGTGAACAGTTACTACCAGCTTTCATAAATTGAATAAATTAATAATGTGTAGAATTAGTTTTATCGCCAGCATGCAGATGAAGTTGGTCTCTGAAAAAGAAATCCTAAACTCAACAGTAATTTGACCTCAATGAATGAGGCCAGGATTTCATCCGCAGAATTCAAATGAGTTTCCAAAGATCACAAACGTGTCCCAAAGTCCTTCTTACATGTATTGAAGGAGTTCTCATGACAGTTAATTGCTTGCATTGCCTTTATTTTTTGCTTGCATTATGAACTCAGTCTATACTTGTAGCAAAAACGGGGATAAAAATGACAACCTATTTACCTGAGGCTTCCAAATTGATTTGAAAATGGTACTTGTTTCTAAAGTACATCCTTTGTAATACAATATAGTTTTCACCTTTTTGAACTTGATGGGACAAAGAATATAGCATTCATATGTGCTTATCATATGTGCTGGTTTTGGCTGGGGTAGAGTTAAATTTCTTCACAATAGCTGGTATGGGCCATGCTCTGGATTTGTGCTGAAAACAGCATTGATAACTCAGAGATTTGTTACTGCTGAGTGGCACTTACACAGAGCCAAGACCTTTTCTGCTCCTGACCCCACCACACCAGTGATGGTACTGGGGGTGCAGAATACTTGAAAGGGGCAAAGCTGGGATGGCTGACCTCATCTGACCAAAAGGAAATTCCATGTTGTGTCATGCTCAGTATATAAAGCTGGGGGGAGAAGAAGGAAGGGGAGCATGACGTTCGTGTTGATGGCATTTGTCTTCCCAAGTCACTGATACAAGTGGTGGAGCCTGCTTTCCTGGGGATGGCTGAACATCTGCCTACACATGAGAAATGAATGAATTCCTTGTTCTGCTTTTCTGTGTGCACAGCTTTTACCTCCCCTATTAAACTGTCTTTATCTCAATCCAGGAGTTTTTACTTTCTGATTGTCTCTCCCATCCCACAAGGGGACAGTGAGAAAACAGCTCTATAGGGCTTTGTTCAAGGCTGAGGTTAAACCATAACAGCATAAACCCAAAGATTCCATTATTTCTGCAATCTGGATTAAAATAGTAAATTTTACATGTTCCTATGCTTTGCCACATTCCAATTTCCTTACGGAAGTAAGAAAGCCATGCTATATGTTAATATCAGTTAATATCATTTTATAACACTCAACTAATTAGAGAACTTTGTGTATTGTTAATTTCATATCTGTTCAATTTTATAAATTATCCCAATATTCTTTCTTTTTACCTCTTTCTGTTTTGAAATATGGATTTGTTTTAGTTACATTTAGTTACATATGAAAGCAGGTTTGAAACCTCCAGAAAGAATAGATTACGGACTGCTTTGGTTGCAAGTAAAAAGTGGTAAGATGTAGAATTTTAGATTTTGCAAAAAATACATTTGGATTTCATTTGCCTTTTTCCTTCCTGTCTTGCATTATATTCAGATATACATACATCCACATGTGTATGAATCCTCATACATGTCAAATACTGTTTTTTTAAAATAGGATTGAGAATTGTCTTTAATTATGTGAGTGAAAAAAAAGTCATAGTATGATCAAGAATCTTCCTTTAATCCAGCTAAACCTGCAATTTCACAGGACAATATCTAAATGAACTTCTGCTTAAACTGACTCTCAATGTGTCTCTAGTTTTAATTCAGGTAAGACTCGGCACATTTATTCCAAAAGCTTGAGTTTTCTGACAATGTTTTTCTACCTTTATTGTCAACAGGTTTACCCTTGGTTTTTATTTAGAGTTTAGTCATTTATTCCCAGAATTGCTCTAGAATTTGCCTCTTGTGCATTTTCAGTTCTTTCATAGAATAATAGAATGGTTTGTAATGGCAGCGACAGCTTCCACTAGAACAGGTTGCTTAAAGCTCCTCCAACCTTACTTTGAATACTTCCAGCGTCCACAACTTCTCTGGGCAACCTCTTCCAGTGACTCACCACCCTTACCTTTCTTCTTTCTCTCTTATATAAAAGTACTCTTTTTTAGATTAAAATCTGATATAAATCTGCCTTGTTTCTGTTTGTTTGAAACCATTGTCCCATCAGCCTTGGTGAAAAGTCTTTCTCCATCTTTCTTATAAGCTTCCTTGAGATACGGACAAGTGCTTTAAGGTCTCCCCAGAGACTTCTTTTCTCCAGGTCAAAAAACCCCAACTCTATCAGTCTTCCCAAGCAGGCAAAATGTTCCAGCCCTCTGATCAGCTTTGCAGCCCTCTGATCAACTCCTCTGGATCTGTTCTAAGAGGTCTTTCTTGGTCCAGGGACTTCAGAGCTGAATGTACCACTCCAGATGGGGTCTCAGAACAGTGAAGTAGAGGCACAGAACCAACTCCCTTGTCCTGCAGGACATGTTTCTGTTTATGCAGTGAAGGATACAGTTGGCTTTTTGGGCTGTGATCACACATTGTTAGGTCATGTCCAGTTATTCATCCACCAGCACCCTCAAGCCATTTTCCAAAGGTCTGCTCAGAATCCCTTCATCCCTCAAGACTATACCAATGTTGGGGATTATTCTGTCCCAGGTTCAGAGCCTTGAACTTGGACTTGTTGAATTTCATGAGGTTTTCATGGATCCTTCCTTCAGGCATATCAGGTTTAGCACTCAGCTTGGCATCACATGCAAAGCTGCTGAGGTTGTACTCAATCCTGCAGTCTGCATAACTGATAACTGGTCCCTCTATCCACCCTTGAGGGACACCACTCAGAAGGGACTTTCATTCTGAATGGTGAAAGCTCAAAGTAAAGTGTTAAAAAGATGTTCCATAGGATTCTCACATTTTCTAGGCGGTCTTGCTGTCATATGCTGTTGTGTAAACTGATATAACAGCAGGTGTGCTCAAGATTTGTGAACCGATTACCCATAATTTCTGACATAACCAGAGACAGAGATTTACTTTAACTATTCCCTACCTGTAGTCCCATCAGGCCAGGAACTGACCCTGCTTTTAAGGGGTTTTTTAAGGGTTTGTTGTTGTTGTTGTTGTTTTATGGTTGGTTGGTTGGTTGGTTGGTTGGTTGGTTGGGTTTTTGTTTTGGGGTTTTTTTGGTAGTTTGTTTTTTTGTTTGCTTGTTTTTAATTTATAGATAGTAATTTTTTTGTGTGTTCTGGGACATAAAACACTTCCATGTTTTCTTCAGATCTGTTTTTCTGTTTATTTTTCCTATAAAAAAATAAGATAAAATGTTATTTAGAAATTAAGTGCCGTAAGATGATGAAAATGAATGAATAAGCACATCTGTAAAGGACCTCACAGAAATCACTAAGAAACAACTGAAGCAACTGAATTTCTTAGCACACAGATCAAGCACGGTAAGAAACCTTCATAAGAAGAGAGTAAAGCTAATATTAAACAAGCTATTTATCTGGCCATATAGTGTAACATTATGGATTAAAATTGAATGTTGAAAATGAAATTTGCTGTACTAGGTCCTTGCTGACTTTTTTTGTCATGTGACAGAAATTCAGCAGCTCTCCATGGTGCTCACCTCCAACCTTCTCACCAAAATAAAATGGAAAGAATCAGATCCTATTATCATTAAGGCAGTAGAGACGGTTATAAAAGGAAAATTATAAAAGATGGCCAACTGTCTACACTGCAAATTAGAATCACCTCACAAGCAGGTCAGGACACAGCAGTACTTTAATCAAATTCTATACAGTTCATGTTTGCAGTATTGACAAATCCTAATTGTAATGAAATACTATTTGTTCCCTGGTGTTGAATGTTTCTGTAATGGCTATAGTGATTTCAGCCAACTGAGCATATAATTCACTTTCTTGGTTGAGACTAAAAAGTTAAAAGTGAAAGCAATAGAAGAGAGGTGGAAAAGAGGGTAAGTATAGGTCAGATGCAAACAGAGATGTTGAAAAGTACTTTAAAACTTTTCTCTCTGTAAAGCCCATCATTTATTTTAACATCAGATTGTTATCCAAAGGTACTTTTGAAACTGCAATGCAAACTCAAAATGGCACGTCTGATGACATTACTACCTCTTGAAAACATTCATTAATATTAATTTTATTGGTAGACACTTGTTTTTCTTTATGTAGTCACGATAAGATTACTTGGATCACTGCAAAAATGTTTATCTTGTCTATTGACTCTTGAGCATTTATTTGTACTCTGGTTTTTTGAACTCGGGAGGTTATCTTAATAGTCATCAGTATGATGTTCCAACAGAAATGCTGGAAAAATCATTCAGTAGCACATTCAAATGTTAATAGAATCATAAAAGGTAGTAAAATCAAACCATTTTATAAGATTGCAGTGTAAGTTTTTACATCTTCAGAGCTTCATTAACATCCTTTAAAAAAAAATATTCCCTGTATAATTCCAGTCAGGTTAATGGGATATGTGTGGGATGAACTACCAGGAAATGGTAGGTTGTAGTCTAATCTTCCACTGATTTATTAAGGGCTTCAAAAAATTAATTTTTCACATCATGCCATAATCTTATCTCGAGCAACAATGTATTGTTTGGCCCATTACCTCCAAATAGCCTGCTTAAGATGAAACTTAATATATTTTTGGTCGATCAATGTTAAGTGCAATCATCAAACACCTTACAGCCTGATTGGATCTTTGTGGTGCTAGTAACTATTTGCAATGCATAGTGCCAAGTATCTCAACCAAACAAAGCTGAAATAAAAAGAAACATAATGCTTTGAAACTTACATAACTACTTTACTACTTTTAAAATAAAAATATTTCTAAGGTTCTTGAAATCTATTACTACTTTGAGAAACCATTTGAATATTTTTAGATTATGTAATTCACCATGTGACATTTATAGCACAGGAAAGGTTAGAATACAGTCAATGTATATTTAGCTCTTCACAGATCAGATACTATAAATTTCCATCAGTAAGTAGAGTGCAAGGTCAGGAGTGACAATAAACAGCCAAAACTTTATGTTTCCATGAAAATAGGTTTGTTTGTTTCCTGGGCCTGTGAAATAGTTGAACTAATATAGAAAATAATATGACTTACAACATTATTTTCTTATATTGACTTTTGTTATAAATAAAACTTTATATGAACAGTTAAAAAATTACGATTTTTTAAATCCAAAAAATTCCATGATAAAGGTGAATTCTGTATCTCAATGAGGAAGCCAATTATTTATGAAAATATCCTTCTTGGTTCAAAAAGTCATTGTTCAATATTTTCAAAGTTTTGTTCCATATTCAAATATGCTGAATTTATATTAGTTCAGATGGAAAAGCTGAAAAAATGTTTTGTTGTGTGTGCTTTTCATTCTCTCTTTTACTTTTTAAATTCTTTTTCTTTCTAACTCCCATTTGGAAGAAAGAAGACTGAACGAGAAATGTAGAAAACAAGGGAAAACTCAAAACTGAGAAAGAACTCTTCCTTTGTGCTCACTCACAAAGAAACAACAAATCCAAAAGCAAACAGAGAAAGGGCAAGAGGAGGCAACCTTGGTCACTGAACTGTGAATTACCTGACACTACAGATTATTTTTTCCAAAGTTCCACCTCAGCAAATTATTCTGAATCAATTAAAAAAAAAGTTTAGTCTATGGCAATGATAAAGGATCACAATAGCATTATTTGTTTTTAAAAATTAACAATTTTTCCCACAATAAATATAAAACTCATACCACATTCTTTGCTTCTGTATAACTTTTCTATTAATACCCTTCTTGCCTGACTTTTTACTTGCCCTTGCTAGTTCTAAAATGTGAAGATACATTTTTAAGAAAAACAAAACCAGGAAAACTATGTTGCCACACCACAATGAAAGTTTAAAAAAAAAAGTTTTCAGAGAAAATTTTCAACTGTGTTCTCTAACCTCTGCATACAAAGGAGTTTGCATTATCATTGTTCAGGGCAGAGATCATCTGAGACAAGAAAAATCATCCCACAATAAAATAATTATTAAAAATAAAANATGGGAACCTATCCTCTAAAAGTATAAGGCCAAGCCCAGAGTTTTGAAACATGGGAAAGCAAAGAGATGCAGGGAAAAACAAAAAAAAGACTAACAAACCACCAAAACCACTTGGTTCACAGTTGTCGAGCTTTTCTTTATATTTTGCTTATACAATGTCACTAAAACGAGAAATATCTCCCCATAACAGTATTTGAACAATATCCAATACCCATGGCTTTTGTTGCTGTTAAGAGTATGAATGAGTTTTCTCACACAGCTCATGAAAGTACTCTTTGGACTGTATATTTATTGTGAGAAAGATATTATACTCAGGATCATTGATTTATGACACTAGTCCCACAGTTCCTAAAGCCAGGTATAAAGTCCTGACAGAAACAGCCATATTAATTTTCCTTTGAAGATAGGTTATAATCTGTATACTTTTGGGTAATATTTAGTCTAAATTTAGAGAGATGCTATATAGTTCTGTGAAATGTAATGGATTTACACCTCACTGGCTTAATAAAAAAAACACTAGGATTTCCTTTGCTACTAACTTTCACATGTAAAGAAGTTTCAGATTATCCTGATAACAACTGACTTAATGTATTATTCCTCCTGCTCTTGTACTGTCTCTGGAGGAGCAAGACACTCATTCATTGAATTTTGGAGATACACAGTGAAGAAAAGAGCTATGTTGTCAAGTAGTCAAGGAAAAGAGTATGTTGTATAGTTCAGGATTGCATAGCAACAGTGGCTTGCATTCCCCAGGGATTTTCTGTATGCATATACAGGAAGAAGTTTGTTTCTCTCTACCTTGTTCTCACCCTATGATTACAATCTTAACCCTAGGCCCTGTAAAGGCATCAGAGCAAAAAGCAGAACAAGAGCAGTTTCTCCTCAACTCCTCAGAGAAAATGTGACAAAAGAAGATGTATTTTGTGTGGCAGTCAACATTTGGAACATTTTATTACAGTCTGGATTCAAGTATAGGATGAATCCTTTTGTACTGTTTTTGCTCTTTAACCTGAACAAGCTTGGAAAAACATAAATGAGTAATACTGAGTGACGACTATTCACAAAGGAGATTGAGAACAAACTGACATTATATTCTCTCTTTGGGTCACCAACCTCAAATTCTCTTGTGATCTGTAAAACAACATTTACACTGTGAACTCACACATTACGACCAATGACATGATTTTACTTTTTAATGATGAATAGTTCTAAACAAAAAGCCGGGCAAGATTCAGAGTTGCAGAAGAGTAATGAAAGTGTATTAATTCTGAAGGTTCAAAATGAAAAAAGGTTTTGAATCCAACATTATTACATCAAAATTTTTTTATTCATTTAAGATGATGCTATGGCTTGATGTGTGGGGCAGCCAGAATGATTTCTGAATGCTTGTGCCACCACTGCAGTATTATGTCTTGCATGCCACTGCCTATCCAACAGGAAGATCTTTAGGTGAAGACAAGTCTGGCACAAAGCTAGGTTCTCTGGTCTCTTTTTCTTGAGTGTATATGTCCTACGTATGTCTTCTCTACTGCCTCCGTAAGAAAATTTGCATGGTGGTTAAGCAGAATCCAATTCTAAGTCTTTACTTTATGCTAATACTTAGTGTTGCTAAGAACTGTTACAGGGACCCTCACATTTCCCTGCTAGTTGGGAATAGTCTGTATGTGGATCATGCAGCTGTTTAAATAGCACATTGTGTGGGCAGAAGTGAGTGAAAAGTTACATAAAAGAAGTCAAGAACTGAATTCTGTCTGAAATTTGTTTTAGCTTACCTAAGTGACCAGCTGGGCACAGCAGACCAGGCAGTGACTGACTCACAGTGTTCCTTGTTCAAACAGTTTCAGTCATGTTGAAATTGGGAATTGGCTTTTATCTTCTCTCAGAAACATCACATATTTCCTCAGTCTTCACTTTGAGATACCTTAAACGTTTTCAGATTAACTATGTTTTCTTTCCTACCTTGTTTCTCTGCCCTGCCTCCTCTCATTTCATTTTCCTGACTTCCAGATCAGGCAATCTTGCAACATCATGAATCTTGTTTGAAATAAGTGAACATATTTCAGCTGTAGCTCTGGCACAGAACAAAATATATGGCTACTGACTTGTCACTGAATCAGACAGAAAAAGTAGAACGCTGATGAAGCAATTAAAAATCTTCTGCAAGTGCTGTTGAGAGTCCACACACTTCTAGTAGCTCAGTAAAGCACTTTATGTTGCATCTATTGCAGCCACTTCCAACATTTTGTTATTACATGAGTTTTCAGATAGGTGGAAGTGAATGGACAGGTGAAACCAAGGATCTGTTATCAAGCTGTCTCCTTATCATCTGATATAACACAGCTGGAGCAATATACAATAGAATATCCCTGTACTTACTTCCAACCTTTACCATAAAGTGGGAAAAAATTGTTCCCCCTGACTTACACATAATCTTGGTATAACCTTAAGGTTAAATATTTCGCCACTGTTTTGTGGTTTAGGTGGCTTGTGAATGGTAAAAATTAAGCTAAGAACAGAAACCTGACTTGATTGTAAAAATGAACTCTGGATAAAAATGAAGATTTTTGTAAGCTTATTTCCAAACAGCATTCAGGAGCAAAATCTCCAGTATGATGTCACAGATATTGTGCAAATAGCATAAGAGGCACTTTGATTTCCTCTTTTTTTTTTTTTTTTTTTAATGATGAAGAAGATGCCACTGAAAATTGAAAAAAGACTTATGCTTGTATGTAATGGCTTGAATACCTCTGTAACTTTGGCATGCTTGAAAAGCTAATTTTTCAGCTTCAGCAATAAGTTAAAAATGTCCCTGAATGGTAGCAGCAATGAATCTCCAACACACATCACTTGAATTTTTATAAGATTGGCTCCAGGCTTTGGAAGCACCATGATGCTTTTCAATTTTCCTAAAGAAACAGGTGTAGAAATGCTTCTAGATTCTTGCTTTTGTTAACTTCATTTTGTAATATTGTGGTGCTGTTGTAGCCAGTTTGTATGAACTTCCAATAGACTAAATTTGCTTTAATTACCCAAAGAGCCTGCAAGTTGTAGTTCAGTGTTTGCAAACAGTTTTTCTCACTGAAGTTATATCCTGATGTCAACATCTTTCTATCATACAGGTTAAAAACATGGCTACCAACATGTTGGCAGACAGGTAGAAATGTGCAAATGTGAATTTCAGGCATTTTTCTGTGCTTTCCTAACCACACATGCTTAATGAAAAAAAGGCTGCAGCCATCAGCTAATCTCAGCTGTCACAGAGGGTAACGTGAGTCTTTTCTCTCTGTTGACCTTTTTTATTTTTTTATAACAGATTCTTCTGGTCTCCACTCTTGTAACAGAACTCAGGGCAGAACATACTCGAGGCCCCTCTAGCTCATGTGATTTTTGTTACTATGAGCTGAAAAGAGATGTGCACTTATTACAATCAAGCTTCAGAGACTTCCTATCCATCCCTCCACTCAAAATCAGTGTGCTTAAAACACTGATGTTAAGTCTTTCTTACTCTTGTGGGAGTTTATTGAAACAATTAAGTTGCACTTCTGTTTTCCTATTAGATATACAGCTGTCTTTGACAGGAAGACAGAGGCCAAGGCCACGAAAGATCTTCAGCCTCATGAATGAAACTAGAAGCATGCTGTCAGTCTTGCAGGCTGAGATAATATGCTTCTAGGATAAAAGTGATGGTATCAGAGCAATGTATCTTTATCAGATAAATAAAAAATAAGTCTCTCATTGTTCTCTATACTTAATCTAATGGATGACAGTCTATCATCATGAGGTACAGAGGAAAATATATGTAGTAAAATAGCTGGTGTCTGGACAGTGTTGATTTGTCAAATATTCTCATATGATCTTTCTTAACAAAGCAAATAGGCTTTGGAGTTAATGACAATAAGATAAATTACAAGAAATGCTGTCTTAGGGTGATATAACCATGTGTTAACTCAGTGTCCTCAATGAAAATACTAATAATAGACATTAAAATTAAATGTCTTTGACCAAGGAGTAAGAAAATAGGATTATAGATTTATTCTTTCATAAACAACACCACTCTGTAGAAATTTATGAATTTGTGGCTCACTATACTTTGCATTCGGTAGTATTAAAGTACCACACAGTCTTCTTCTTTCTCAAGATGAATGCAGTTTGATTCTGTTGTGGCTTTGGCTCCTATTCTGCACTAAATGCAGCACTGGGAGACAGAAACAAAGTTTTTAATGGGTAAACCCGAGAGAAACTGGGAGTGTTTTTCAGCTCAGCTTCCACAGAAGTATAGCCACTAAAGTCTGTAATATGATTATTTATGGTGTTACCAGAGTTAACAGTTCCAAGCATATATCTGCAGTCATTACATATACTGGAAGAAATAATCCGACATGTAAGATCAGAATCACCCCTTGTTGCCACAAGAAAAATGTTCTACTTTTTTTGGGTCTGGTGCAAAACATCACTACTCCTTTATGTAAATCTTTACCATTTCAAGGAAAAAAATAGTTTTGATGAGTTCTAAATACTAACCAGTAATGCCACCATTTTACTATAGATTGTGCTGCAACCTATTTACAGAACAAACCCATAAAGGTTTTACAACCTAGTGCTGGACTGAGATTGTTTCAGCAGGAAAATCAAAACTTTGTGTATTCTAGAGAATATTTTATCCTTCCTTAAGAAAATCACTGCTTTAAAATGAAAAATTCTTTAGTTGAGTAGGATTTATTTTCCCAAGAAAGCTTGACCAATAAAAAGAAAAATTAATTTTAGCTTATTAATTCAGTGTTGTGGAATAGTTGGGCTTTGAATAAATAAATGCCATCTCCCCCCCAACACTGTTATGAGTAGGATATCATATCAAATTCTATGTCTTGAAACACAAGATGGAAAGGAAGGATTCTGTAACAAAAAACAGACCAAGAAAAAGTAGAAACCCCACATTTTCATGGGGTTCTAAAGAAGACTTTTGACACTAAGGGGTCTGCTTCTCCAACTGCATTGTATTTCTCAAGGGGACCTGTGCACCAGTCAGAGGAGAGCCAAATATCTATTATAACATAGGGTCTTTCTGCATGATGGAAGAAGACATGGTCTTTTTTTCCTTAACAATTTTACCATTACTTGGATTCTCTCTTCAAATTCAGTCCCTTACTATGGTTTTGTTTCCTTGATAATTCCTGTTCTCATAACCAAACACTGTTTTGCCCCTTTGCTTCCTTTAAAAAGCTGATCCTTTTACAAAATCAAGTCTGCTGGTTGCCTTTCTTCACCAAACTAAGGTATTTGATTACAGCAATTTCACTTTTTCCATTCAGTTGATCCATTGCAGCTTCTTTGGCAGCTATTAGAATTGCTGGTAGTTCTCAATATCATAACAAGGACTAATTTTTTTTCTACCTGCCTGAACTTACACCTCCCTAACAGTGATAGACCGGTTAAATATTCAGAATTATTATTCCATGCCATGCAATGTACAGCTCAGTTGCATTCATCTAATTTGAAAATGAATCCTTTATCTGACTCTTGGAATATATATGTGTCAGCAAGTATCAGGTGTTTTTATTGGTTTACTGTGGGCATTTATTTGACAGGATTTAAGACTGTAAGTTTTCTCAAGCTGAGTCTCAAATAATTTCATGAAACCTGTGACTACTACTGGTAGAAGTTAACTTCTTTTAGATCTGGTAAGCAGCTGTCTAGTTTAATCTGAACTCAGTCATAAGGCTAAGGTGCCCTTTGAAATTTAAAGTTTCAAAAGTGGCTTTGATTCTTCTTGTCTTTAGATTGTGCAACACATTGAGAGGTATTACCAGTATGTCCACATCAAGCAAAACAATTGAAATGGTTTTCTTTCAGGTTACAATTTCTCTCTCTTTCTGTCTCTCTCTGCTTCACTTCTGTAATCAATGTAGTCTGTGGAAGTTTCCATGATAAAAGCTAAGGCATTTTATTTATTTCTTCCAGGCATCATTTGTGTTTTTTCTCTAATTCTTCTTCATCCTTTAATTGCATAAATTAGACCAGCTATCAAAATGTAACTCAGCACCAGGAATATGTTACCATTATGCCATGTGTATCCAATACTATTAGCCCCTCCATTAAATCTATGCTGATTCAATGAATGTCAGATTTAAGCACATCTTTTTTTTCATAAGAAATGTTTCCTACACAAAGGAAGCCTTTTTTTACAATATTAGATCTGGAAGATAGCATTGTGGGAAACACGAGTGACAGTGTGTTGACTTATGCAATACAACCCCAACATCAGCCTTGCAGGATCATGGTAGAAGAAGGAATGCAGGCATTTGTGTTGAGATCCATGTCAATTTTCCCTACACTGAAGATTACTCTGACAATAGCAGTTTTTAAGTAACTCTTGTAAAAGCTAACGCATAAGTAGTTCCTATGTTGAACAAGACCCTGTGCAGACTTCAGTGGCTTCTAAGTGGCTTCTACAAGTAAGTCCAAATCTATCAAAATTGATCTGTACATGTTGGCATGTGGCCTGATTAGTCTCTAAAAAAATATATCAAAATTATGCTGATGCCTGTATGGAATAATGTGGTAATGGCAGTGAAATGATGAGGAAGATGAACCTCGGTTTACTGCTGGTATACTGAAAACATAAATTTTGCTTTTTTGTCCTAGTGGATCCTTCTTCTATTTTTGTTTTTTTTTCTGGTTGCTTTTATACTATTTTCTACAATCTTTTTTTGCAACCCGATAATCCTGCTTGAAGCTCTTTCACAGTTTAGGAATTTCTGTGGTTGTCCAGATCTAATAAATTTCTTTTTAAGATCATTTTGGCATTGGAATTAGATTTTAGCCTTGTTCTTTCTGTAAGGTGTTATAGGGTCTCTTGGGAGGGGGAAGATAAAGAAAAGAATTTCCAGCCAAAGAGTCAGTGTTACAGTCAAAATCTCTTGATAAATTCCTTTTTTTCCCCCCTCCTTTTTTGTTTCTTCCACTAACAAGCTGAAAATAGTGGCAATTCATCACACTTAAGAACAGAAGCAATAATCTGTCCTGTTCTTTTCTGTTTCTCTATCAACTTCTATCAGATCAAGTCTCCTAGGATCCTTCCCAACAAAGAATAAAATTACTTATGCACTCTTCTTCTGCAGAGAAGCTTGTTTAAATCAGGCAGCTGAGAATCATGGCTCTGGTTTGAGACCCAGCATATGCGCCTGATTTTCTTGTAAACTCAAACAAACCATTACTTTGGATTTCTTGAGAGATCGCATATACCCCTTTATTGTATCACCAATACACTTACTTATTTAGTGATTTCTATCAAACCACATCATCAGTTTTTACATTAAATATGTTGCTCAATGTTCATGTTCTTTCTAGTAATTTATATTGACTATGTGCTGATAATTTTGTCAAAAGATCTCAAAGAATACAAAAAGCCCACTTAGGTCTTACTGACCTTCAGTTTAAAGATGGATTGGTCTCCAAACTCGTATGCCCAATACTCTTCTTTATCTCTATTTTCAAAGTCAATATTTAGTTTCCCAGAAGTCATGAGCTCATGCTTGATCTGCCTTAGTATCTATTTCCCCAGTTCCATACCTTCCTACTTTCACATAAATGTTGAGCTCTATTCAGACTATAATGATGCTTTACAACCATTTGTCTTTTTAAAAATACATTATATAGTCTTTACTCACCCTGCAAAGGACTCAGATTTTCTTCTGAGTTTCTTGTCTTAGCAGAGCTTTTCAGCTGTGCATTATAGCTATGCTTGATAGCTTATATCTTTTACAAGTACTGCTTCCATCAATATCTAAAAGAACTTTACCCTTCAGACCAAGATTAATGTAATTACCTTTGTTTATATCTTAAATTAGAAAAATTAGAAAAAATTAATCAAAACCATATGATTGCAATCATTCTAACACCAAAACTCATAAACCAGTGGACTTTCACTGTGCCTGTGTTTTATGTTCATATCTGTAGGGCACAGGCTGTTCTCTCCTTGAAGTGACAAAGGTGAATTCCTTTAAACTGTGCTCATTTCAAGTTTCCTATCCACAGCCTCCTGAATGCTTTCAAAGAGAATGACTTCTAAAGGTAATAGAGGTTCCACAGGCTGAACAATAGCTCAAATCCATTTTGACATGATTGAAGGGATTATGGTCTCAGCAAGTTTTTCCTTCTCATTCACTAGCTTGACCCTTCCCAGCTTCAAGTTTCTATTTGACCTTTGATGACGAGGCTGGGTTGAGAGAGGCATCACCTACTCTGGATTAACATGTGCACAATGACACTCATAAACATAATGTGAAGGAAGGCATAAAATTCATTGCTTTTTTCAGCAACATCTTTTTTCCTGTTTCAGGCACTTATTCCTTCTATAAGTCCTCAAAGGAAGGAAAGTACATATATCCTTCCGAAACAGTCCATACATTGCATTATCTAATTTACCAAACTGTCTGCAAAAGGGTGGCTTTATATTTATATAAGAAGACCTTGACAGAAAAGGTCAGAGGCTCGAGCTGTAATAGGTAAGAGATTTTAATACATGGTAGAAAGTTCTGGAGAGAAGACTGCAGGCATGAGCAGGTCTTCTCTGGAAATGACTACAATAACTAAAATTTCTTGGTGCTATCTTATAATGTGTCGGCTATGTCTATGCCTTATTAATGTCTCGTTCTTACTAAGTTTCCACTAACATAAAATAACAAGACATTACATGCATCTAGACTATTCCCTCTACACAAAGGCACATGTACTAGCATATTTCATCTTAATATAGTGAAGCCTTCTGAGCAGTAGCAAATTCTTTTCTGAGTAGTAGACATGGTTACTAGAAACCACAGTTTCTTCTTGTCTCGGTTTGGGAGGAAGTGAGTTTTTTGGGAAGTTTTAGTCAAACCAATCAGTGGTCAGATTTGAATATTGACACCTGGTGTGACCACTGAAGACGTGAGTCACCTCTGAAGACACACGGGGTTAAAAGCAGAGATTTCCCAGAGTTCGCTCTCTTTTGTTCCAGCCCGGCAGCCCGGAGATGCACCGTCTCTTCCACGCCTGGCCAGAGGCTGGGTGAGGGAGGGGGAGCCATGAAGGCCCAGGCTGAGGTAGGCCGGAGCCCCGGAGAGAGAGAGAAGGTGGAAGGGAATGGAACCGGGCCAGCCCCTGCAGGACTGAGGGGTGGAGAGACATTGAGATGGGGTTTTCTTCATCTCCCCCGCCTCGCCAGAGGAAGAGAGAGAGCGAGCCTGTGCTGGCAGAGGAGGCGGCGGGGGGGGTGATGCCCAGCATGTGGGAGTGC
>VZSE01011625.1:0-36297 GCA_013398275.1 Promerops cafer | reverse complement strand
TCCTCTGATGGACTGAGAATTGATTATTTGAGTGAGGGTAACTTAATCAGGTTTCCAAAGTTTTGTCTCACTGTGGTTTGGTAGAAATTGGGTGGGAGGAGGATGAATGTTTGGAAAGTTTTCATTCTGTTTCCTGTGTGTTTCTGATTTTAGTTTGTAAGTTAATAAAGTTTTTTTTCCCTCTCTTTCTAAGTTTGAGCCTGCTCTGCTCTGTTCCTAGTCACATTTCACAGCAGTTAGTTAAAGAAAATATATTTTCATGGGGGCACTGGCATTGGGCCAGCATCCAACCATGACACTTCTTTTACCCAGCTCTTTGCAATATCAGTCATTCCAGTTAGCGGAGGAGATACTGCACAAAATAAGGACAATCAGGCAAGAAAGACTCCAGAGTTGATTAAGAGCCTTACAGGCACGTAGTGATATGCAGCGTGAACAGGAGTCTTCCAGATTCTCTGGTTTTGCCACAAGGAATGACCATAAAATACACTTTAGAGATGCACTGAGGGACATAGAAAGGCTAACCTGAGATTGGTACTATTATCTCTGGTTCTGGCCCTATATTGAAGCTCCTCATTTTTGCTGTAAGTCCAGCTCTGTTAAATTCACAATAAATTGATTAGTTGTGTAGGTTTTTTTTGTTTTTTGGTTTTTTTTTCCATAATCTTATGTTGTGTCCTCTGTGTCATGTCTCCTAGAAAACTGGTCTCAGTCAGCACTGTTTGCTATCACACGTGCAAAAGGTCACAACATGTGCCTCACAGGAGAGCAGTAATGAGCATCTAGTCCTTTTAAATGGAAGCCTGGCTGCCAAACATGAGCTCTTGAGTAAGAGATGTTTCCTTCACTGAGCATTTCTGGGCACCCATTCCTATGCTGGTGTCTAAGTTCATATGCAGTTATTAGAGCTGCCAGGAAATTTTCAAATGGAAAAGATGGCTACAGTTGTAGTTTTCATATCAAAACATAATAAAACTTAAAACTCTGGCTGCTTCTGTGAAGTGAAAAATCCACTGCTTGTCAGCTCTGATTGCTAGAATGCCTCTCCAAATATCCCTAGAGGAGGTGTGAGTGGGTGATGTATGTCTT
Source organism: Promerops cafer (assembly GCA_013398275.1). Lineage (NCBI taxonomy): Eukaryota > Metazoa > Chordata > Aves > Passeriformes > Nectariniidae > Promerops > Promerops cafer. Next base: position 35,208 of record VZSE01011625.1, on the reverse strand, counting down.
ACGCTTTTTCTCATTTTTCCACACAAAGGGAATAGAAATTCTTTCCCCTCAGGAATTTTTGATCACCAGACTTTATAGAACTGTCATTCCTTGAAAGAAAGCTGTATTTTCTTTTTGCTGAACTCAGTTACTAATAATGCATAAGCAAAGTATTTTTAGGAAATAAGCAATCTTACTGCTATATTATCTACACTGTAGAAGGAATTATCACAGAATTATAGAGTGATTTGCATTGGAAAGGCTCTTAAAGATCATCTAGTTCCAGTCCCCTGCCATGAGCAGGGATATCTTCCACTAGACCAGGTTGCTCAAAGCCCCATCCAAACTGGCCCTGAACACTTCCGAGGATGAGGCATCCACAGCTTCTCTGGGCAATCTCTTCCAGTGCCTCAGCACTTGCACAGTAAAGGATTTCTTCCTAATATCTAATCTCAGCCTACTCTCTTTCAGTTTGAAACTTTTCCCCCTTGTCCTGTCACTATGTACCCTTCTCAAAAGTCCCTCTCAAGCTCTCTTGTAGGCTTCCCTGGAGTGTTCTCTTCTTCAGACTAAACAATTCCAGTTCTCTCAGCCCTTCTTCACAGGAGAGGTGCTTCAGGCTTCTGATCATCTTAATGGCTCTGCTCTGGACTTGCTTCAGCAGGTCCACTTCTCTTTTATGTTGAGTGGTCCTAAGATGGATGCAGCATGCCAGGTGGGGTCTCATGAAAGTGGATTAGACAGGGAGAAACACGTCTCTCAATCTGCTGGCCACACTTCTTGTGATGCAGCCCAGATATGGTTGGCATATATCATACTTATTTCCAAAAAAGTTCATAATTTTTTATTTCCATGTAATTTTCCACTGAATCCCAAAGGTTTGCCATACATGTAAGCAATTTAGGAGAATGTTTGAGGAAATATCTTGAGCTACAGCACAATGTGGTTGCAAGCAAGTAGAAGTAGCAAAGAGAAGGCATGTGGATTATATTTGCAATAGTAAATTAAGCCTATTCAGGAACAGCCTCTGTCAATGATGCCACTGGCTTGAAATAGTTTTTTCTAGGAGATAATAACTTCCTGTATCATAAAACAAATCGGCCTTGATCAGACAGAAAACTAGCTGACACAGATCCTGACACAGAACATATTCCACAGGCCCTAGAGAATGTTTGGAGCTACAATTGTCTAGTACAACATGCCTGCCATGTTCTGCCACTATCTGTCTCATCGCACCTTCTTCTTAAAAAGAAACAGCCTGCCCCCACCCTCCCTCTTCCAATCAGATAGAGGGAAAAAGTATGCTCAATATAATTAAGAACTTGTAGCCTGTTGCCCCAAGAGACTGTACAATCTCCAGCTCTGGAGGCTTCCAAAACCCAGCTGGACATAAAACCTAAGCACTCTGATCAGAGTTGTATGTTGAACCTGTTTTGATCAGGAAGTTGGACTAAATGACTTCACAAGATCTCTTTTGTGGGGTATTTTCACAGTCTACCTTGGCAAATGGCCTGGATAACAGCATCTGCTGTGGGTAAGAATATGAAACTATTTAATGCATGTGTTGGGCTGAGTATGCCAAGCTGGAAAACATTTGCCCACAACACATTGTACTAAATTGAAAGACAACTATTAGTTTCCAAATGATCGTGTAAAAAGGAAAAACATAAATCCTCTCGAAATGAATAACCAAGGAATTATGCAAGGACTTTTTGAACTGAAGCAGGAGTCAGCATAAGAAAAAGTATGAAAGGAGCACGGCAAGTTGTAAGATGTGAGTAGAGACCTCGGAGTAGACACAGCAGTAGTAAAAACCTGTTTAGACACTGCTGGAAGTCACTGCACTGGCGTCACACTTCTGTGGCCCGACAAAGCAGTCTGGTCAGATAGCAGAAGCTGGCTGTCTCTGATCAGGCTCTGCAAGCAGAGCCACACACCTTGCAGGATGCATGATGCATGTGAGATCATGGGTGTCACCTCATGAGATGCAGGGAGCATCCAGGGGCCCCCAAGGTGAGAGCACCCACAACTCTTGAAGGATGAGGGTACAAGGAGGGGAGCCTGTAGCCCCAGACAGGGCAGGGGGTACTTGTAATGCACAAGTGCTGTTAGAGGGTGGGCTGTGTTTGTACTACTGTGTGTATGTTTGTGATTAGAGTGACTTAGGATTACTTATAGAGATATATTTAGAATTTTATATGGGTTTATTAACATTTTAGTTTTAACTGAGGTATTAGTAATAATCAATCTGCATGTATAGATCATTGATTGCTGGTTAATTACATGTCATTAGTAAACTAATAAACCATTTCTGAGCTGCTCTTGGTTTAAACTATGCAAAATTAATAGTTTGTCTCTGTCGCACGTTCCAACATGAATGATTCTCTTATTTTATCCTGTGATAATATTTTCACTGTCAAAATGTGCTTGGGATTTCTTTGGTAAGGCAGTAGTTAGAAAAGGCCAAATTCATGTCCAAAAACATTTCTGTGGGTGCTTGAATTCACCAGTACAGAAGTAGGTAGTTACTTGCTACATGCACCTGGCATTATGCCCTAGTAGTAACATCCACATTTCAAGGGTACCAGATTTCCTGGACCTAGATTCTGTATACACTCAAGAGGGCAGTACTCAGTGGTGAGTTCGGGTTTGCTTGTATAGGGTTTTTTTTTGTTTTCTTTTTGGTTTTGTTTCTTTTTGTTGTTGTTGTTTGTTGGCTTGTTTTTTTTTTTTAAATGGGTTTGTTTGTTTGTTTGTTTGTGATTTTTTGGCTTTTCTTTTTAGTGAGCACAAACCAGCTGCAAGTGTCAAATATGGGGAACAATCTGAGCTCTTAAATCTTCCTGGATATTTAACCCAGTTTGCTTAGACAGTGCTTAGATTGTACAATCTTTTCTCTGTCTTGGAATAACTGGACAGGCACAAGGAAGCAAAGGCAGAATTGCAGCCCCACAGGACTTTGCCCTTTCTTAAAAATTCTTAGAAACAAGCCTACCATTACTCCTTAGTGAACCTCGCTAACGTGTTTCCCCTTCATGCCTTGAAGCTGCAATCCAGCCTTTAGCATAAAGTCAAATTGAGGTTATGCATATGCATGTCTTTTGGTTGTAAGAGCAGATATCTCAGATATATTCTTGAGCTGAAGGTGCCCAGTCTTGCGTGACCACCGCTCTGCTCATTTGTTTTTACATGGGAAAAAGAGAAGTGTTGTGTTAAAATCTGAATTCACAAAGCTCAATCTGCAGATCACATTGCTTTTCAAACATCATTACACTTCTCATCTTTATATAGACTGCAGGAGGCTATATTTTAGACCTGTCAACAGAGCTAAGAATCATAGCCAACACAAGAAAAGGTTTAAATTCCTGGCAGCACTGGATATTGCTGGAGCCAAAAGATTAATGGAGAAATGAGAAGATTAAGTAATGGACTTTTTGGAAAATAGAGATGAAAGTTTGGGCCAGGATAAAGACACAAAAGTAAAATGAAACAAGCATTTAGGAAAGAAATTGCCCTGTTCAGTATAAGGGGAACACATCTTTATACAGACAGGGTGTCCACAAGCCCTTATAGCTAGTTTTTCTACCTTTCTTTCTTGTGAATTTTTCTCTTTCTTGTCTTTGACATTTTCTTGTCTTACAGCACCGTACAAGAAAATGCTAAGAGTTACAGCTAATCCCCATTGAAAAAATGTAAAGTCTCTAAGTGAACAAGTCACTGAAAGAGAGAAGATTGGCTGAAGCAGAAACATGACTATTATTTTAATATCATTTTATCAGCTAGAACAACAGTAAAGAAGATAATCTGACCAGATCTAGTACTTAAGAAATTGTTGGCACTGGAAGAAAGAAAACAGTCTTGCACCAGGGACTATGGGAATATACAGTAAATATTGAGAGCCAAACTATAGGTCTGTACAGCATTAACTTCCTCATCTTTAACCCACTGAGACTTCTGGACAGCCTCTGGACAGTATCACTGTAAAGTGAAGAACATGAAGTGGACTGGTAAGCCAAAATAAAGTAGAAAATAAGGAGAAAACTCTAGAAAATTGTTTAATACTTGCTTCAGGATTCTGACCAATGCTTTGCAATGTCAGTGCAATCAGAATGTAATAAAAGTCATGCAAGATAAGCAAAAGAATCTGTTTCTGTCTCATAGTTCACAAGTATAAAAGTCCAAATGTTGGTTGTGATTTGCATCTGAAAAAGAGAATGAAACTCCAAAGCAAGATATGTGAAAAATTCAAGAACTGCTTCCTACTGAAAATTGGTTTGAGCTAAACTTTATTTTTAGTGCCCCAAAAGGGTTTACTTTTTAGATTCCATCCCTGAAATTTCCTCCTTTTCCTTTTAAAATGTGTTTATAATTCTGAATATAGATGCTTTTAGTTCCAGCAGATATTTCTCTAGCAAGGGGGTATGGCTTATGTGTCCTTGGTGGAACATAGTTATCTGGTTACATTTCTAAAATTTATTTTTTAAATGACAGGTTGCCTACCTATACTGATAGATCAATTAAATTCTTTCCCTCTTTTTCTTATCAACTTGCCCATCAAAACTGAATAAATGTTCCTGGAATTAAAACCTTCTGGGAAACATTTCTTATGGTGAATGGACCATAAAACTTAATTCTGCTCTGGGAGTAAAAAATATCTGAATTTTTCTTTTAATGTAATTTTTAAAAAATGCACCAGAAGAAATTTAATCAATAAAGCACAGTTTCCATTTTAACAATATCATTTTGCAAACATGACTGCTGAGAGCGAAAAATCCAGACTATTTCCTTATAGATTCAATTTATTAATGTAGAATGCTATTAGCAGCTATTTCACTGCATCAGAAAAATCCATAGAGATCTTGTAGAATGCATGGATATCATCAAATCTGATTCCTCTACAAGAAAAAAATCTTTAGAAGTGTTTTGTTGAACTCCTCCCAAAATTGTGGAGTCTCCAGAGAGTAATTTAAAAGGTAATGTATTGTTTTCATTTTTATATTCTTGGAGGAGTGTTTTTTAATAACAAGAAACAACCAATTTTGATTTCATCATTTAAATAGAACAGAGACAGCAGTTGTGGCTGTGCTAAAATATTAGTCAGTCAAAAGTCTTTTATTTTTACAGGATTCTGTTTATGTATAAAACATCTAATCATGAAAAAAGAATTTTGTATCTGGCTCTGCAAGACTGATTGATTTATGTACCACTAAAAACAGAGGAAAGGCTGTAGCTGCTTTATATGAGTAGGAAGATCACTCATTTAAATCACTGCATTGTCAACTTTAAAGACAAGTTTGTTATCCTTTCACTTTTATTGTTAAAATTACTGGCATCAGGGGAAAAAAAGCATTTTATAGAGACTGCTCTCTAGAATAAGTAACTACTCTGAAGTTCACCTTTAGACTCAATTTTTTTTAATGTTTTCTGCATGGATAATTTAGCATTCCTGTTATACATTATATCATAGCTTTTGGCACTGACAGCTCAAAAATATAGATCAAAAAGAGGTTGGATAAGACTTTAATGCAACTTATATACTTCTCTTTTCATTCCTCACTCACTTTTTAAGATCATAAGAATAGAGAAATTACCTTAAGTAATGGCAACCTCTCAGAAAATATGCATGTAACAAACATCACAACATGTGCCATAATCTTTTATAATATTATATATAAACTTCTTCAAGTTTAACTACAGGCAGTACTTAGAGGTGTATATTGACAGTGCAAGGTCAGATTAATTCGTTTTGTTCTCCTTTCCTATATTTCAAAGAAAAAAATTGGACTGATCATCAATATTTCCAGGTAAGGAATATATTATTTAATAAAGTTTTCTCTATATGGTCTGTGCTGTCCATAAAGATTTTATATCTAGCTATATTTTTTGTCTGCCTGCCTCCAATAACAGCAAACAAAGTCAGTGTAGATGATTCAAATAAAAAAAAATGAGTAACATGGATCAAAACCTGAACATCACCATAAAAATGATCTGTAAGCACCTATGTGACTCTCCACAGGAAGAGATTTTCAGTCAGAATTCCAATTACTGAGATTCCTTTAGGGATCTGAAAGTAAAGGAATGAATTTTTCTATATATCTGCTCCTTTCTTTCCTTGGCAAGCACTCTCATTGACAGAAGACAGCTCCTTCTTAAGGCAAATTAAGTAACAGCAGTTGGCAATGCATGAGTCACACAATCTGGGGTCTTGCAGTGGTTCTGAGAGGTTTCATCTACCGCAGGAACAGAATGATGCTTTGGGGTAGAGGGTGTATAGGCACAAGGTCCTTATCAAGCCTTAGGCCCATCATTGTTGGCACACAATATTATTATATTAATAAAAACAGTAACATTCCCCTCTTTATCTCTTCAATAGCCCACTGTCAAATACTACTGATGGTCTTTTAAGAACAGAACACATCAAAAATACCGGAAGTATATAAAGAGTAATGAAATTATTGAAGAAATAAAAAATTTTGAAATCTGCATGTACAAACATAAGGACTACACACTTGATGCAAAGGATTGATTAATTATTTCCAAGTATTAAGACGATAAATATCCCATTGCTAGGACTTACAAAAGGGAGATTGTTGTAAACAACAGTTTTTCTATGGCATATCAGACCTAACTAAGAATATTTTATGAAGAAAAAAGGAAAAAGTGGTTTTCGTCAAATTTTACTGTCAGTGCCATTTTTGCACATAGGATGTTTTCTTCATCATAAACTGAAGAATGTAAGCCATTTTATACAATATATTATTCTAAAGAGGCAATTGTTTTTCCACATCTGTAGCTGACTTGGAAGGCCTGAAACTGTTGGACTAACTTCAGGAACATTTTTCTGAAGATGCATTTTGGAGTGCTTCCTTAAAAATATTTTTTGAAATTAGATTCTAACATGAATCCTGTCAAATGCACGGTATCTAAAGATAAAAGTCAAAGTACAAATGTAGAAGAGCTTGCCTTGACTCTAAGTTCCTTATCTGAAGTTCCATGGATTTTGGGTGAGGTACCTGTGCTTTTGAAAACCTTTGCTGTTACATTAACTTTACTCACAAGAGAATAGGAAGAAACATAAAAGATTGAAATGGACTAATGTGAAATGATAAATATACATTATTAAATTAGAATGATAACGTTCAAGTAGTGATGTTCTAATAATACAACTAAGGCAAAATTTATGGGCAAATCATCACCCCATTGACTATAGCATTTCTTCTCATGCATGGAATATCTATTCACAAGCCACAGTCACAAAAATCTACATGAACAATCCAAATAACAGTGACTTAAAAGATAGTTGTCAAACACACAAATGATGTACTAATGCTGGGAAACAGCAGACTAGTCACATTTATTGTGAAATCTGAGGGAAAAGCCCTGTGAATTATTTGCTGGGCTCTGTTTCTGGGGAGCAGTGAATACACTTGACTACCACAGGGTGGCATTGTCAAAGATGTTCCTTAACATCTACTTTATGACTTAAGTCAAACTGTTAAGTCAAAATTCCTCCTTTCCCTGAGAGAAGAAGGATGGTGAATTTCAGATAGTGTACAGCTTCTATAAATCAGGATAATCCTTGCATTTAATCAGTGGTATTGACCAAGAAGATGGAAAGTTAAGACATAACTGTGCCCAGTGCCAGTGCCTTGCCAGAGATCCAATCTTAAGAGTGAATAGCAGGCAGAAGTCCAAATTTATTCATGTTTACTTGAACAATTAAAATGTAATAGGGCTTTTGTAGTTACCTGACTGGTTGCCAAATCAAATTCAAGTCTACTCCTTACCCTCTAGCCCTTTTGATCACTCTGTCACTGTCAAAATGAACGACAGTACCCTGTTATCTTACTTGCACTAACATTAGCTTCATTTTAAAAATCAATAAATAGATGTTTCCACCCTATAGATGCCTGAATTTTTAAGCATTTTTTGAAAACTGAGTTTCAAATCCAGCTTCATTTTCTTGTGTTCAGAAGTTAATTTTATGCCTTCTTATTTGACACAAAAATCTTTGCAGTTGGTCTACTCTTCTGCATTCTAACCAGGGGGATCCCAAAGGGATATACATGAAAAAAATGTTTCTCAAAACCAAAAAAGAAAGAGCTTTTTATTTTTCTGTTCAGCAAAATTATGGTTTGATATCAACATGAAAAAAGCAAGAGTCTTTTTAAGAAAACATGTACTACTATTTGCTGACATTTTGTCAGGTACATAGTAAATGTTATCTTGAGGAAAACAGAAAAAATCTACAAATATTTTGAGAAAGAGCACTGTAAGTATAAAAGCCAACAATAGACTAGCAAAAACTTAGTTTTCATGATGGAAAACATACTGTTCAGAAGTGAGAGGATGGCTGTCAGTATCCTTACAGCAGAAAGGTCACTTTACAGTTACAGAGTGTCGCTTACCTTCCTTTTCTCTGAAGCTGTCAGCAGAAGATAAATGCTTACATCCACCCTAATCACAACGTGAGTTTTATCCTGTGATGACATGCTTGCCAAAAACAATTATTTAAGCCTTACCTAGGTAAAGACACTGAAAAAAAATTACTTGGTTTAACTTCTAGATGACTTAAACAATGACAAACCCTTAAACAGAAACAGTAATTTAGGACCAGAATGTATGTAATTTTGTTTAATTTATTCTTATTTCCAGTCTAATGGAAACTGAATCATGCCTCAAATGAAGTTAGGCAAACATACAAGCTACAAGTACTAGTTCTACTCCCATGCCACTGAGTGGCAGAATTTCAGTCAAGTGTAATAGGAATATTAGTTCTAAATGTAAGTTTCATTTTCTAAGTCAAAGCAATGGATCTCTCTTGTGTCATGAAGACAAACGACAATATTTGAAACAGGAAATGGATGTATCGTGCTTTTGTAAAGTGCGCGCTCAGACTTCAGATCTTTGCAAAACTGCAGTCCGAGATAGATCATTAGGTATGGTATCTATGAATTCTCCATGAACCTGGACAAATTAAAGTTACAAATTAACTGATTTTTTATTTTTTTCTTCATGGCCTAGTGGGAGCCCAGAATAAATGCCACCATGCTTTTAATGCACTCTGCTGTTTTCAAAATTATGAGAACTTAGATGGCCTGTGTGAAGCCTCAGGCTCACATGTCTGAATGGTTTCTACTGATGGAGCTGGCAGGTACCTTTGCCTCATGTTTTCCAAAACAATCTCGAAAGCCTTCAGAATGCAAGGCCCTTCTGCCATAAACTGCATTCACAACTTAGCTGTGTAGTTATCCTACTCCGCCTCCTACAACAGATCAGGAGATATGATTAATTCTCTCCTTCCCACCAGCGCATGATGCCCAACCACTTTCTAGAAAGTAGAGCATCACTGTGACTAGTATTTGTTTTGGAAGACAAACACCTTAATAAGGAATTTCCCACCTCTTCCTCCTTTCCCTTAGCTTTTATTGCTGAACGTGATCTCATAAGGTGTGGACTAACCCTTTGGTCAATTTGGGTCAAATGTCCTGGCTACATTCCCTCCTAATTTCTTGCCCACCATCAGCATGCTAACCTTTTGTGTGTGTCTGGTGTTGAAAAGTATGGATTTCCCTGACAGGGAACGGAAGTGCAGAAAAGAAAATAAAGTTTAAAAACTTTCATACAATTTTGAAGACTCCAGAAGAAAAACAAGACTGTATATTCTCACCAAATTCAAAAACAATTGGACCTTATGAGGGCATGGCAGTGTGGTTGTCACTGAAGGAAATTTCAATACAATATAAAAGTTTTCTGGAAACAACAGTTTTCTCTGTAGCAGCATTTCAGTTTAAAAACATTCCCCTCTGTTTCTCTAAAACTGTTGAAATTATCCAGTACCAACTGGAAGCTGTACCTCATATTGTGGTATAATTTCTTTTTAAAGGGTATTATCTTGATGGTCCACATTGCAGTGAATAGTTACTGTGAAAAAAGCATCCATGCCACAAAAAATTGAAAAAGTGTTTTTTATGAACATGGACTCCATCGCTTTCATCCTACTGGATATCTGGGTCTGTTTGCACCTTAAGGTAAAAACAAGATCTCTCAGCCTTTGGCAACATGGGCAATTTTCTTCATGTAGGGTCCCTCCACATACTACTTTTACGAACTAAAATTAACTTTTACAAAATAACAGGTTATATTAACCCTGAGGCAGAGAGAAACTCTTACTTGCTACAACAGAGAATAGTAAGTGTCATTTGACAGGAAATCATGAGACTTTCAGCTTCCGTTTCTCTTTCTCCTGGGCCATCTGATATCCCTTCGATGCAGGTGAGATATGTAGATTTCACTGTTCAATTTAAAAAAAAAGTATTCACTGCTAGATGTTGTTACATTTTCCTGGGTTTTGTACAGTACATTGTAAAGTAGTACCGTGTTAGGGATTTTTGGCATTTGGAGTAAAAATAGAATGCTCATTTATATATGAACCTCTATAACAATACTGAGTAATCACGCTGTTTCAGCCATCTTCTTTATTGCTTTTTCTCCATGTTGTTTCTCTGTCTTTATTTGGACTCTGAAATATGGAGAAGACTTCTTCCAGAAGAAATAACAATGTCGCTTCTTAAAATTAGGTGATGAAAAATTGATTTAAAAAGCAAAGGCTTTCCTGATCGATTTCTATGATAATACTGTCAGAATTCTTCAAATTTTTCTATTGTTCTCTTTTGATAGAGGAATTCTTTTTTAGTTTTTAGTGATGAGAAATATCTGCTGATATTAGAAGCACAGAAGAGCAGATAAATAAAGATTATCCTTTCTTCACATAGATTCTCCTGATTAGATCTACATTTCCAAGCCTGTTTTAACTACCAACATAATAAGAAAACTTTTAGAATACTGCATCTCCCTTACCATTCTGAGAACTCTGCTATTGACATTTAGGTTTTTTTTCCTAGACTTCAATTTAAATACCTGTAATAAGAACACTTTGGAACAATTCCAAGCATTTTTCACCTATCTGACAAGATATTTAAATTTCAGACTGTATATTAGTTCACAAAGTAAGCTTATTTGCTCTTTTGGGGCTCAAAAGATGATAATTGCTCCACTTCAGTCTTCATTTTAAATCCTGGTGGAGAATTGTTTCTTTAATATGAATGGGTCGAGAAATCTCAAAATCTACAATAGAAGTTACAGCTTTCTATTCAGAAAGCTTTCTATTGAGGAAGTCCTATGCAGTACTCAAACTGCTATTTCACATCTACTTTTTCCATGGTCAAGAAAACCACTGAAAAGATATTAAAATATGTTGTATGGGAAAGTAGTTATACATCCTCTGTTTGGCTTATTTTGTTTTTCTGTCCATTTACTGTGGGACTCAAGAGTGCATTTGCTTCTAATTCTTTGTCAAAAGGAGAGAAAACATGAAAACCATCAACAGGACTATGCAAAGATGTCGAAAAATATGTCTTTGTGAAAGACTAGGATGTATGAGAAAAATCTTGGGTTAGTTTGTTTGCTTCAAACATCCATCCCACCCCCACCTCCCTTTTCAATTTAGATAGCCATAGGTTTTGCTTTTAAGTCTTGAAAAAGTTGAGTTTCGTACTTTATTTCAGTTAGGAGCAAAATTTAGTAATGAAGTCAAGTATCTCAGATGTGATCACAATTATATATAAACAACTGACAGTGAGATCTGAATAACAGAGAAATCGAATGAGTGGTTTTTTGTTTTGGTTTGGTTTTTTTTTCTCTTCTTTTTTCTCTTTCTGGCTTGTTGTAATTCTTCACTGATCTGTCACCACTGAAAGGAAGACAGGGACTTGTAGATGTTGTAAAGTTCCTAATGTAGACAAGTTTACCGCTGGTGGAAGAGGCTGTGTGACAGGTGGAGAGGACAAAATCCACCCATTATGTGACTGAATCTTTCAGGGCATGACCGGACACAAATCCATCGGTATCAGTGTCTGAGTTAAAGACAATCGCCTCCAAAACAGTTTTTAGAACATAACCAGAAATCAAATGAGCCCATTTAAGGTCCTCAGAAAATCTCATTAGAGGGAAACCACCTGCTGTTGGGGGAAATGGAATTTCCTCCAGGTTTTTCTTTATATCCTTGCTGACTCTTGGAGACTGATAAATCTGGATCTGTGCACAAAATGCAGGGAATCTAAAGCAGACATGGAAATGTATCTAACTCCTCAGCAGGGCAAGTTATGGCCTTCTTGTAGCCATGCTTTACCACTAGCTGTATATAATTTGCTGCTCACCATCACCCTTGAAGAAGTTTTGGGATGTTAGGTTTCCTTCCTTTCCTCTGAGTGTGCATAGTTCAGACTAGCTATTATAGCTATAATAGATTGCTATTTCTTCCTTCAATGCCAAGTATAGGAAATCACGGGTTTTTCAGACAAAATCTTAACCCCCAAATCCTGGTGATGTGAAGAGAGGCAAGATTTCACTTTTAAGAATTTTTATGTGAATAATAAAAACATTATTTCAACAATGTTTTATTTAAAATCAGGTCTTCCATTTTATAAGGAAGAAATAACATAGATGTTTCAAACAATAAAAATATAGATTCTTTGATCTTCTGGTGCATTTAGGTTCTTTTCTCACAGGCATAAATCAGTAACTCTCCAATATTGGCTCTCTAATCTAGATAGCACTCAAACCCAAGGACTATAAATACTGTATTTCATAATCTGTCTTTCTGTAGTTAGCCACAGCCAAAGGAAGCTGATGCCTGTTCTTTACAAGACAGAAGAGGATGAGCAACACATTAGTATGTAAGACATGCTGTACTTAGAGCTGTTAAAAATCTGGCATAATGCTAATATGGATGCTGCTACACATTGTCTAGCACTCTTTATATCTGAGGTAAGATGCACTATCATCTCCATCAACATAAAGTCACTCATTTGGAAAAGAAGGGTTGTTTCTTGACTTGTTTTAGCTGAGAGATTGTCTAGTGTAACAGGTAATTTCTCAAGAAATAGTGTCTGTGTCCACATTAAAAATAATTTAAAAATAAATAGAAACAAAAATTACCAATCCAGTTGGTAAGTATGCATGCAGAAAGAATAAAGATTGATTGTACTAAAGAAAAGAATGCACTGTATTTTGAAAATCCATTGTTGTCTGGTATGCTGACAATGTCACAAACATTTCTGCTATTCCTAAAATCAAATTAAGTGTCCTGGAAAATACAGGGTAGTGAAAACTCTGCTGGTAGTATGCTCAACTCCTTAATGTGCAACAATGTACATAAAAATGTTCCACTGTACTCTATCTCACATATGAAGGCATTGTGCCAGCTTGCTGACACAGTGAAAACAAAGATTCTTTGTTTCCAATTTCAAGCACATTGATCTACTATGAACAGACTAAAAGTGCGAAGAAAATAAGTTGGTTAAGAAACAATTATTGTGTTCTTCTTTTGTAATAGGCAGAATAACCTTTACAGCATCCTATGATTCATTAGTGAATATGTCAAGAACCTGTAAATAACACTTGAAGCTTGTGCTTTTTTTTCTCTTAATTAAACTAACACTGAAACTCTTATCTCTTGAGGCATATGTTGCTGCCCTGAATATTTTAAGCAATATTTCATTCCTTGCAGTTGTTTTCACTCTAAACATGAAGGTGAATTAAGCAAGTAATAATATTCTGTTCAAACTGAAAACTACCAGATTAAACATCTTTAATATAATCAATTTTCTTGACCTACACCCAAGGATCAGACCTTTCTGATTTTTATAGGGCATGGGTTATTTTATATTATTGGGTACACATAGTCCCATCTACAGTGGTTTAGTAGCTCCAGTGATGCAGCAAAATGAGCCTTTTGCCCTTTTTTAAAATAATGAAGCTGCAGTTAAATTTTGATCTAAATTTTAGCACCTCTGTTCCCCTAAAGAGAGATTTATATGACTCTCAATGATTTAAGAGTAGTTCTATTTTCTTCTCTTCATGTGACTAATCATCGTTCGTCATACAAACATGACTATTGGCATGCAGGATTCCTCCTCCCATTCCTCCAATTACTTCCACCTTCCATCCTCGACTCCAGCATGTTCTCCATTGTTTATGAACCAAGAATTTGAAAATTCCAATATTCCAATATTTAGTCTACGCACAAGGTGGGAAGGGAAGCTAACTAAATTCATCTCCCATCTCCTTACAAACACAGAATTACCTGGATCACCTATTCTTTTCTTTTAACTGGCTTGAAAATTCCAACCAGAGCACTCTGAGTGCTATCAAAAGCTTATTTGAGGAAATTGGAAGACATCAAATGTACATCAAGACCTTGGATCAAGTCCCTCATATGTGGTAATATTTTCTTTTTCTCAGTAACAAACTCAATTATGACTATCCCCAAACTTTAAACTTGAACCAGTGACTACTCTGCTAAAGGGAACAGATCATCACAGTCCTTAACATGCCCCATCTGTACTCAGATAACTTCATTTTTGCCATGAGATAGCAAGGAGCTACTTTAAATCTCATTGCTTCCTGCAATGGCCACTGCCTGCTCCATGGTGGTCAAGAAACAACCAAATCAGTGAAAAATAATCATTTAGGGTCAGATTTTGCTGAGCCCTGCTTAAAGATGCTTCTTATCCCCTCAGCCTGCAAGCAAAATACCATTTCTTTGTTCAAATATGCCCTCATTTAATCAACCCAGTAGCAAGACATTTTCCTAAAGAAAAGAAAAGAATATGCTAAAGAAGCTAGAAGTTATTCACCTTCACCTTTCTTTTCCATATCTATTATGTGCTAACTACCCATTTTATCATGGAAAGACAATAGAATGTGAGAATAGTTTTAAAATACTTTGAATTCAGACAAATAACTACCATGAACACATAATAATAGATTGAAAGGGAAAGTCAAACCAGTAAAACAATTAATAGACATACAAGAGTCCATAATGTGAACATTTTGAAGTCTTTTGAAACTTTTCAAAAAACAGGGGAAGAATTTTATGACAGACATTATTAAAACATTTTTGAAGAATGTGAGGTACTGGACCAGGTTTCCCAGAGAAGCTGTGGATGTCCCAACCCTAGCAATGTTCAAGGGAAAGTTGGCTGGGGCTTTGAGCAACCTGGTCTAGTGAAAGATGCCCCTGCCCATGGCAAAGGGATTGAAACTAGGTGATCTTTAATATCCCTTTCAAACAAAGCCATTCTATGATTCTATGAAGAAAAATTACTCTACTGCAGCCAAAACCACAACAGTAAGGTATCAACAACTACAACAGGCAAAAGGCAACCCAGAAAGCACAGCCTCATTTACATAAATATAGAAGATGTTGCTGGAGTGTCCCATGTTCCAAACACGCTTTAGAAACCCAAAAGCAATACTAAGAAACACTCTGAAATAACTAACCCACACCCAATCTGAGAAAAAAAAGGTTCCGCTTCACCAGTAAGCTCCTAGCTTTTTCTAAGTTATTTATAAAAAGGGTACCATCTACAACCTTATTTACATACTACAAGAGCAGACTGAAAAATAACTTCTATAAGACTGACTTTTCCTGGTTTCTGTATCTATGTAGCAGACGTGTAAGAAGATTGATCTGAAATATCTTCAGTTTGAACCCCATTACCACTTTCTACCATTTGTGTTTGCCATCACTAGACCTGCACAAGCTTTATGGGCAT
Organism: Promerops cafer; assembly: GCA_013398275.1. Lineage (NCBI taxonomy): Eukaryota > Metazoa > Chordata > Aves > Passeriformes > Nectariniidae > Promerops > Promerops cafer. Next base: position 19,609 of record VZSE01011625.1, on the reverse strand, counting down.
CAGTACCAAAAATTATAACACAATTTTTTTCATAATTTACACTAGTACAATATAATTGTATTTATACTCCGAATTTCCGTTACTTAAGTGAGCCCTATGATTTGTATTTTGTCTTCTTCATGGAACATTCAATCTATTTTACATGTAAAATTTTTATTTAGGTTTTGAATCTCTGTAATTCATTAACCTTGTGCATCTTGTCTCTCAAATGACACTCATTGAAATTGTCTCCTTTTTTCCTATTTTTAATACTGACATCAGTGAATAATAGCACTGCAAAAATCCACAAGTGAATTTGCATCTCTTTCAATCTATATACAGAATGTGAGATATAATACATTGCTGTCTCAGAGATGGGATCTGTGACACATTCCCTGTGGTCATTAGCCTTCTTGTGACAGCTGTTAAACAGTGGTAAGATTTTGGAGCAACAGAAAAGCCTGGGATGCTTCTGAAACTCTGGTTACCCTGCAGTAAGTAACCATTCATCCTTTGCTGATGATACTGACCCCCTGCCTGGTAAAGATGAAGCTCGTTGTTTTCTGGGAAATGTTTAGGCTTCTCTTTAGCACTGAGCCATTGCCTCATGCTGTTCCTCTTCCTGCCTGGCTGATCTTGAGCCTGGGATAAATTGGTGGAGAGGTCATAGACTTGCAGATGAAAATAAAATGTCTATCTCTGTGGTCCTAGATAAGCACTATTTGATGGCAAAGGAGTTACTAAACTGATGTATTACATGGTATACCTAAAGAGGTATTGCCCTTACTCTATCATTTATACAGCAGCCTGAAGTACAGCAGAGGAGGGGAAGAATGAGCTGTAAAACATTTAAAGAACTTTCACTTGATGAAATCAGGAGTATATCTGGCAATGACCATATTTTGTCTCTAGACACCTACATCTATCAAGGACAAGACAAGTTATAGGACAAGGATTCAAAAGAAAATGAAGCAAGTGAAGCAAACCTAATTAATAGTAATAGGATATTAAATCCATGCTATATCACTGACTCCTTGTATCCATCTAAAGGTGATAACTAAGCGTATCATGTAGTTTGGCCTATAAAACCTTTCTAAATCTTCAGTGCAAATTTATTAATGTGAATTAGGTATTAAATACATCACCTGAGGTAATAAATGTTGCAGGATTTCTTGGGAAAAAGGAAGTAGAGACAGACAAAATTTTTACATTAAAAATTCATTTTTGTCATTTCCTTAAATCACAGAAGTCAAAAGAACTATTTCTTGTGGTTTAGCCATGAGAAGTTTATATCTACAAGACAGAGCTGCAAGCCAGTATTACCTATAACATGTTGCAAGTGATGATTAAAAGAGAGTAGTGATTTTTTTTCCTAGCTGCATTATTCTAGTAGCCAAAAATGATTATCAGTTGAGTATTTGTGAGTACTGCTAAGAATATAGCTTGAAAGTCGTTACACATGACAAAAAATGCAGATGGGGTGGTTGTAGTTCTCTGTAATTGTCTATTTTCAGAAAATTAAAAAGCAAGAAAAAACTGTTAACTTTTCAAACTGAAAAATAAGAAGAGTGAATGCATCTTTCAGTAAATGTGGTGAATTAATTTATACAAGAATTTTTTTTTGTTTCTTTCAGGGCTTGGGGCTGTTTTATTTTCTTTTTTCACTTTAAGAAAGCAAGAACTTCTTAAAAGTAGTCTAGTAAAAAACAGTGCATTTTGTTATGGCTCAGAAGAAAATGTAGACTATGTTAGTGTTTTTGGCATAAACTCATGGCAGTTTTTTTAAATTTATATCTGAAATGGAGAGAGACTAGTTTGTCATTGCCATGATGACAGGTAAACACTCAAACTTGGATGCACAGAGAAGTGGTGCAGTCTCCAGGAGGTTTAAAGACATGACTGGATAAATCTCTGAACAGCTAGGCTTGACCTCATAACTGACCCTGTTTTGAGTAAGAGCTAAGACAGGATGACCTCCTGAGATCCCTTCCAAACTTGAGCTAGTCTGTGATTGTACAAGTCTTAGAATGTGTCTGCAGCCTCTACCATGACATGCTTTGCTACCTGTGGCAGCTGACAATTGTTAGTGTTATTTACTGCCTAAATGAGATGTAAAAGGCATATGTTCCTGGATATGTTCTTCTCATATCCAGGCTGCTTCTGCTTTGTGTGGGATCGCAGAAGACAAGGTAGAAAGCACTTTTTTCATCATTATAAAGGACGTGGAAAAGAGCATCACCTGCTAGAACTAGGTGTTAAATCCCAGTTAAACCAGTAAGAGCATAGCAACAGTGTTCTCAGACATTGACTGATGAAACTCACTGGAGTCCCACTCTTCTTCCTCTCTCCATATGAAGGTACATGCCTCAAAACCTCATACTCAGTGTAACCTGTTATTTTAACCTTGACTCCTCATACTTTAAAGGAACTCTGCTTATATATTTGCTCCAACTCTCATTGTGACATCCTTCTGACTGCTCTCCCAGCTGCCTCTCAAAAAACCACAGGATTGTGTCTGGGTGTTGTTTTTGGCTTACAGCATAAAATCAAAGATTCCCCTATGTCATTTATATAGACAATGTATTTCAAAGAGCAACAGTTTTGTAAGGTAAGCATCTTCATTTATTTAGTCATAAAATTTCCATTTTTGACAACTGAGAGGCAGTGACCTCAGGATGTAATGCACATATGTTCAGAAGAGCTGCCAATCAGGTTAAAGATTTTGCAGTCTGACAATCTAAGTAAAAGCAAATAACATGACTTCTCAGTAAATACAGTTCATTGGTACCAACTAGAGGAGGTAATATTTCAATTAATCAAGAAACAAAAATGAACTAAGAATTCCTCATTCCAGAAAATCTCTTGAGGTCTGAGTAACACTCTCTGTAAAGCCTAGAATATGTTTTCTAAGCAAAAATGTTAGATTCATAATGTTTTATAAGATTAATCTTATCCATAAACAGGACAGAAAAAAATTTCTGCTATAATTTTTCAACAGAAAATTTATTACTTGTGTTACAATAAGAAAAATTATCGTGTATCAAAAGTACAATATTTATTGTATAAAATCAAATATAAACAGTAAATATAAACTGCATTTATTCTAGTTGTCATCAGTTCATATAGCCTGTATCTTATTTTCTCTTTTTAACTACATAGATTATTATAATACACTGTTTTACTTTCTGCTTGGAAGATTATAGAAGATACTGTCCTCAAAGAAGAAAGATAATATTAGCTGAATGAATCATAATTGCCTGCAGCACTCTAAGCAGATGCAATTTGATGTCAAAATCTCTATAAAAATGTCTCCACATTTCAAAATGAGTATTTCATATTTTGTTCCAAAAAACGATCCTCAGCCTTTGTACAAACTAGGTAGACATTTATAATTCTATTATTTTTGTGTCTAAAATATACAATGCTTCTAAACAATCCCATATTTTTCTACTAGGTAGGGGAAAAAATCTCAAAACAAAGGTCCACAATTTACACTGTAGATCAGCATGAGATCTCACCTCTCGTTTCTTTCTCACCCTCTCTTCCACTTAAGAAAGTGGGTTTCATTCTTCAGGTGGTACCAGTCTGGTTTTTCACAGTTCCTTACGTGTCTTAACCTTTGTATATTGCTAAGGATTTAAATTTTCCCAATCTACAGCCTGCAAGCTCTGTACCTCTTCTGCTGTGACAGTTTTCCCCAAATTTTTCTCATCCTGTGGTTTTGCTGCTATTATTCCCATGGCCTGGCTCCCACAAGCTCAGTGGTGTTGCTACTTTAGTTACTTTTGGGAAGCAGTTGCCATTAGTGTAAGAAAGACCCTTCTTTACTGTCGTTCCACCTGCTGGCCAAGATAAGCCCTGGTTATGCTAGTAGGGACAATAATATGCATCCAGAAATGCCAGCAGCCAGGCAACGTGCAGCACCTGCCCTGATGTCAGCAACTGAGGCATCACCAGCAGGAACAATCAGCTAGGAGGTTGAGCAATTCCTGATGGAAACTGTGTAGTTGCTAAAGGTAAAGTATTACAGGGAATAACAGCTGGCTGCATCAGAGAAAACATACAGGGAGGGTGTTTGTCTAGGAATTCCTGTGCTTTCTTTAAGAACTGTCCATTAGGAAGAGTTTTCCCTTTCCTCTCTCTCTCTCTCCCTCTCTCTCTCGTCTTTCACTCTTCTTTCTCTTTTTTTCTTTATGCCCCAAAGTGGCATCTGTCACCAATAGAATGGCTGTTTGCCATCAGCTGCAGATTGCTGTATTAAATTTTTGTGCATTTGAACCTGTCCCAACATCCTTTTCACAGCACTGTGTACCTCTGGAGCAGGTGCTCTAGCTAACTTCTCTGGCAGCTTTGCTCCTATGCTATGAGAACACCAAAACCAGCTCTTACTATGTTTGATGTGATGTTGTTGATTTTCCTTATAGTACCTTGATGCTGTGTTTTGGATTTGGAGCAGCTGTGTGGGGCTTAGCTGCCTACAGGGTTAGGCCACAACATTGATGAGAGTTTTAGGTGGTCACCATGTTATTATACTTTAAAGTAAGTCCTGACCGACAGATTTATAACCTCAACTATCACAACGAGAAAACTGAGAAGAAACAAGAGGCATGGATACTTTCAGATACTAAATATATGTACCTATGTAAATATGTAAACACAAATAAATAAATAAATGTGCCTATATATAAATATATTTCTATAAAAGATAGAAGGATTTGACTCAGAAATAACTAAAGGAAAACTGTGTTCTCTACATCCACCAGAAGTTTCAGGCAAAACAAACATTTCTATGATATTAGCACAGTATTAAAAGGGTTGACAGTAAACTCATACAATCCATGAAGTAATTATGCATAACATAGTCACAGTATTTCAACTTTTGTTGAAAAAATTGTCCAGGAAAAATACCCGTCTTCCAATAAGCATCATCTCCAAAGAAAAAATTACAACATGTTTTATGTAAAATTAATGGCTGTAAATAAGAAAGTGCTATCTCTTAAAAAAACTTTCAGAGAAGATTAAATTGTAAAAGAAACAAAAATTAATAGACTCTTGATAGCCTTCAGAACTCTTCCTCAACAGAAGAATAGCTCCTGTTTATCTTTAAGAAGAAGTATTTCCAGAAAAAAGAAAGGGATTTTGTTATATAGGATAGCAAAGCTAATTTTCAAAAAGCAATTGAGCTACAACAGCTGCAAACTCAGACAGCAAATCTCCACTGCATTTCCCACACCAAATGGTTCAAGAACTGCTAAGCATTTAGAACAAAACCACTAAACCTTCAGTTTTTGAAATATGTATTTGAACATAGGCTGTAGTCATTGCATATTTATGAACAATTACCTGAAAGATTCATTCAAGGTATAAAAACAAGGGGTATGTGTATGTGAGTGTATTGTGAACAGATACTTCTGGCTTTGTTAAGAGGATGAGAAACTATTTTTCTTTAGAAGTATATGTATGTTATTATCATTTCCATAATTCCCAACATTTTTGTCCTTATTCCAAAACCTCCTGCTGCTGCTAAAGATAAAGGTAAGCTTCTAGCTTTCTTTTTCTTTTTATTTAAATAAAACAAAAAAAAACCCAGCCTCCTCTGGGAGTGGGGATAGAAATCCCTCCTTTCTAGTTAGCTGTCTTCTGTAATCTGGCATTCTAATTCAAATTAATGGAACTTGGTTGTTTTCCATAAACTAAGGAAATACCTTGATGTACATTTCATAATGTGTGACATTAAATTGTGTTCTCATAATTGCAAATTCAGAGAACTTAAATTTCACTATTTTTATTTTGCTGCATTCTATTTGCTCCCACAAGAGATCATGAAACCTCTGTCATTTATACATGCATCTAGGTGAAAACTTACATGTGGTGTTGGAGGTTCTTAGAACCTAGAAGCCTTACTAGTTCTAGAAAGTGTTCTGTAACCTGCAGGGGGATGTCTCTAAATGCAAATTCTGTTAAAAAAAAGGTTCTGTCAAGGCATTCTAGGTTCCTTTACTGAATAGTATCAAATTCTTAACTTACTTTAAAAGGTGATCTTCAGTTTCTGTCAGTTGCAGAGAAGTTACTGATAGAAGATGATTACTGATGTTGTATAATTTTTGTATATGGATAAAAAAGTGTCTAGTAATAACCAGATAACATCAATGTCAAAGAACAGAAAGTAGCCTAAGATGATAGATCATGGGATATAATCATTAGCCACTAAGCTATGGAATCATCTGTCTGATATACTTCCTCAGGCTAAATGGCCAAACCTGAGCCCCTGAGATATGAATCAAGCCAAGAGGTCCTCAGGTTACAAAGACCATAAAGGAATTCACCTTTAGGAATTCACCATAAAGGAATTTTGTGCTTACATAAATATGTAATATTCAGGCAAAATCAAGATGGTTGTGTTTCTTTAGAAAAATTTGAAAAACTAGACATAGATAGGACAATATACCAGAAATGTGTAGTGCCATCAGGTGAACAATCAGCTGCTGTCTCCTACCATTTGGAAAAAACCCAAAACTATTTAGAATGAGCCTTGAATTTCTCTTCACAAGAAAATGTGTCATTAATTAAAATTAACCTGAAAATTTCTTGTGATATTAGTAAAAACAGTGTTCTGACTGCTTTGTGGTTGTGCACTGCTTACCTCTATAAGAAACAAGGTGTGAGTAGCTCTGAGTAACGGCTATTGATAGAAATCCAAAACTAACAAAATAAACCCAGAAACACCCCAAACAATCAAAACAACAAAAACCCCAGAACAAAACACCACCTCCAGATGCACTCAGTTGAGCTTTAATGGGTAAAATGCCAAGGAATTAAAAAATGATACAATCACAAGTATGCTACAAAAAATAAAAAAGCTAAGAACTTGTGCTTCCAGGCTTGACCAATGGTTTATTTTTTTATGTAAGTTTCCTTTCATTTCACTGCAACAATAAGCAGCTGCTAGCTCGATTAAAATGATAATAAAATAAAGATTGTATGCTTTTCTCCACTGTCAAAGGAAGAATGGCAACTCTTTTTATTTTTCATGACAAGCTGTCTTTCTCCTTCTGAAAGGGCAAAAAATTAAATAATCAATGAGTTTCATCTTTATTTAGAAGTGAGCTTGTACATTATCTACAAGTCAGCCATGTATTCACACCTGTGAAGCTGAAATTGCACAAAAGAGAAATGAAATCTAATGAAAATTGTTTTTTGGAGGCTATCCCTTCATTTCTCGTGGGCTGGTGTTTATCCAATTGCTTTATCTCTTTGGGGAATATATTTGAGTATTAACTAAACCTAGGGCCCCAAACCCCTCTAAATCTGTATTTATTTTTGGGTAACTAACTGTAACTTCCTGCGTTAATCTTGTTCAACTTCAGGTGTAACTCAAAACAAAAAATTTCTTATGCAGCTAAAATATTCATGTCCTGCAGGAAAGCAGAGCTTTTTTATTAATATTACCAGTGAAAGAAAAATGACTGCCTATTGGACTTTGCATTGAAATGGAGTGGTTACACTTTGCATCAGTCTCTGTCATCTCTAGCTAGTGGTGTTCACCTATACTGTGTTTTGTCAATATTCTGTTTAATTTTGTACTGGAAGGAAAATGGTAGCCTGATAGGATCACTTACAGTCAAGAGGAATTTCATTTGTTCCTCATCACCTCTCAGGCAGTAAATTATGATTGATAGCTGATATTTTGTTTTGATTCATGAGTGTTATAATGCAGAAATCTATATGGCATTTAGGAAAAAAGTTTCATTTTGACATTCCAGACTTAATTAGAATATAAAGTAGAGATATATGCAGGAAAACCAGCAGTTTGGTTGACTCTTAAAACAGGGTTCAGTGATGGCAAGATGAATCAGCTCTGTGAACACAGTGAAGGAAATTTAGGAAGAACAGCAACATCTAGTGAAGTTATTTCCAAAGTTGGTGTATAAAGCCTTAGCCAGGCATATGGTTGCATTCATATATACTGTCAAATTTTAATGGAGACTACTTTGCTAGTAAAAGGAAATATTCAGTGGTTATTTCCCAAGAGTCTTTTCATGTGAAAAGAACAATATACTTTTTCTAAGTTTCTTTTATTTCTTCTTTCGTCAGAAATTTCACTGTAGAGCAGGATACCAGATTTAACTGTCTTTTTGTTACTTCACACCATAAGGCTTTATTAAATCATTCTAAGAGGGTCTAGAATCTACAAATACCTTTATTTTACTCCAAATAAATTTTGTTGGGAAGCAATAGCCAAATTGATGTTTTAATGTGTTCATCTTGCTGGAGGCTTTCTACTGTAGACAGAAATTTTTTTCTGTAGTTGCAGGACAGTCTTCCTTCAGAGCTAATAAATCATGTTAAGAAGTGAACTCATCATAATTACTATAGTTTTTCAGTTGTTTGCCTTCTGCAAAAATTCTCTTAAATACATTTTAATTACATGTTTATGTTAACATTTATATGATTTAACACAAAACTACTTTAGCATTGATTTGCATCCTGTGCAGGAAAGTACTTTTCTGCAGACTGATTCCACCCTTTGTTATTTATTGAGAACTGACCTTGACAAGGAGGCTTGGATGGGCCTGATATCATCTTGAATGAGAATTGCTGCCAGGCAACCCATCATTCCTCTCCAGGGTGAGTGAGATGCTAGAATATTATGAGTGCTCTACTGACTGCTGTGAACAAGCTAGAACTAAATGTAGCCATTGGATAATGATAGATAACATTTAGGACCTTCAACAAATGAAAAACAAAGCATGGAGAAATGAGACAGAAAGGGAAAAAATCTCTTGCCCTTCTGGGGACTTCATTTGGCCTATGAGAAAATCTAAGAATTCATTTATGTCTTATGGCAATACATGCACACAGATTTACCAAACTGTGAGTTAAAATAACAAGAGATATCATAGTTAAAAATGAAGAGATGCATTTTTTCAATCCATAGTTCTAACTTATTGGCATAAAAGCAAATTAATGCCGAAAATAGTTAATAGTGGTGTAAGTTATGAAAAATTTGAAATGCAATATTTGCAATTCAAAAAAAACTAACTGGACTTCCAGAGAGTAAAAAACCCCCCTTTAATTGTGAATATTATTTGCAAGTCATATCTGATGTACACGAACAATAGATCATTTGACCAATGCAGCCTATATATATATTAATCAGTACAAATGAATGTGCTACAAATGAAAGTGCACAAGCTGTCTATGTAATTAAATTTCTAATTTCAATTGGAAAATAATTAGTGTGTATATATTATATAGTATATTAGTGTACATTTGGTGCTACAGCTAAATGATATCTAGCTTGTAGATCTTGATTCAGTGTATTGCAGTATGCAAACTCATCTAGACACAAAATCAACTTCAAAACCCCTGTTTCCTCTGCCCTGAAAGAAGAAATGGAGAAAGAACTCCAGCAAAATAAAGTGGGGATGAATTTTATAGCAAGCACCTTTCTGAAAAGATAGTATATATCCACGCATAATATGGACCACTTATAGCACCAGAGAACATTTTATCTCCTGAGAGCAGAGTAGCTGTACTGAAGAGTTTCATTCACTAAATTTAAGAACACCCTTGAGCAGATTATTCTTGAAAAGCAAACAATGTTCTGTGCTGAGAAAGGAAGCAGAGCTTCGTAGAGATCTTTAAGAACATCGCACAGCAGAATGAAAGTCTAAACAGCAGTCTTGCTTTCTGGGACTACACCAAATTGAAAGAAAGGGAAGACATCAGTGTTTCTTTCCTGATTTAAAAAAAAAGGTGCCATTTAACTTCTTGCACGGAGCAAATGTCTTTGGAATCAGAAACCCAAGCTCTAAAGCAGTACTTCAGTGGCAGAAGATGCCATTTCAATCCAAATGACAGAGAATAGTGTGTAGTGATTTGTCTGTTGATTATAGAAGAATCTGATCTCCTAGGGAGTCTGGATCCGTCCTAGAAAGATCTGGAGAAAAGCCAACAACCACATTTTGCATGGATACTGCTGACAGAGAAGAGCAAGAAAAAGAATCTGAAAGCAAATTCAAATAATTCAGAAGAAAGATGACAGTAAGTACAGCTATGTCAGTGAAAAGTTCCTAAGAAGTTGAAGAATCTTAGTGTCTGGCTCCAATAGTGCAAGGAGTAAGAACCTGGATTCATTAGAAACCAGGCTGGATTAATCCAACTACAGTGGATTATAGAGCATCTATTAGGAAAGAATGGATTTTAACTCAATGATAGAACTAGGTTTCTCATGCTTGAAATAAATAGCCATAGTTAAGTTATGGAAGAAGACATGCACACTCAAGCAGAGGAATTAGGAATGGTTGAGTGCTCTTCATACAGGATGCTGTCATGGTTTAGGAATGGTAGTCCACAATTAAGTGAAACACTCCAAACCTCTTGACACTCAATCACTTCCCCTGACCCCTTCTTGCAGCAGGCTGGAGAGGAAGATTGAAGGAACAAAAGGTGAAGATCGTGGGTTGAGATAAGAACAATTTACTAGAAACTACAATGAAATTAGAAATGAACAGTAACAGCTACAATGTTAATAACAGTGTGCACAAGAGGTGAATGATTCACATGCGAGTGCTCACCACACAGAAATCATGAATACCCGACTGCTCCACCACGCTACCCAGCTGGAAGGACCCTTTTCCCCTGACCCCTGCACATGATGTGATGTGGTATAGAATAACCTCAGGGTCCTCAGGGTCCATACCCCTCCTGATGACTGCAAATATTAACCCTGTCCTGACCAGGACCAAGACAGATGCAAAGACAAGAACAAAAGCAGCCGTATTTACGCTTCTGCATCAAAGTTGGAAGCTTAAGAAATTGTGTGGATGAGCTTAGTCTAGCACTAAATGAAGACATATAATAGAATGCTGAATATTTATCTAATCAGTGGGAGACAGTAACTGGGTTACAAAATGTACAGGACTAGTGCTGAAATATATATGAAACATTGCTTGCCTCAGAAGGTAACAGAATCCGAATAGATTGAAATTTCCCATCTCAGATAGGAAGAGTATATTTTTGTGATGTATTTTTCTGATACCACATGATGGTGACACTGGCTGTGATCTGCTTGTAGAGATTAGAAGCAGGAAATACAGCAGGCATGGTGGCATCTTGACTCCATTTAAACTAGAAAAATGTCATATAAGACTCTAATGCAGAGACCACAATTTTATACACTGTCAGTAACTAGCAACTGGCTGGAAGCTTCACAAAGAAACTGGAGATGAAAAAATGCTACTCCAGGGATACAACTGGTTTCTGGGCTGACTCATTAATAGCAGTTCACCCTATAATCCTTGGACAAGAACTGTTCTGCTGCTGATTATGTAGCATCACTACAAGGTTGCTCTCAAAACTACTTGGCTGCACGCACCTCTAACCAGTCATTCTGTTCCTTAGTATAATGCTATTGTTTTGCTCTGTTTACAGACAGTACTTGTCAACTAGTCAAGGTATTTCTCTTGTCAAATTGTGAGCATATTTTATAGCAGTATAACTCGTACACTTTGTTTGTTTAGGTAACTGAATCTGCTTTTGGAAACTCACATTTATGGAAATAAAATTGTAGTTTAAAATCATGGGAGCATCTCTGATCACAGGAATCCATATTAGCAAATGTTTATGTAATTATTGGATATTAGTTCAAAATCAGGAACATAACTTCCACCTTAGTTTAATTATCTATATAGTCACCGAGTACTACTTCACACAGTGTATAAGAAAGGAGGCCTAAGAGACAAATATATCTTTAATCATTTAAAACTCACCATTGGGTAAGAAAATTAATTCAAATATTTTTGAAAAATGCCACAAACTTTATATCAATTTAAAATTCTGCTCCACAAAAGTCTGATTGTCCCTTGATTCTGTATAAAAACTATGTACATCAGCAACAGGAAGAAATGAACTGAAAAATTACAAATGCGTTGGCAGACTGGAGTGCAATGATTAACCAGTGAGAAAATATGCTTAGTGTAGATATAATTACTTTAAAGAGTAATTATAGTCTCCTGCAAAATTTTTACCATTCCTTTTTAACAAAATATTTACTCCTTTCCATATCCCACAATGCATATCCCAAAGCATCTAAGAATTTTTCCTTTGTTTCAGAAAATGAGCAAACCATGCCCTAACTGTTAAGACTATGATGCTCTAGTACCTGAAGTTTACAGAAATCTCTTAAGAGTATGCTTTCAGAAGATGCATTTTGACTCCTTTTTTTTTTCACGTGAAGTTTATATGTGCCTGCTACCAGAAGTAGCTTCTATTTCTACATTCTACAATTTTGAAGGTTGTGAAAAGTACGTTTTGATTACTTGTGTTCTTATAATTGTTCACACATGTTGTGTGAACAACATGGCTTAGACCATTTTCTTGTCAAGACCACTTTGTATCTTGCTCTGTTTCTATAGCTGAAGAAAAGTGTGGTTGAAAATTACTGAGTTTTTTTGCAAAGTTGCACTAATCTGACACAATGATGAACTTCATATGTTTTGAGAAAGATTTGCTTTCTCCTAATAAAAATATTTTCCCCAAAATGGGCTGGATAAGTTGTTTCTAAATAAACAACTTATTAACAGAAAACAAGTCTTCAGAAGACTGAGTATCTCATTTAGGTTAAAACTCATTCATTTCTACTCAGGGTTGTGTAGCATTTACCGAGGTACCTAGTCCTTATTAAAGAGGAAGACAGATTCTACAGACCTACACACTTGATTTAGCATATAATTCACTTTGAAGAAAATATTCTCATATTAGTATGATTAAATTTGAAGTAAATACTTGGTATTAATAATTATAAATCACTTTAATAAGTTGATGGCTTAATATTAAAAAAAAAAATTGCAACATTTTGTTTTTTAGACTTAGCACCAAAGCCGGTACATGCTGGACTCTATCCTAGGAATGTTTTTCTGTAAAAGGTAGCTGCTTCTGTTTTACATGCTACAAATAAACTAGAGCACACTCTGCATCCCCCTTTTTTGTTTGTTTGTTTATTTGTTTGTTTGTTTAGGCCAGGTATTACTGTCATGGATATTAAACCTGATGCATCCTTTTAATTTGAATTTCAATCATCACTCCACGAGGATGTAAAAAGAATTATTTGGTTTCTTTGCTTTCTACTGCAAGTATCTTGAAGCAGCCCTGTTCTTGATCAAAACTGATGTCTCAATTGGAAAATCTGCTCTTCATTTCCTAAGTGTGGTTCCATACATCAAAGAAAAATGAAAATTCTATTTGTGAGTGTGATGTATACATGCTCTATAGAGTTTATGAGTATTTGTAAATTTGGATTCTTTTTGTCAGATTCCAATGCCACTTAACAATGGTCTCAAACTAAATTCTGCTATTAAGAAAAGACAATTTGCATTTTTACCATAACTAGACTAAATATACGTATTTTTTAAACAGTATGTTTGTGCACCCTTCATTCATGATTGAATGTGTAAATACCTTTTTATGTTCAGCTCTTAGTTTTAATTCTCTATAATAGTATAATTAATCATATGCATACAGATATATAAATCTCCCATGGGGATTCAATGACAGAAGAGCCAAATACCATAGTGTGAATAGTATTGTTTTACACTGGTTTGTAATTTGAAACCACAGTGCCATTTAACAAGTGGAGAAGTGATTACTAGAGCATAAATTAGGTACTTGTAAAATGAATGGTACAGTGAGGAGAAAGTGTTTTCTATTCATTTTAATGCTGTCTACTGCTAGCGTCAATATAAAAAACATATTTTAGTAAAAGCTTAAGTATGGGTAGGATGTTAATAAGGTAAGTCATCCATGGGACTTTAAAAATTCTTCATTAAAATGAATAGCTCTCATACTTTTGCTCTATTCATTTCACATCCAATATCCCCATCTAATTTGTGGAAGTCACAATTTCAAGTATGCCACTCAAGAACTGAGCTTAATGACTAGTATTCTTTAGATGCATAAAATGAGAAGAAAAATGTGAACAATCACACTGACAAGTGCCATTTTCAGAGCATTTAAGAAAAAGTCTGTAGCACAAAAAAGGCCAAGCATGAAGTTTGCTGATTGTTTTGGTCGTGATTTTCTCAGTTAGAAAGTATAAGCACACAGTGATGAAATCCCAGTCTCACAGACACACACACACACACACACACACACACACACACACACGCACCCTCCTCTCCTCAGCTTTCAAGAGAGTGTTGAGCAGCTAGAGAGGTCAGTTATTTTTCATCATTATGTTTTTAATTGCTGTTTTATGAAGTTTTTTATCAAAAGCCTAGATGCAAATATCTTCAAACTACTAGCTCTCGAGGCTTCAGTATACTGAAGACACAGACAGAGCAACTGTATTAAAAAAAAAAAAAACAAAAATGACTACAAATCTAAATATCTGAATAGTAGTGATAATGCTTAGAAATACTCATGTTTGGTTCATAAAAAATCTAACTTTTATTTAATCTTAAAAAGTATCCAAATCAAAATTATATGATGAGCTGGGATGCACTTAACAGATATTTATCTGATCTGTTATGAAAAACCCTCCAGATACATCTCATTGTGATATTTTCCTTTCCCCGTTATGAAAAACCCTCCAGATACATCTCATTGTGATATTTTCCTTTCCCCAAGCTTTCTGTAGTGTCTTTGTGTGTGTGCACATACAGGAATATGCAGAAATTGGAGCATACTACTACCATTTTTTATTCTTATCCAAGAATATTTTATGTTCTTTAGATTTTTTTTCCCTGAATTTTTTTATTGCTCTTAGTCTGTTTGTTAAATGGATTTTACAATCTGCTTTCATCTACGTTCAAAAAGAATGAAAGGATTTTTGCCATACATGGCATCAAGTCAACACTTAAAAAATGAGAAGGCAAATATTAAATCTCTGGTGTACTGTACAAATCTTGCAACTCCACACACCCCCTTCCCAACAGAATATTTTATCATTCACAATCCTCCAGCTTCTAATACCTGCTCTCTTTTCAAGTAATCCACCTACTTTTTTTCCCTAAAGTTACAGAAGTATTAGCTAAAAGCAAATTTTGGAGTTCATTAAGTCCATTCTCCAACTTAAACAAGCACTACAACAGCACTGCATCAAGTCAGATGTGGCTTTATTTAACTGAGTCTTAAAAATCACCCTGGACAGAGAATCTGCAGCCTCTCTGGATAGCATCACTTGGTACTGAGTTACTCTTTTGGTTAATAGAGATTTCCTGGTGGCTAAATTGAAGATCTCTTTAAAGTTTCATTATTCCTCAAAATATTTTCTTCTGCCAGTACTTCCTCCTTATACTCTAATTTCTTTTATTTTTAACAAGATCATTTTCCCATCTCAGAGCTGTCTCTGTCGTACCTCAGTGTTTTCTTTTATGGCTGTGGATGCTAAAATGTTCCCATTCGTTTTCTGGCATATTTCAGTGATTCTTTAATGATCTGTCCCAAAAGCCAGAAACAAAAATTCCTTTCCTAATTCTGAAGATAAAAGTAAGTTCTATGGAGCTTCTTCAGCAATGCTGATCTATGAGGACTTCTCTAAACATACCCAAAGAAAAGACTTGTTTAACAGTTAAGTGACTTGCTCTGTTCTAGAAATCTCTATTACCATAGTCCATTACTGTCAAAGGCATTCCCTATTATAGTATTTCAGGCATGAGTATTTCACAAGAATTTGTGATCTTCTAAGGCCAGTTCTTCATACCTACAAGTACAAGGTACTTTCTGCAAGTGTTTTTCTCCAGATTAGATGTTTGAGAATAAATGCTTTAAATGTTGAGAGACCTTACTGCGCTTATTTCTAGCAGAGACCAAGAAAGAAGGTTTCAGTGGTGCTAGATTTCCTCTGTTTCATGACTCAGGAATGTTATCTATTACATCTTCTCCCAAACATTCTTGGTTCTGCTGTCTGTACTACTCATAGTTTTAGGATTCATTTTATATTACATGATCAAGGATTGATCTCAACGTTAAAACTGTCATTTAACTACTCAAATGAACAGACTTTTAATTTTTTAAGCCCAGAACTGTCGTTCCTCTTTTCAGTTTTTTCTATAAAGAGAATCACATTTGAACCTTTGATTATTGAGGAGGTTTAGCTCTAGGACTGATGGTACTTCCTTTTAATGAAGATATTCCTGCATTAAACTCAGAAGGACAGCTATTTCCATTCCCCAGTTTCTCTGTTCCTTTCCTTTTGTTGCAAAATTTCCTGATTCATAAAAAAACCCATACCTGGTAGTCCACATATCAGTTGTCCACAGGGCAACCTTAACCACAATATTAGTGAAACACTGTTCAGAAAGGATCTGGAATTTAAGAAAAAAAAAAAAAAAAAAGAAAGCCTGAGTTGGTGATATCCAGAAGGTGGGTAAGCCACTGGTGGCTGTACCCTCAGCAAATCTGCAGATGACACTGAGCTGAGTGGTGTGGTTGATCCACCTGAAGGATCGGATGACACTCAGAGGGAGCTGGACAAGGTCTAAAAGTGGCCCTTGGGAATCTCATGAGGTTTAACAAGACCAAGCTGAACCTGGGTTGGGTAACCCTGGTATCAGCACAGGCTGGGGGATGAACAGACAGAGAAGAACTTGGGGGTGCTGGTGGGTGAGAGGCTGGACATGACCCAGCCATGGGCACTCACAGCCCAGAAACCAAACATGCCCTGGGCTGCATCCAAAGCAGCGTGGGCAGCAGGGTGAGGGAGGGGGTTCAGCCCCTCTGCTCTGCTATGACCCCACCTGCAGTGCTGCATCAGCTCTGAGACCCCAGCACAGGAAGGACATGACCTATTGGAGCAAGTCCAGAGAGGGCCAACAAGTTGATCAGAGAGATGGAGCATGTCTCCTGTAAAAAAAAATCAATAACAGAGATTGTTCAGTCTGGAAAAGAAAAGGGTGTGACCTTTGGGGGTGACGCAACTGTGGCTTTCCAGTACCTGAAGGGAAACTGCAAGGAACATGGAGAAGGACTTTTTGCAAGGACAAGTAGTGACAGGACAAGGAGGAAACGTGTAAAGATTTTCTTCCTAATATCTAATTTAAACCTACTTTCTTTATATTTTTTTACTGAGAGGGTGGTGAGGCTGCCCCATTCCTGGAAGTGTTCAAGGCCAGGTTGGATGAAACTCTAAGCAAACAAATCTAGTGAAAGATATTCCTGCCCAAGGAAGGCGTTTTGAACTATATGATCTTTAAGGTCCCTGCCAACCCAATCTATTCTATGACTGTGGAGAGGCAGCGGTATTTGACATTAGACTTGGTATCTTGTAACTGATACTAAACAGATAAAGCAAGTTATGTGTGACCATGTAACTTCTAATAGATTCATACTTTAAAAGAAAGCTCAATATCACAAACACTGCTATATGAAAATATCGTGTGGTTTAACTTGATGAATAAAAACTCTAACCATAAAACTGCTGAAAGTATGAGGGAACTTTATTTAAAAACATTTGTATTCATGAAATGTATATATCAAGCATCATCCTAACATCAGAATCTGGAATGTGAACAACTGAGACAAATGTGGGGTCAACACTCTTCCAAGCATAATGTATTTGCAGTGTGAATACAAACAATCCATAGAGATAGAAAAGATTTAGAGATAGAACCTAAAAAAATATTTGGGGTCATACACTTCTACAGTTCAATAGGGTTTTTTAAGTTCTCTGGAAATTTTCTCATGCAAATAGGCAAAATATGTTCCCTTAATTTGATTAGTGGTTTAGTCTGCAGGCTCTGAAAATCTGAAACAGTGCTTGATTGAGAAACAGACTCTTTTCCTTTATTTGGAGACTGCCTCTATCATAGAAGATTTTAGCTTTCTCTTCTTTTAGCAGTTATCCTGAAAGCTGAAATCCTTTCAAACACTAAATTACTAAAAATATGTATTTTCTTAATGTTAACATAAAAAGGTTAAAATTTTTGGGTGACAAGAAATTGCTGCCAATGGAAATATAAAAATAGACTGGGTTTGTAACAGTTTTTCTAGAATCAATCTGAATTCTCACTTGCAACAATAAATGTGGTTTATTTTGCAAAAGGTTATTTTTTATAAAAGTAAAATACTGTAAAAGCAGTAGGGTCCAAAGGAATATAAAATTTTTATATCATCATCAACATTGCATTTGATTTTTTCAATGAAAGTAAACTTGACACAAAGTTTCTAGAAGCATATAATGAATCAGCTGATCAGTTTTTTTCAGAGCCTTGTCTTATTTAATGTTTAGTAGTTGAATGGTGAAGATTTCACAAGCTCATTGATCCATTCCAAATTCACCAATCCTGATTCAGTAAAATTCAAGTAAACTCAGAGTTCTGAGAGAAGCTATGGATATCCCATCCCTGGAAGGGTCCAAGACCAGGTTGGATGGGACTTTAAGCAACCTGGTGTAGTGAAAAACATCCCTACCAACGAAAGTGAGGGTTGGGACTGGATGATAGGCTCATCTTCCAACCCAAATTATTCAGTGATTCTATGATTCTATGTGATTTTGAGGGAAATAAAAGTCCTAGTAATTTTCTATTGTCCACTAAGTGCCACAGAAATATCAGTTCTGTCCTTTTCGGTGGGTCTTGAGAACATTGAATGTGCATGCTTTTATCTTTGAATAAAAAGTTGTAAAAATACTTCAATACCATGTTATCCAACAGAATTATTAAAGTATTAAAAATACAATTATTAAAATTGTAAGGAAGAAAGTAATACAGAAAATTGTGGGTAAGGATAAAGAAAATACATTCTCAGGAGTGCAACATGTGACCTTGCTGTCACAAGGCAGGGGTAATGTGTGCTTTAAATTGGATATCTATGTATGTCAAGTTTGTGCAGTTAGAAGAAGGATTTCGTGGGTGTTGAAGATTTGCTTTGGTTAAAGGCTTTAATAACTTTTTCTTGTATATTTAAATATTCAGGTGAATTGGTCTTTGCTTGTGGCTGACGGGGTAGAACACAGACATACGGCACGTTAGGCATCTAGAACATTAAAAATGAGGAATTTGCCTTGCATCACCTCATCCTATGAGGATATTTGCTTAGTTTTCACCTTGTGTCAAAGCAGAAGAATCCCCAAGACAAATGACTCAGTTCATGTAGCTGGCTAGACTGACTTGACAGAATCCTTGTGATAGGGCTTCAGTTCAGTACCTATGGGATGACCGCAGGACGGAAATCATAGTTTCTGAGGCAGATGAGGGAAGACAGAGGTCAGAAAAATGATTCTGCTTTATTGTTCATAGTCCATGGTTGTTCTAAACAAATGCATTTCTTCTTATTCTATTATCTAACTGCGACTGTGGGAATATAGGACTTTCTGCCCAAAGGCATTTTCCAATATTTTCTAGGATACTTTTTGATTCATTTTAGAAAGTGTGTTTCCTTGCAAAGTGAAGGTAGGGACAAAAAGGTAGTTCACATTCTCGTTATTTCTTTAAAGCTTCCTTTATCAAAAAAGAATCTAATCTAGCCTGAAAAGTGTTGAGCTAGCAAATTAAATTGTCCGACTTTCAAGCAAAACCACTCTATAAAGATAAAAGATACTAGACTAAAACTCTACCAAAATTTTTAATATAAACTTAGCCAAGGAGAGTTTGCACATAGACTGTCGTTGCCTTGCACAGAGAAGATGAAG